>CM028753.1:21924532-22245647 GCA_016801395.1 Leptodermis oblonga
CGTTTAATTCAAATGTGTTGTATTATGTTGTTATAACTTGTTTCTCTGTTCCTCTGTTTGAAGTATCGACAGCAATATGGTCAAGAACCATCCAAGCCAAATTTTTTTATCGCTACAAGAGTGGGGAAGAGTGGAAAACCACTTGATAAGTTTACTTCAGAAAAAATAGTAAGTACTCTTACAATTAATAATAACTACCTACTATTGAAATATTAAATTGGAGTAGTGTTTTCACTTTTTCAACTAAGTTTTTCTTCATTTTATGTTTTGTAATTAGGCTATTTTAAAGGAGAAGATGCAAAAGTTGCCAGAAGGTTTGCGCGATGATATTCAGGCTAATGATGAGATTTATGAAGAAGTTATTGGAATAGACGCACCGGGATGTTTGCGCAGTAGTGGTCTTGTTTCAAAGAGTAAGAAATTGATTTTCATATCCCGAGAAGAATTCGATCAAGCTGTGAAAGACAAAGCTAATGACCAAGTGGCAAGTATTCAGAAGGGTTTTGAAGAACAATTATCAAAATTTAAAGATGACATGTGTTCAAAAATGGAGATGGTCCAGGCTCGATTTCTCCCATTTGAGGATCAAACTACACATGTAAGTCAACACTTTGTACATTAATTACACACACACACACACACACACACACACACATATATATACTCATATTATTAAATTATAATCTACAAGGTACCGGGGTTTTCAAATTCTAAACGCGTACAGGCTTCAAATAATGGGTCATCATCGCAAGGATTTATGAATTTAGAGAACTCTAATGAAACTCTTGAGGTAAATAATCAAATTTTCATTTATTTCCTTTTATGTTTTATTTTAGTGCATTAATATTCTTTTTTGTTATCAATTGTCGTAGATGAGAAAAGAAATAGATAACACAGATACGAACAACACAAACATCCATTCAAATGGTACTTCATCAAAGGTAATATAAACAATTATACTTTTCTATTAATTTCTCAACTATATTTGTTAAATATAATTTATTTTTGTTAAAATTGTTAGGAACAAGGAAAAAGTCCTAGGAGGAGCAAGAGGAAGGCAAAATAATCTTCTTCAAAATGTGATAATTTGACTTATGGAATTTGCATTCTACCCTTGGAAGATAAATTTAGACATTTGTAATTTTTATTTATATATTTTGAGTGATGAATTTAAATTATAATATTCCCACTTTGACATTTAGCATGCAGCTATCTAATTTTATATTTTGAATAATATTCTAGTTATCTTATAAATACAAATAGTGAATTATTTACTCTATTAATGCTTTTGTGTTGACAAAGTTTATGCAACAGAAAAAATTAATGACGTAAATTGTGTTGTCAATTATTATGTGACATAAATTTTACAGATAAAATATTATGTCACAAAATAACAATATGACATTTCAAATAATTATGGCACGTGTAGCAAATAAATGTGACTGTAATGACACAAATTAATATTAATAACGCGTCAGTGCAACTAATGACACGTAATGGGTCGCAAGATTTATGCGACAGTAATTAAGTGATGCAAAAATGTCATATCTTTTGTGGCACAACTAGTGAAAAAAAAATGCCAGAAAAAGGCTATGACACGATTAAGTTTGTTGCAAAATTGTGTCTCTAATTTGTGTATGCAACACAAATTACATGTCGCAAATACCCTTTGACGTTTCAAATGTGACGCCACATTTGTAGCAAATAATCTTGCAACAGTCATTTTAATGACACAAATAAGTGTCGTAAATTAGGGTGCGTCACTAACACAAATGAATCATAATGTGTCGCAAATTTTAACCGACAATTAATTTAGTGATGCAAAAGTGCCATACATTTGCAGCACAAGTGAAAAAAATGCTACAGATTTGCTACACCACCTTTTGCGATTCAATAACTAGAGACGCATAATGTGTAGCGAATTAGTATTTGCTACACAAAATTGACTTTTAGCGACACAATCTGCATGTCGCGAATACCCTTTGGCGTTTTAAATGTGACGCCACATTTTTCGCAAATAATCTTGCGACACTCATTTTAATGACCCAAATAAAGGTCGTAAATTAGTGTGCGTCACTAGGACAATTGACGCATAATGTGTCGTGACTTTTAAGCGACAATTAATTTAGTGATGCAAAAAGTGCGATACATTTGCGGCACAAGTGAAAAAAAAACGCCACAAATTTCCTACACCACCTTTTGCGACTCAATAACAAGAGACGCATAATGTGTCGTAAATTAGTATTCGCGACACTAAATAGACTTTTAGCGACACATTTTCTATGTCGCAATAGGTCACTTTTCTTGTAGTGATACCGAGCATCTTCTTCAACTTTGCAAAGATCTTGAACTTCAATGGCTTGGTGAAAATGTCCGCCACTTGATCTTCAGTCTTGCAGTAATCAACTACAATCTCTTTCTCATTAACCAAATCACGAATGAAGTGATACTTGATATCAATATGCTTACTGCGACCATAAAAGACTGGATGCTTTGTCAGCTCAATTGCCGACTTGTTATCACACGACACCGTTGTCGGACCATCCTGTTTATGCTGAACGAAACCCAGCATCCTTCTCAACCAAATTGTTTGAGTAGAACAATTAGAGGCTGCAATATACTCAGCCTCATCAATAGACAATGCTATTGCTGGTTTTTTCTTTGAACTCCAAGAAAAAACACCATAACCAATGAAGAAAGTTTACCCAGAAGTGCTTTTCCTTTCAACTGTATCACCTGCCCAATCACTGTCAGTATACCCTAGAAGCTTTACTGGTTCACATCTCGGATACAAAATACCGTCTCCTTGAGTACCCTTAATGTACCTCAACATTCTCTTTGCAGCCTGCAAATGCGATTGACAGGGATTTTCCATGAATCTGCTTATCAATCTAACATTGAAATTTATATCCGGCCTTGTAGGAGTCAAATATCTCAAACTACCAACTATACTCTTAAAGTATGTTGGATCCACAGGATTCCCAGTGCTTTCCTTTGTCAACTTCAACCTTTCTTCAGCTGAAGTCATGATCGAATTAGCACCATCCATCTTGAACTTCTTCAAAATATCACCAGCATATTTTATTTGAGAAATAAAGATTCCACGATCAATCTGAGAAACTTTAATCCCAAAAAAATATGACATTAAGCCCCAAATCAATCATCTCAAACAGCCTGATCATTGCCTCCCTGAAGTCTGACATCATCTTTTCGTTGTTTCCAGTGAATATCAGATCATCCACATACAAGCAAACAATGACAATATCCCAACTTGATGAAGACTTCACGTATAAAGTATGCTCATATGGGCACAATTGAAAACCACTTTTGATAAAGAAGACGTCAATACGAGTATAACAAGCTCTGGGAGCTTGCTTCAATCTATACAAGGCTCTCTTCAAACGATAGACCTTCTTCTCTTGACCTCTTTTCACAAAGCCAGGGGGCTGATTAACATACACCTCCTCTTCAAGAACTCCATTCAGAAAAACAGACTTCACATCCATCTGAAAAATTTTCTAATCATTTTGGGCAGCCAGAGAAATTATCAGTCTCACAGTATCAAGTCTAGCAACAGGAGCAAACACTTTAAAGTAGTCAATTCCAGGCTTATGCTTATAACCTTTTACAACAAGTCTTACCTTGTATCTATCAACTTCTCCACTAGGCTTGTACTTTGTCTTGTAGACCCATTTTACACCAATGGGCTTCTTTCCACTCGGAAGGTTTGTAAGCTCTCAAGTATTATTCTTCTCAATGGAATTAATTTCTTCATCCATTGCCTTCATCCAACAATCATCTCCAATAGCATCTGTAAAATTAACAGGATCACAGTTTGCAAACAGAGCAAAATTCACAACATCCTCATCAGTCAAATTATCAACTTCATCCCAACTACATAATCATTCAAACGAGCTGGCAGTTTTGACTCTCTCTGCGGACGTCCACTTGAGGTGGAAGCTGTAGAAGCAGAAGAATCACAAACTGGTTGTTGAACTGGCTGACACGGCTCTTCAGTTGCATTATCTCCACCAATATACATTGCTGATGATCGTTTTACAATTTCTGGTGCCTTCTTTTTTCAATCCCAAATTCCCTGTTCATTAAAAGTAACATCTCTGCTGATAATTACCTTCCCAGTATTAGGATTGAATAGTTTATACCCTTTAGTTTCACTGCTATAACCAATAAAGACACATTTTTCTGCCTTGTCATCCAACTTCTTCCGTATTGCATCTGGAACATGCGCATATGCAACACACCCAAATACTTTAAGATGGGAGATATTTGGTTTCTTTCCTGAACAAATCTCATATGGAGTCTTCTTACCAATACTTCTTGTTTGACACCTATTCGACAAATAAACTGCGTAAGCTACAGCTTCAGCTTCAGCCCAGAAATCCTTAGGCATACTTTTGGCCGTCATTATCGACCTCACCATATCCATCACTGTTCTATTCTTTCTCTCTGCAACACCATTCTGCTGAGGAGTGTACCTGGCAGTCATCTGATTCTTAATCCCATGATTTTTCAAAAAATCATCATACACCATATACTCAGTGCCTCTATCAGTTCTAAGAGTTTTAATGGAACGCCCACTCTGCTTCTCAACATAAGACTTGAAACTCTTGAAAATATCACATGCATCAGATTTAAACTTCAACAAATAAACACAGGTCTTCCTACTAAAATCATCAATAAAAGTGATAAAATACTTGTTACCACCCCGAGAAGGAACATCAACAGAACACAAGTCAGAATGAATCAGCTCCAATGGCTGCTTTGCCCTCCAACCTTCACCTTTTGGAAAAGGCTCCCTATGCTTGCCCAAAACACACGACTCATAATGTCGAGTTTTAAAATTAAGTGATGGCAATTCACAAACAACATTATTCTTCACAATAAAGTTCAAACCGCCAAAATGAAAGTGGCCAAATCTCATATGCCCCAACCAACTCTTATCACAGCCAGTGGTACTAAAGTAAGCTGAATTACAATAATTAAGAGTGATTGGAAACAACCTGTTATTGTTCATGTCTACCTTTGCAATCATCCCCATCCGTTCATCACGAATTTTGCAAATACCATGCCTAAAATTAATATTATAATTCTTCTCCTGCAACTGACCAAGACTCAATAAATTCTGACTAAGATTAGGTACATAATAGACATCACCATTGCACTGGTCTTCCCATTTTTCAAAGTAATGGGAATACTACCTTTCCCAACAACAGACATAACATGATTATTTCCAAATCTCACTGTATTCCAATAGGTCTCATCAAGATCAGAAAAAATTTCTTTTCTCCCACACGTATGATTACTACAGCCAGAATCAATGTACTACTTAGAACTTTTATCTTCTTCACCAGCCCCAGCAATAAATAAAACAGTTTCTTGATTATCACCACTACTTTCAGCTATTTGAGCATGTCCAGTATTGTTATTCTTAAGACCCTAACAATCCTTTTTTATGTGACCCATCTTTTCACAATTATAACATTTAATTTTAGACCTATCACGTTTTTGTCCATTATTTTGAGCAGCCGAATTAACCTTTGGTTGGTAAGAAAAATTACCTCTACCATGGCCTCTGCCTCTGAAGCTTTGACCGCCATGTCCTCTCCCTTGAGAATTCTGGCCCTGCTGATTGGTTTCACCACTATCGAATTCTTTAGGCTTATATACCAAAACCTTTAATCTTTTTGACGCCGCATCAACAGATGGTCTGTCACATGACATCTCATATGTCTCAAATTCTCCTTCCATATAAGCATATGAAAAAGTGGAAAGATTTTAATGGCCTCAATAATCTTCTTTTTTGTGTGAAATTTCGAAATCAACTTCCGAAGAACTTTAGATACCATCTGCTCTTCTGTCACTTTATCACCGTTGATCTTCATCTGATCAGCTATGGATTTTACCCTAGCCATGTATTCTTGCACCTTTTCATTAGGCTTCATCTCTGCCAACTCAAATTGTCTCCGTAACTCCTGCAGCTTCCTTTTTTGAACGTTTTCGTTTCCTCGATTGGTAACTTTTAACTTGTCCCAAAACTCTTTAGCTGTCTCTACCTCTATTAAACTTCTGCATACATCTAATCCAACCTTGGTTCTTAAATAATAGAGTGCATGATTATTATGAGAACGATTTTTCTCCAATTCTTTACTTCCCTCAGCTGTTGACTTTTCACCTTCCTTGTCTTTTACAGGTTCTTCAAAACCTGGCTCAATTACATGCCAGATACCAACCATCTTGAAAAAAATCTCCATAAATTGACACCAAATTTCAAACTCATTTTTTCATCAAAGACAAATACATGACACTTAGGAGGATTAAATAAAGAAGACATCTTCATTCTCAAAAAATAATACAGGCTCTGATACCAGATGTAGGACCCTAAATAAACAAACCCACAAGAAAACCAAAAAGGCTTCGATAGTAGAAAGCCCAAAGCAAGAATTTGGATCAATAAATTAAGTTTGATCAAAAGATTAATTCATTACACGGAAATCGAAACAAAGCTTAAATAATAAAGCTTAAGCAAAGCAATAAACGAAAGCTTTCTACCTGAAGCAAAACAACTTCAATGTCGGAAACCAAAACAGCCGCAAGGCTTTTTATTTAATCTTTGTAATTTTCTCTGTGTTTACAATGGCAACCCAAGGCATATATTTATAGGCTGAACTATCCTGAATCCTACACTGATTCAGATTGCAACTATTTCCTAAAACAATTAGGTTTCCTAAAGCAAATACGAAACCAAACAGGAAACAAAACGAATAGGAAAAATTAACCGAATAGGAAATAGAAACTAATAGGAAACTTGGTTTAATTATTCTATAGCAATCTATTCCTTGGTTGTTCGGGAATAGATTGCTTGTTGAACTATTCTTCATATGCAATTACTACACCGCTTAGCGCCACTGAATTTGGTTAAAAGGTTAGAGTGGTGAAATACTGTTGTTCAGAATTATTTGCTGCTTCGGTCAGTTTAGGTTAATCAGGTAAAATTTTCTCTGCTGTACCCTGTTCTGATTCAGAGTCTTCTGGTTCTGGAATCAAAAGTTTCAGTTGAGATAAAGGAGGTTTATGGTTCAGGTTCCGGATTCAGTTTAACAATTCTGCTCAATTGGATTTCGGGTTGTCGTGCTAATCTTTAGTTGCTGGAAACAGTTGGTGTAGTTTTCAGAAATAGATCAAATTAAACTGGGTTTTGGCTGTAATCTATTTTTGAATTTCAGGGATTTTGGTACTGAATTTTGGGGTTTAGTTTGAAAACAATGAGGTTTGATTTCTGGTTGAAAAGCTAGGCTTCGGGTGCTGAAAACAGTCATGATTTCCTTCTTCTACTGTTTATGCAAGGACTGGAAAATCTAGGAAGTTGTCTTGCTGTACTCTTCGGTTTGCTGTCACTTTGCTCTGTTCTGCTATGGTTTGGGCCTGAATTAGCTCAGTTTGGTCGGGTTAAATGTTGTTCGGTGGCTGATTTGTACTCTGCTTCAACTAGGGGGTTCATTTGATTTGGTCGACTCTTTTGAATCTGCAAGAATTGGGTTCTGACTGAGTAGTGTTACTGCAATTTCGGGTTTGAATTTTTGGGCATGCCTTTGGAGTGCTGCAGCTCTGATACATGTGTGGGTTTGGGAGCTAAAATCAGGGTAGAAAGTAATGGAGAAGGATAAAGCAATCCTAGAGGGACCGTGATGTGGACCGGAGTTCACGATGCGGAATACTTGCCAAGGAAAGTCTGGAAATTGCGAGACGCAGCTCTTAACCTCTAGAATCCCTACCTTGGATTCGGCAGTCTACTAAAATTAAGCTAAGCTAAGCTAATTTTAAACACGCAGATCGAACCAAGTTTAAGAACAAAAGAGTCGAAACAAAAGCATGCATTCTAGGTAGAGCAATTACCTAAAAAGCTATAGTTTCTAAACTTATAGTAATTCACAAAGCATGCAAACTACGAAAGCTCAAAATAAGAGAATGATTCAAGAAGTATAAAACTATACTATTCTATTACTTGAATCAAAATTGTGTGTTGAAAAAGAAGAAGAGGACCCCTATTTATAGTTATAGACAGCCGAATTCTTCAGTACAAAGTAGTAGAAAGCAATTAAAATTGGAACTCAATCAAGAGATTGATTCCTTACAAACTGAAACCTAAAAGAACTAGGTTTAGTTGATGATAGTGATTCGGATTTCACAAGGGTGAACCTAGCCGAAATTCTACAGTAAATAACAAGTAGAAATGAATCAAAACTAAGAAGTAGAAATCAATCGAGATATTGATCTCTTGAAAAGAAACAAACGTAAAGGAGCTAGGTTTGTTAAGAGATAATAATTCGGGTGAATTATTGGATAATTCAGCTGAAAATTATCTTAAAAATAAGAAGAATAAGAAGTAAAATTAAAATACAACAAGAGTTTAAGTAGGAACTCTCATTGAAAACTACTACTAGAATTAACTTAAGTTGTAAACTCAAACTAACTCCTTGATTAAAACCCTTCACAATTTCGGATTGGGCTTCTCAATTGGGCTTCCCAATTTCGGAATTTCTCTCCTTCTCTTGTTCTGGGCTGGCCAAATTTATGAAGGTGGATTGCGAGGGGATTCGGCCCAAAACTCAATAGCGTGTCTGTGAAAAGTGTAGGAAGCTTTTGGAAGCTTCCGGAATCATTTCTGAAACTCAAATTTTACAAACTCTTCATTTCTTCATGATTCTTCAATTTAGACCCCTTTTCGGCAATGGTGAGTAAAATGACCATTTTACCCTTCTGACTCTTCTGGGCTTTATCTTCAGGGGTTTGTGCTTCGATGCCATCTGGGATTGCCGGGAACATTCTTGGACTAGGTTCTCAACGTCGGCCTTGAGTTTCCTTGTCCTTCTGCGTGTCATTGGCCCAATGATATCTACCAATGGATCTCTTCTGTATGGGCTCGGGTCCTGAAGCATAGCTGGGCCTCGATGTAGCACACGAACAGGCTCTGCTTCCTTTCTCATGTCCCCTGCTTCAACTTGTAGATCCTCTCTGCTTGGACTTGTCGATGGGTTGGGGATGGCCTCATCATTCCCTCCCGGTTGGAAAGGATTCGACCTCGAATCAAGATCCTGGTCAAAATTAAACGGAGACAAGTCAGCAACATTAAAAGATGTACTAACACTATACTCACCTGGTAAGTCAAGCTTGTAAGCGTTATCCCCCATCTTAGCAATAACTTGAAAGGGCCCATCGCCTCGGGGATGTAACTTCGTCCTCCGGGCAGCTGGAAACCTCTCATTTCTCATGTGAACCCAAACCCAATCACCAGGTTCAAAGCTCACTGCCGTACGCCTTTGATTTGCAGCTTTGGCGTTACGTGCATTCGTCTTCTCTATATTCTGATGAACCTTCTCATGCAACCGCTTAACAGCTTCTGCTTTCTGTGCTCCATCAAGACTTGTTTGATCCTTCAGGGCAGTGGCAGTAAATCCATCACTGTTAGCGGGTTGAAGCCATAGGCGACTTTGAAAGGCGAAAACCCTGTTGAGGAATGCCTGGAGCGATTGTAGGCAAACTCTGCAATTGGCAAGACTTGTTCCCAACTCTTCAAGTTCTTCTTAATCAACGCCCTCAGTAGATTTCCTACGGTGCGGTTGGTCACCTCCGTCTGACCATCTGTTTGGGGATGACTAGTGGTCGAGAACAGCAACTTAGTTCCTAACCGAGACCACAACGTCTTCCAAAAGTAACTCAAAAACTTCACGTCTCTATCCGACACGATGGTGCATGGAATGCCGTGTAGCTAAACTATCTCCTTGAAGAATAAGTCCGCAACATGCTTTGCATCATCAGATTTCGTGCATGGGATAAAATGAGACATCTTAGAAAATCTGTCCACGACAATGAAGAGTGAGTCATTACCTCTTTGCGTCCTCGGCAACCCTAAAATAAAATCCATAGAGATGTCAGTCCAAGGAACAGAAGGTACAGGTAACGGTGTGTAAAGACCATGGGGCTTAGACGTAGACTTCGCTTTGAGACAATCAATGCAGCGTGAGCAAATAGACTCTACATCTTTACGCATTTTAGGCCAATAGAAGTGTTCTTTAAGCATATCAAGTGTTTTATGGACACCAAAATGACCCATTAGCCCCCCACTGTGCGCTTCACGTACCAGTAGTTCTCTAGTTGAACTACGTGGGATGCATAACTTATTTTCTTTAAACAAAAAGCCATCTTGCCTAAAGAATTTTTGAAATGCACCAGATTCACATGCTTCATAAATATTGGAAAATCTAAATCAGAAGTATACAATTCCTTAAGATATGCAAACCCTAATGATGAATGATCAAGTAAAGTAAGGGCTTCATACCTCCGAGACAGAGCGTCAGCTACCATATTCTCCTTTCCCTTTTTATACTTAATGATATAAGGAAAAGTTTCAATGAAAGATACCCACTTAGCGTGACGTCTGTTCAACTTACCCTGTCCCTTTAGATGTTTAAGGGACTCGTGGTCCGAGTGCACAATGAACTCCTTGGCCATCAAGTAATGCTACCAAGTTTCTAAAGCACGAACCACTGCATAGAGCTCCTTGTCGTAAGTCGGGTAATTCAAGGCTGCTCCCTTCAACTTCTCACTGAAGTAGGCGATAGGCTTCCCTTCTTGCATCAGCACAGCGCCTATACCTATACCTGAAGCATCACACATAAGTTCAAAAACTCGATCAAAATCTGGCAATGCTAAAATAGGAGCATGAGTGAGATCATGCTTCAAAACAGTAAAGGCATTTTCTTGAGCTTGACCCCATAAGAACGGTACGTGCTTCTTGCACAACTCATTCAGGGGCGCAGCCTTGGTAGAAAAGTCCTTCATGAACCTCCGATAAAAACTAGCAAGACCATGGAAAGATCTCACCTGAGAGGCCGATGTTGGCGTAGGCCAGTCACGAATAGCCTGAACCTTTGCGTTATCAACTTTCACGCCATCCTTCGAGACAACAAAACCAAGGAAGACAACTTCCTCCACACAGAATGTACACTTTTTCACATTGGCATATAATTTATTATCACGTAACTCAATTAATATCAATCGAATGTGCTCTATGTGTGACTTCATGTCCCTACTATATATTAATATATCATCAAAATAGACCACAACAAACTTTCCTATAAACTTTCTAAGCACATGATTCATTAATCGCATTAAAGTACTAGGTGCATTTGTAAGGCCGAAGGGCATAACCAACCACTCATATAAACCAAATTTAGTTTTAAAAGCAGTTTTCCATTCATCACCTTCCTTCATTCTAATTTGATGATAGCCTTGTGTTAAATCAATTTTAGTATAAACAGTTGAGCCATATAGATCTTCTAGCATGTCATCAAGCCTAGGAATAGGATGCCTATACTTAATGGTGATTTTATTAACAGCTCTACAGTCCATACACATTCTCCATGTACCATCTTTCTTAGGAACAAGTATAACAGGTATAGCACAAGGACTTAAAGATTCCCTTACCTGGCCGTTGGCGAGTAACTTCTCCACTTGACGCTGCAATTCCTTTGTTTCCTCCGGATTTGCTTTGTAAGCTGGACGATTTGGTATCGATAAGCCAGGTACGAAGTCGATCTGATGCTCAATTCCATGAAGAGGGGGCACTCATGCTGGCAGCTCCTCCGAAAAGACATCATCATATTCCTACAATAAAAACTGGACTTCCATAGGGAGATCCCTAGGAACGTTGGCAAGGTTCGTAGAGTCGTCTTTAGCAATAAGTACAAGAATTAAACCCTTAGGCTCTAAAACTTGTTCGACTTCCCCAAGTGTAGCAAATAAGCTACTTTTACTATCTTCTTTAGAAGGCTTATCTGAGTACACCTTACTACCATTTACAATCTGTTTCCTCTTCCCCTTTTCTTGTTTCTTCTCAGCTTCCCATTCGGCAAGCTTATCTTTCATCCTGAGAGACTCAACACGAACATCTTGGGGTGGTAGAGGCAGAAATGTATGGATCTTGCCCCGTTGGCAGACTGAGTAGGTGTTGGCAACTGCGTCGTGTGTCGCCTTCATATCAAAGAGCCATAGGCGACCCAGGAGAATGTGGCACACCTCAATAGGGAGCACATCACAAGTAACTTCTCCTTCAAACTTCCCAATAGCATATGTCACTCTGACCTGCTTGTTGAATCGGTACCCTTCTGAGTTGTCGAGCCATTGGAGCCGGTACGGATGCGGATGGCTGATGGTAGGGAGATTCATCTTTTCGACCATGTATGCACTGGCGACATTTGTGCAGCTTCCCCCATCAACTATGAGAACAACAACTCTACCATTTACCTTAGCACGAGAATGGAAGATGTTGGTTCGTTGACTTGAGTCCTGGACGAAGGATGTAGTCAAAGAGCGGGCAACTATGGAAAGGTGAGTGTCACCATCAGGTTGGTGAATATCCTGCTCTGTATCTGACTTACCCTCGTGGGTTAAATCTGCAAAGGGATTAACAGGTTCGTCTTCATCCTCCTCAGAGATGTAGTCGCCATCATGCCCAAGTAGCACTTTTCTGATGTTAGGGCAATTGCGCATCATATGTCCACGCCCGGAACACCTGTGACAAGTGATGTCATGGATTGGCTTTCTAGGAGTGAACGGCGTTTTAGCTGCTGATGAAGATGAAGATGAGGTGGATGGTGCAGCCTGGATAGCTTTGCGTTCAGAGTTGAAAGGCTTCTTGGCGGGAGGAGAGTACACCGGATTCTTCCTCCAGGTGGCTGGGGCGCTTGATGGCGTCCTAATTGGTTGGACAGTTTTCATGTATTCCTCCATTACCCTGGCTTTGTGTAGCATGTCTGTTAGGCTGGTGGCATTATGCAATTCCACTGCTAACGCTATCCCTCTATTTAGGCCGGTGAGAAAGCGAGCCATACTGGCGGCATCATCCTCATAGACATTGGCCCTGATCTTGCCCATCTCTAACTTCTTGTAATATTCATCTACAGTCAAAGAGCCTTGTACAAGTGTATGTAATTTCTTATACAATTCTCTAAAATAATACGCAGGAACGAAAGTCTTACGCATTGCTGTAGTCAGATCAAACCATGATAGAGGTGGAGCTCGAGCTCTCATAGGCCGTGTGTTGCGCCTTTGGTCCAACTCTTGATTCCACCAAACAAGTGCATATTCGGTGAAATTTACCACCGCGAGTGGAGCCTTCTTGTGCTCGGGAATCGAGTGGAGCTCAAAAATTCTCTCCATCTTAATCTCCCAGTCTAAGTATTCTTCAGGATTGGTGCCGCCTGCAAAGGAGGGCACTATGGTTTTTAACTGACTTAGACCGTCGTAAGGCTTGTCGTTGGTGCCGGCGTTGGGGTGAGGGATGTGTTCCTCCTCCTCTGCTTCACGCCTGGCGTCTTGGGCAGCCTTAATATCTGCGACCTTGCCACTGAGGTCTGCGAATTGCGCTGATAGTTTCGCAATTGCAGCCAGAAGTTGCTCGTTTTCGATGGATCCGGAACTACCTCCTGACATTATAAGTAACAGAAAATTCCCTGCTAAGAACAAGTAAAAGTGAGTAGAGTAACCTTACTCCCTTGTCCCCCAAGTAATGCCCCCCTAATAAGCTACACACAAACCAGTGTTTCACTCGTAGGGTTGGCGGCCCTTGTATGCTGTATCACTCAGCCTTTTATCTCAATCCTGTATACTACTCAAAGTTCTCAGATATTGAGCAAAGGTAATAAGCAATAAGTAAATCACACAAGCACGAAACTATATAGGAATGTAGCAAAAGAAATTTTCGAAAACAGAACTTGGTTCTATTTTGTTTTGTAAAAACCTTTCAAAAAGAAATTTTGTAGTATAACTTGAATAAGATATGCACACAAAGGAACTTTCGGGGATAAGCCCTCAAGGTTTAAGAAATTAATGTAATGCGCACGATGACAAAATTCAAGTTATAGTGCAGAGTAGGCGTATAAGGTGGCACAAAAAGTATTCAGTTTACGGAGAAAACAAGGCAATTCAAGTGAAAGAAGCAAGAAATAATGAGTAGATTTGAATCAGGAATATTACTACCCTAGATGTGATCACCTGCCCAATAGGTAATCAAGAAACCAATTCCCACTAATTAAGAGCTTCTAGAAAAATTTTACCCCAAAGTTGCGAAAATAGTAACCCCCCTGCAGAAATGTGAACTTCCAAAATTTTGAGTACCCCCGAAAAAAAAAGTGATTTTTACTCTTCTTTCTTTTTTGCTAACCACTGATTTTAGAAGCAAGGGGTAAAAAGGTAGCACAGAGAATTCACAATTGCATAAACAAAGTGAGCTGCTGAACGTCAACCGCAGAATTCACTATAGAAATTGCACAAAGGGAGTAACAAATTAAATTGCAAGTTAGCCTTGTTTTTGTCGCTAAAAGAAGGTCGAATGGACCCTAAGATTTGTAGCAATCAAACCCTAGTGCCGCTAGGTGGTGACCTTTTGGTGTGTTGCAAAAACCAACCCACTAGAAGGACTCTAGGATCCGATTGAAAGCAACACTTTGGAGTGGTTTTGAAAAACTGAAAAATTCTCGATATTTCCTTTTCTTTTCAAAAAAATTTCGGTTTTTATGTATAAAAACAGTACGGTAGTACCAAAATTTAATTTTCTCAAAAAAAAAAAATTTCTTAAGAAGGAGCGTTCTAATTCCGAGATTTTCAAGACGAAGCAAGACTAACAAGGATTAGAAAACACCTGATGATTTGGCCGAGTTACTTCAGCCTCCTCTTGTCACGCAACCAGCCTTGGCTCTGATACCAATTGATGTGAACCGGAGTTCACGATGCGGAATACTTGCAAAGGAAAGTCTGGAAATTGCGAGACGCAGCTCTTAACCTCTAGAATCCCTACCTTGGATTCGGCAGTCTACTAAAATTAAGCTAAGCTAAGCTAATTTTAAACACGCAGATCGAACCAAGTTTAAGAACAAAAGAGTCGAAACAAAAGCATGCATTCTAGGCAGAGCAATTACCTAAAAAGCTATAGTTTCTAAACTTATAGTAATTCACAAAGCATGCAAACTACGAAAGCTCAAAATAAGAGAATGATTCAAGAAGTATAAACCTATACTATTCTATTACTTGAATCAAAATTGTGTGCTGAAAAAGAAGAAGAGGACCCCTATTTATAGTTATAGGCAGCCGAATTCTTCAGTACAAAGTAGTAGAAAGCAATTAAAATTGGAACTCAATCAAGAGATTGATTCCTTACAAACTGAAACCTAAAAGAACTAGATTTAGTTGATGATAGTGATTCGGATTTCACAAGGGTGAACCTAGCCAAAATTCTATACTAAATAACAAGTAGAAATGAATCAAAACTAAGAAGTAGAAATCAATCGAGAGATTGATCTCTTGAAAAGAAACAAACCTAAAGGAACTAGGTTTGTTAAGAGATAATAATGCGGGTGAATTATTGGATAATTCAGCCAAAAATTATCTTAAAAATAAGAAGAATAAGAAGTAAAATTAAAATACAACAAGAGTTTAAGTAGGAACTCTCATTGAAAACTACTACTAGAATTAACTTAAGTTGTAAACTCAAACTAACTCCTTAATTAAAACCCTTCACAATTTCGGATTGGGCTTCTCAATTGGGCTTCCCAATTTCGGAATTTCCTCTCCTTCTCTTGGTCTGGGCTGGCCGAATTTATGAAGGTGGATTGCGAGGGAATTCGGCCCAAAACTCAATAGCGTGTCTGTGAAAAGTGTAGAAGCTTCCGGAATCATTTCTGAAACTCAAATTTTACAAACTTTTCATTTCTTCATGATTCTTCAATTTAGACCCCTTTTCGGCAATGGTGAGTAAAATGACCATTTTACCCTTCTGACTCTTCTGGGCTTTATCTTCAGGGGTTCGTGCTTCGGATGCCATCTGGGATTGCCGGGAACACTCTTGGACTAGGTTCTCAAGGTCGGCCTTGAGTTTCCTTGTCCTTCTGCGTGTCATTGGCCCAATGATATCTACCAATGGATCTCTTTTGTATGGGCTTGGGTCCTGGAGCATAGCTGGGCCTCGATGTAGCACACGAACAGGCTCTGCTTCCTTTCTCGAGTCCCCTGCCTCAACTTGTAGATCCTCTCTGCTTGGACTTGTCGATAGGTTGGGGATGGCCTCATCAGACCGAGTGGCACTGGGAGGAATCAAGCCAATGTGTCGAGCTCAAATAAATATATAATATAATATGAGACATACTAAACGCAGTAACCATTTTACTAAACGCAGTAACATTCTCCTGTGAAAAGTTCGAATTGCTCTTTATGGTTAAATTTATTTTTCTTCCATTTTTTCACCTATAAGTAAGGTGCCAAGTTCATTCCATTTTTTCAACTTTCAGAGTTAGTTGTTTTCCATTTACATTAAACTGCAAAAACACTTGTTTTCCATTTTATCACTGACACGTTTATTCAAATATGACCAATATACCTGAGTACGATCCATATTACACTGTAAGTAAACACTGTATTTATTTTTTTTACTTCAAATTAGTTTGCATAAATTCTCTATATACCTCTTCATCTTAATTTTCGGAAAAAAAACCCATTGGGGGAGATTTTTTCCCGGATCTGCGATTATCCGGACGTTTTTTGCTATTTCTGTAACATTTCGGCCGGGGAAACTGTTTCCCCGGACGAAATTCCTGGAAATACCTCCATGCACATGGCGATATTTCTATTGGAAATACCGCCAGAGATCGGCGGTATTTCTCACGTGGAATACTGCCGGCGTCCGGCTGTATTTCGGGAAACTGTTTCCCCGGACGAAATTCCTGAAAATACCGCCATGCACATGGCAATATTTCTATTGGAAATACCGCCGGAGATCGGCGGTATTTCCCACGTGGAATACCGCCGGCGTCCGGCTGTATTTCCAATCGAAATACCGCCAGGACCCCGGGTGGTATTTCTTGGCTTAATACCCCCTGTGACGGGTGGTATCTCAGGGGGAAATACCGCCGGCGTCCGGCTGTATTTACCCTTGAAATACTGCTGGTGGTATTTCGAGTGGGAAAAAAACTAGCGGCTACTGGCAGTATTTCCGGCGATTTTTTCCGTCGAAAATGCCAGGACAGTCGCAATATCCCTCCAACCTATGCTAATCATAATTTTGTCAGAATTTTGGCTCTAGCCGACAATATAATTGCGCAATTTATTTGTTGCATAAAAATTTTTGTGTTTAAGTATGCTGAACCAGGTTTTTTATATTAAAAGGATTTCCGTGTTGAGAATGATGACATTTATGCTGACCACACCGAAGTATTTCAGACGAACGAAAAGTTCAGAAGTAAGGAAGATATGATTGCATTGGTTAAAGCACGAGCAACTGAAAACAATATGACGGCAAAAATTACTTCCTCTTCGAAAATGTTAGGGCTGTTCCTAACAAGAGGGAGAAAAGGTAGAGTTGAGATAGGGTGCGATAGATTAGGAAAAGTTAGGGAGAAGGCACCCATACCAGAAGGGAAAAGCAGACGGAGCAATACAAGCATCAAGATGACAAACTGTCCATTTCACCTGAAAGGACGAGAAATTGATGGGGGAAAGTGGACGTTAGAGGTCAGAAACGGTACGCACAATCATGAATTAGAAGAAGTTCGAAACTGGCATTTAGTGCAGACACGGTTAACAAAAGCGGAGAAGAAGAAGATTGCAGAAATGTCCAGTATTAACATCAGGCCGAAGCATATATTGGCCCAATTGCACGCGGATGATCCGGAAAATATCAGCCACATAAGACAGGTTTACAACGAATCAGCAAAAAGTAAAAGGGATGCGAGGGGAGGTATGACTAACATGCAGTATTTTTTCAAACTTCTGCATGATCACGAATAATTCTATGCGTACTCAGGCGATGACAGAAGTAATGCAGTGGGCCACATCTTCTTTGCGCACAAGAAGGCGCCTCGTCTACTTGTTCTGTTTCCGTACGTTTTGTTTATGGATACGACGTATAAGACAAACAGGTATGACATGCCTCTACTGCAAATAGTAGCTCATGTACCTACAGCTCAGAATGTTCATATCGTGTTCATTTTCCTGAGGGATGATACTACTCCTAGTTATTACTGGGGATTGGCGCAATTGAGCACTTTATTCAAGCAAAACAAATACCCACACGTGGTCATGACTGATCGAGAGACCACATTACTAAATGCTGTGGAACTAGTATTCCCACATGCTACCCAGCTACTTTGTAGGAGACACATTGAAATGGATGTCAAGAAACATGTAATGTCGACTGGGAACAACAAAACTACAACGGATGTCTTTCTATATCGTTGGGGGCAAGTGGTGAAAGCCTTGACATATGAACAGTTCACGGAAGCTGTGGATTATATTGATACTAAATATGGGAATAAATCGAGATTCAGAAATGTTATTCCGTACTTGAAGAAGACACGGTTGGATCCCCACAAGGAGAAGTTTGTGTCTTGTTGGATGAAAAGTATAAAGCATTACGGAGGGTGCACAACGAACATGTAAGTTATTTATTGATTTCATTTATGATTTGTACATTGTATAATTACGCGATGTTTTATATAAGGATTTATGTTCTGTGAAGAATTTTAATGTCAATTGTCTTTCAGGGTTGAGAGTGCACATGCACAGGTGAAGAAGGCTATTGGTACAGATAGAAAAGTGTTCCCAAGTATTTTTCATGACATTCATTTTATGATAGGGTTGTACCTCGATGAAATTCGGACTAAAATTTAAGCTTCGCGCAGCAAAACATACCGCAAGAGCGACTACATACTGTATAGTAAGGTTAACGGTAGAATGTCTTTCGTTGGTATTACAATGGTGGAGGACGAATATACAAAAAGAGTTGGCCTTATCGGGGACGATGGTGCACTTTGTGGTTGCGAACTCCGAACAAGTTGTGGTTTGCCATGTGCATGTGAGATGCAACAATTGGTGCGCGCGTAGTCCAATTGATCCTATCGAAGTTGACGCGTTCTGGAAGACGCTGCATTTGGGAGATAATGATATTCCAGAAACTCAAGAGGACCGGCAAACCGCTGAAGGCCGACTGCATGAAATGTTAGTGGATGTCATGTCGCGTCTGAGCGCTGAGATATACAGGGTCATGGGTGTTGTACATTCGACGCTTTATCCGAAAACTGTTGATTTAGCTGAGCCGGTTAGTAGGCCACACAGGGGACGTCCCAGACACAATTCAACCCAACGAGATCTATCAGGGTGAAAGCATGCCGAAAGGAATACGCTACAACGAGGTACGAATATATGTATTTAATTTTAACATGTTATTGTGGTTAAATACATATACACATACTCAATTTAATATGCTTTACACTCGCAGGTCGGCAATCCACAGGCAGGCAGAGAAGATGAAGGGTTGTGAGGCCCCACGCTTCTGAATGGCCTTACGACCTTCCCGTATTTCTGAAGCAGTTCGTGTTTGAATACATTACCGGGCACGTTAATGTAGTGCCCGATGGACATTGTGATTTTAGGGTAATTGCCTATTTCGTACACGATGGAAATGAGGCGCAGTGGCACCAAGTGCGTAGAGACCTGCACCAAGAACTCCGGGATGAAGCTACTTTTTGGCGCTTCGTTCTTATGGCAGTCGATTATGATTTAGCATTCAGGCTGCTAGATTGTTATGTAGTTCCGGCAGAAGAGGATTTTTGGGTTGATTCTCATCTTCTGGAAATACTTATCGCAATGAAGTACCAGAGGGTAATTATATTATATGCCCAGCAGAGTAATACTTTCCTTCCGCTGCTGTGGCGGGGGGCCGACGTCTCTACTGATCCGAGCAGTTTCATCAATATGGGGTTAATAAGACAAAATCATTTTATTGCTTTGTTAACGACAGGGGAGGTCTTGCTACCCCCAATCTATCCGACGTGGAGTAGCCGGGCCTCAGAACAAATGCAGTTTTGGAAAGCTCATTTGGATGAAAAATTGGGTGAATTCTGGAATAAATCGACTGCTGAGTGTTAGTATACGATATTTTTCATATCAACAGTTTAACGTTAACAGCAATTTATTTTTGATTTTACGTTCGCAAGATAAGGGGCCTGTTCTCTATCTTTGGTTTCAAACTAAGTTTGAAAATAAGTTTTGAAAATTAGTTTTATAATGTAAAAAGTGTATTGAAAATGTAAAAAGTAGAAGCTAAATAGTAAAAAGTTGTATTGGAAATGATGAAATATGATTAAAATATATTAAATTTACTGTTGAAACCAAAACCATTTTCAAAACGGAACAAAAAGAACAGGCCTAAGATCCTCATCTTTAGAATTTTTATGTAATTAATTTTACCAGTACTGAATTCAAATAAAATATCTATACATCATCCCGATTGCGGTATTACTTTATACAATGCATTAAAAAAGAGATTAAAAACAGTGAATACAACACATGGGACTCTGCCGCAATGTACTACAGTGCCGGCATTATATCCTCCAAATGGCGAGCCACATCCTCTATAGCACTCTCCCTCACGTCATTGGGGACGGTATCCCAGTTTCGGGGATGAGCATAATACATTTTACTTGCTATATATTGCAAGCGCTGCGTTTGGAAGAAATATCAAAATATAGTTAAAAAGATTGACGCAATTATATAATTAATTAACAGAAAAAAGCATAAATTTGTAGTTCTTACCGCAACCGCAGATAGCTGTTTCGGGTCCATTGGCTCATACACTTCCATGTCGTCGTGACTAACACGAACGTGCGTCCGCGGATGGAAGTAGTCGAGGTACTCAGGGCACGACTGATCGACCCAATGAGCCCTCTCCATCCCCTTTATCACCTTATTCTTGGGGTACATTTGCGGGATCTTAAGATTCGTATCAAACACGCAGGAGTACCTTTTTATTTTAGGACCTCTGTAACAGCTCTTTGGCTGTAAAACTGTGTGAGGGATCGACTGAATGAATCCAAATTGCCGCAGGAGCCGATCGGGCATGTATGGCTCTGCAACCCCAGGGCAATGAATAAAACCCCTGTACAATGTTATTGCATGCACTCCTGCGAGATTTGACCCAAAAGGAAGCCAATTGACCTAGTGCATGTGAAACATAGTAAGTGGATAATCGACTAGGTCGGCTATTACAATAATAAACATTAGAAAATTTAAATGACATAGAAATATTACCTCTTTGGATTTCATTCCGTCCAGGGTGCGTCTGTATGTCAACAAATCCCAGTTAGGCTCGCGCTTCCTGCCGGTTCTGATGTGCCACTTAGTTGATGCTGGCCACTCGACATCCCAGGATCTCAGCTTCGCCGGACTAAACGCGGGAAAGTATTCGTATATCCAGCTCTATTAAAAAAAATGAAAAACAAATTAGTCATTTTATTCCCCAGGTATAAGGATTGAAATAATTATAAACGATTCTTACAAACCTGCAATAAAGTCAGACACCCGCCTAACTGGGCACCGTCCGCTCTAGAGGCCCGACCAAGATTGAGATAAAGGTTCACCAAACATGTTGCACCCCACGCAAGTCCACCTAGGCTTTCTACATCTTGGAGGTAAGGCAGGAAGTGCCCAAGAACGTGGGTTTTTTCTTATCTACGAACAAGGTGTTTCCAACTAACCACAGAAAATAACCTGCGGCAGAATTGGCGGCCTCCACCTGTCCACTGAGACATTGCTCACGGAGGAGGGACATTTTGACAGTTGCAAAATCTCGATCCCCGAGCTGGTCTTCCTGAATCCCCAACAACTCTAACAGCAGTTCCTTCATCTCTGCCGGCTTAATTTTCCACCCAATTGGCGATCCCCCAATCGGAATCCGCAATATGTATGCAACGTTGTGGAGAGTGATACTCATCTCTCTGAATGGCATGTGGAATGAATTAGTTTCCAGCTGTCATCTCTCAACAACGGCACTTAGGAGTGCAGAGTCTAGCTCTGGATGCATAGACCAACCCAAATGTGCCAACCCGGACTGGTCAGCTAGATTTTTTATTTCCCCTTCGGCTAACTCCCACCTTTGCAGATTGTTATAACCATTATGGCACAACAATGCACCACGTTCCTACGTAATGGAATGAATAAAATAATACATTTTAAAAGCCAACTTGTTAATTATAAATCAGAAATAAATAAAAATCATATCAAGAAATATGTAATAAAGCATAAAACTGATACCTGTCGATGCCATACGTAGTAGGCAACATGACCTTTAAAACTCTGTAACAACTCCGGATCTGAAGGTCCACCGTCAATCGGACCATCTAAAGGCCGATAAGCCTTCCACCTGGCATCCCCTCTGGAACCAGAATCGGACCAGCCCCTGACACTGACCTACGCGAGGAGCCCATTACTTCTTTGCCTTTTTCCCTCCTCCGTCGGTTGGATGCATTTTCCCCTTCATTTTCATCCTCCAACTACCTCGAGTTCCCTCCCATGTACCCCTACGACTGAGACATATCCATCTCAAATCTTTCCGCATTTTCCCTAGCTTCCTCCTCCTCCTCATTTCCAATGTATGGCGGGGCAAATGGGATTTTGCGGTAATCAATGTTACTTTCCCTCGTCGCATTTGATAAGCGAGAAGAGCCATGTGCTCTTCCTGCCACCTTTCTCTGCCACTCGGATGCAGTGGGATGTATTCGGCCACCTACTTTCTCAGAGGAGGACTGTGTCGCCTCAGTGCTTCTATCACCCAATTGCAAATTGTCATCCTTTTTGCTTTTGCTTTTGCTTTTGGTTAATTTCAATTTCAATTTCCTAAATGCTTCTGCCATCTGCAATAATATAAACGCGCATTTATCAATACGAAATTAATGCTAACATATAAAGAATGAGAACACATTTACAGTTACAGAAACTTTAAAGTATTGGCGCAAAAGTAACCCCGTTCGGGCATAAAACATCCAGAAAAATCCCCCCGACCGCCGGAAATACCGCCGCCGACCGCCGATATTTTTTGGGAAAATACCGCGGTCGAAGGCGGTACTTTTTCAGGAAAATACCGCTGTTCGGCGGCGGTATTTTTACTCGGTATTTTTTGGGAAAATACCGACGTCGGCCGACGGTATTTTCATGGAAAAATACCACTACTCGGTAGTTTTTGGGAAAATACCACCGGCCGACGGCGGTATTTTCCCAAAAAATACCGGAGGTATTTCTTTGAAATAGAAATACTGCCGGCGACCGCCAGTATTTCATTCCAGTCCGGCGAGATCCGGAGAAAAAATTAACAATTTCGGGTAAAATACTAACAAATCCTGACATATTACAACTAAATTAATCAAACAAACAAATAATCTTACAAATAAAACAGTACCAAAACAGATATTAATTTGAGGCACTAGCCTTTAGTCGATCGTACTCGCAGTAATCGTTTTATCCGGTTTATCTAATTTTGTAATTCCTTCCTCTCCATACAGCTTCGCAGTACTGTTCATTCACGGGTGAACAGTACCCGTGTTTTCTTATTTTTCTTTTTTCTTTTGGGCCAGGGGCATTTTAGTCTTTTCATAGGGAAATGTTACTGCAAATAGTAAAACGGTTACTCCGTATAACAATTTCGTATAATATAGCTAATAAGATAACATAATAAAATAAAAAGTAGATTGAGTGGCTAAATAGCTTATTTTAAGACTAACTATTAAACTTAGGTTGTGTGTTTGAATCTCTTCTTAAACAATAAAAATTATTATTTTGAAGTTTTTCATTTGGGAAGGAGTGGCCATGTCCAACCAAAAAAAGAAAGAAAGAAAACCCGACCCATTCAGATCCAGACCCGATTGGACCTGGAACCAACGGGTCGGGTAATGGATTTGCTCCCTGATGAAACTTGATTTGCCGGTGAGGGTCTTCGGGTTGGAATCACTTCGATTCGTCATCTCCGACACCTGTACTAGCGAGGGAAATCTCCCAGTTAAGCTCTAATGCCAAAGTCAGTAGTTGGATATAGATGAGATACATAAAGATAGAGAGAAAAATAGTAAAAGAGAGTCCCTTGTAATGGTCATGAAGTTACCCTTTTATAGAGGTCCAGATGCGTCTTTCGGACCACCGGTTCTTGCGTGTCATCCGATAGGACAAGGCGTGGAGATGTCCGTCGGTCCTTCTGTGTCGCCCAATAGGACGAGGAATGTGATCGTCCACTAGCCTTTTACGTCCGTGTTAGACCTACGGTCTTAATCTTAATTTTGATGATAAGTTAACAAATATATGATTTTTTTTCATGCTTTGCATTTGAAGAGTTCTTGTAGAAAAATGTAGAAAAAGTACAGCAGAGCCATATGCGAGGAGCTGTCCGAGTCCCATGGGAACTCGCATGCACCAGAATACAGAAGTCAACAAGAGCACGGGTCAAAGGCCGGTCAAACCGAGAGTTGTTGGAACATTTAAAAATGTCAAAATGCGGGTCAAGGCATCCGAGAAGGTGTCTGAGTCGCACAACAACTTGCATGACAACCCGAAACCAAAGTCCAAGAAAAAGGAAAGAAAAGAAACAGAGGCAAAAGAGAATAGAGTATGCGACACCCTGTCCACCTCACATAGCCATTCGGATGGGTGGCAGAAAGCTCCAAGTCTGACTAAAAACTAGCCGTTAAAGAGCTTTTTGAAGCTGATGAGTCATGTGCGAGAATTTGTATGACTCACATGGCCACTCGGACCTGAGACATCTTGATAGCTTTTTCAACTACCTGTTAAGAGCTATTGCAAGCCATTTTGACACTTCTATAAGTACCCCCAAGCTGCAAAAAGATGGGTAATCATCCTTTCAAGTCTCCTACACTTAAGCAACATTCTCAAGCTTCATTTCACTTATTCATATGTTAAATTAGCTTGTTAAGGTAAGATTAGCACGAGGCCTTTGTGCCTAATTGTTGTGTCATTTGTAAACTCCATTGTGGAGATTTCATCTTTGTAAACACATCTAGAAAAGTCATAACTCAAGAGTTTGAGTGTTGGCAACTTGTATTAAGAAAAGTCCTAAGCTCTTGTGTAAAGAGTTAGGCAAGAAGAAAGGGGGAGCAAGAAGAGAAGGAGAGACCCAACTCAAGAGGTTGAGTTTGGGCAATTGTATAAGTCCCAATTTGAGGTAAGTTGGGCATTGGAGATAAAGATCTATCCACGAACTTGGATTAGGCAAATGATAGAAGTCCTAGCTTAGAGTTAAGATAGGCATTTGTCAAGTCTTGATCAAGAGGTTGATTGAGCAAAAGTCCTTTGGTCTAGGCAAGAGGAGTCTTGAGTAAGACCTCAAATCCTTGAGGAAGGATAGGGCAAAAGATCCAATTGCTAACCTTAGGCAAATGAATCTTAATATAGAGCTAGATTAAGCAAGGGAGTCCTAGTCTAGAGTTAGATTAGGCAAGGGGAAAGTCTTGAGATTAAGAGATTAATCTTAAGCAATTGTAAGGGATTGAAACACTCTTTTAAGTGTTTCCTAGTTTATTAGAAATCTCAAGTGGTAGAACTTGGGGATGGAGTAGGATTCAAGGGAAATCCGAACTATTATAAATTTGGTGTGTTATTGCTTTGTTTGTTTATTTGCTTTCATATTTTGCAAATCACTAATCACACACCTTACTTAGAAATCTAGTTTTAAATTAGTTTTAAAACTTGTTTTTGAAAATGGATTTTCAAAGTTGCTCTTCTTTGTAGAAGAAAATTTTAAAAGGTCAAAGAACTTAATTCACCTTCTCCCCCTTTTAGGTTACTATTGATAATTGGGATTTCAGTTTATCTCCTCCTTTCATCTGGATATAAATAGTCTTCTATTGGTGGGCCAACTTGGGCCTGATCGTAAGCTTAGTAATTTGGGTCTCGGGTTGGGCCGAAGGGCAAACCGGGCACACCAACTAGTCCCCCCCAAGTTTTGGATCGTATCTCGTCGAAGATTCAGAATTTGAAACTTCATAGTATAGAAGGCCCGAAAAGATGAGAGCCTGTGATAAGAATACCCGTAGTGCTCACAGAAATTAGAAGTCAAGACTCGTTATAGTGAAGATCCCGAGTAGGCTCGCAATAATGAAAACCCAATTTTGAGTATACAATTCGAAATCCGGATGCCTACGCAAGAGAGTCGGGTTTGGGCATTCGCGAGTTCGCCAGAACCGCGACTGTAAATTCGAACACCGCCTCGCGGTCGTTCGCGGCATCCGGCCGCCTAAATAAGAGAGTCGGGTTCGGGCACTCGTGACCGCGTCCGGCGCAAGTATGCCGAATCCGCAACTATGACAAACTCTTCGGAGATGGGTTTATACTCCCCTTCATGTTCCTAGTAAGAATTGATAAACAATCAATATTTGAAATTTTATTTGTAAAATTTGCAAATATCGTACTTCAAACAAAATACGCAAATAGAAGAGAACTAAGCCAAAAAATTACTTCAATTCGTAGATTCAATTAATTATGTACTTATAATAATAGCACAAGAAGAATTATTTTACAATAGAATGAATAAAGACTTATGCTTCATTTATTTAAAGCAAAATTAAATGAGCTAGCGTGCTTTATTCATTTAATTGAAGATAAAATAAATAAAGGCTCATGCGTCCTTTATCAAAGAAAAATATAATAAATATGCATGCTTAATTAATTGGAAATGAGATAAATAAATAAGAGTAGCGGGACTGTCCTGTTGAAGTTCGGATCTTGACTCGTTCTGAGGCTAGAGACTCGGGTCCTTTTTTAAGTCCAGGACTTTGACCTTGCCTTGTCTCACTTGGACTTCTTTTGGGCCCAATCCACACATTTGGTCATCTTGCATGCATGGCCTTCACTCCGCCCCTACCTTGATTTTGTTCATTTGCATGCACGGGCTCCACTCCACCTCATTTTGTTCACTTGCATGCACGGGCTCCACTCAATAGTGCCAAAACAATTTGGTCATCTTGCATGCACGGACTTCACTCCACCACCAACCTTGATTTTGTTCACTTGCGTGCACGGGCTCCCATCTATCACTGACCTTGATTTTGTTCAACTTGCATGCACGGGTTCACCGAAGATATGTTATTAAGCTAAGCCATCATAGATCGTTTGTTTGTACTCTACCTCAACCAAAAATGAAATGAAGAACAAGTTGTTCCAAGGTCGGGATTTTTTGAAACACTGTTGAAATTTTAACAAAGTTGGGATGCCTTTGAAGCAGCGTCATTGGGCTCTCCATTTTTAACAAAGAACTCGTTTTGATTAGGCACGGGCTTCATCCATCCCCTCCTTGTCTCAATTAAGTTAGAAATTTTAGTGTCGTCAAAATGCGTACAAGGTGAACTTCAAGTGATTAGGTGTGGGTTTCACCTACCCCAGTGATTAGGTGTGGGTTTCACCTACCACACCTTGTCTCACTTGGGTTTCGTCAAAGTGTGGAGCCTCAGAATTTCTACGGCGTTGCGGCATCGCAGAGTCTCTACTTTTTTACACCGCTTCGAAGAAAGAAAATAAAAAACCCGTCCCTAAGTAATTATTCACCATTATCCTCGCACTCTCCTAGATTTTGAACTTGTCAATGAACACGTGAACCACCTAAGGAACAATTCGTGGACATGAATTGTCCAACTGCGGGCCCCGCTATGTGATGCTGCCACCATTGTGAATTTGTGATATGTTTAAGAATTGGTAGGAAAGGGTTGCCTGGGCCCCACCATGTCTTCACTCATTCCTCGTGAAAACAACAATTGTGAATTGTGTAATGAATTTCTTATCCTTGGCTAATTTGCAAGTCTTCAACTAGATTCATGAGTTTTCTTCCTTTTTGTTAAGCCTTCCTACCCCGCGGGAATGAGAGAAAGAATTAAGTAATGAACTTAATTTCTTTGCATTGTAGCCTCGGGATTTCCACGCCTTTGCGGCATAGCCAAGTCTCCACTTTTTTGCTCCAAATTAAAGAGAGCACAAGCTCAGCCTCGGGATTTCCATGCGGTTGCGGCATCGCCGAGTCTCCACCTTTTAACTCCAAAATAAACATAGCACAATCTCATCATCGGGATTTCTATGCTGTTGCGGCATCGGCTCGCTAAGTCTCCACCTTTTAACTCCAAAGTAAAAATGAGAATAGCCCCCTCCTCAGGATTTCATGTTGTTGCGGCATCGTCGAGCCTCCACCTTTTAACTCCAAACTGAAGAAAGCAAAGACTCTTCCTCAGGCTCTCCTTTAATAAGCGTCAAGGTTTGTTCGGAGTGTCGGGGCTTGATTTACTACTTTCTAAGGGTTCTCCCGACGTTAATCCTTCAGAAATGTTTGGTGAATGAGCAAAGTCCAAAATCTAAGGGTGCCCCACCTTTAGACTTATTTCACAATTTTGACGAGTTGACTGTCTCCACCTTATCTCACCATAAACTTTGTTGCTGGTCTCCACCTTATGTCCTTGTCTCACCATGCAATAAAGTGCCTATCTGTGACACAAAGATTTGTATAAACCTGGGCTCTACCATGCCTTCACCCAAAAACGAAAAGACAACACCCATGCACTTGTGGGCTCACGTGGCATTCAGGAAAAATAACATATACTCCTTCCTCCTCAAAAAGAATAACTGTGTCACAACTTCCTTTTCTCTGTCCATCTCCGGGACCTTGAGCTTGCTTGCGGAGTGTCGAAAATGCCCGCAAAGCATCTTCAAAAGCTTCGCGTGGGGCAGCGTTGGACCTTGATGGGAAGCTCGGGACTTCGTCGGGTCTGTACGTCCGAGGTTCGTTTGTGTAATGCCAAGACTTGATGCATTTCAAGCACATGCATGCATGTCCCGATCACCTTATTTCTCCTTCTTCCTCGTAATAACGACAGCAACCAGTCGAGACGGACACCTAAACCACTCGTCCTTCTTTTACTTCGCCAAGAAGATAGCGTCGGGTTCTTCCATCGTTGGGAGTTCTCATCGTCCAGGAGGTATGCTCGGGACAAATGCCATAGCCGCTCGTTGGGGCGGCGATCGTCGGGGAAAATTTGCACAAAGTTTTGACGAGGCTTGCTTGGAGCTTCGTCAAGAATCTTGACCCGACTTACCCGTTGAGAACCTCTGGCACGGCTCGCTCGCGGTTGGAAGGTCGGTGTTAACTTTCTTCTGGAGCTGGAGGACAGAGCTTCATCGGAGCTCGTTTAGGATTTTTCATTAAGCTGTTTGCGGGAGAGTATAGGGGCCTGTTTGGTAACGTGTTTTGAAAACGCGTTTTGAAATCACTTTTGTTTTATAATAGTTTTTCATCATTCCCAATAAGCCTTTTTACATTTCCAATAAACTTTTTTACATTTTCAACACACCTTTTTACATTCCCAACACACTTTTAATATTATAAAATAAAACTGATTTCAAAACGCGTTTTCAAAACACGTTACCAAACATGCCCTAGGTTTTTCATCGCTCGGAACTTCATCGAGTTCGAAGCTCGTTCGTTGAGTGCCTAAGTGTTGATGTATTTGTCCTTATTTCTCCAGGCCCACTCTTTGACTACAAGTGTTAGGCAAGCTGATTTGGGCTTTGCTGGAGGGTGTCGACAGGCCCAAGACCAAAATCTGAAGTAAACCCAAGTTGTTGGGTTTTCTGTCCGCGTGGCAGAGAGAGTATGAGCCAATGTTAAGGGTGCTTGTAATGGGGGATTTTCTTTTGGGTTCAAACCCAACTTCAATGGGTTCAAACCATTGTTGGGTGCCAAGTTGACAAACCCAGCTTCAGATTTCTGAAGCTGGGTTCATCAACTTGGTAGCCCCCCCAGCATTTTGAGATTGCCTTGCACGCTGCAATGGGAAGGCAGCGTGCAAGACAAGCGCGCGTGGGGCTGGGCCCCACGCGGCTGGTGGCTGTCTGCCACCAGAAATCTATTTTTTTTTTTTTGAAAAACTACCCATTGCTGGGTAGTTTATTTTCTTTTTTCTTTTGGTTTTTATAGCCGTTGCTAGAATTATTTTTTTTCTTAAATTTTTTTTAGATAACCGTTATTTTAGTGTGGTATTTTTTTTTTAAAACTTATAGCCGTTGCAATTTATTTCCTATAAATACCTATCGATTCTATTATTTCTTTACTTCTCATCCAAATCATACATCTCCCTAATCAAGTTTTAAAACTTTTGATTTTCATTTTTTTTCATTGTCTTCCATATCCAAATTCTCGATCGAAATGGCTGAAAATAATCCGGGATCATTCCCTTAATTTTTTGGTTCGGCATACACGCGAGGAGATTCGAGCTCGCAAAGTTCTAGCTCCAATGCTGCTCCTAATTCCCAGTTTTTTCAAGTTCCATATCCCCAATTCCTTTCACAAAATATTTCCAACTTTGGAGAAATGGGAGGTTATTTTGGGATGTCACCTTCTGTTGCGTTTCACTTTCCACCACCACCACCACAAGCGTCTCATGATTTTGGACGTTTGAGCCTTGGAGGATCTTCATCCGACAAGGAGATATCTTCGCCATTTGTCGTATCGCAACAGTTCCCATCACACTCTACAAAACCCGGTGTCAAGGACACTCCCGACGACACCAAAGAACGCGGTGGTTGACGTACACGCTACATGAAGGTGGCATGGACACATGAAGAAGAGAAGTGTCTTGCACAATCTTGGGGCAGCATTAGCTGTTGCTCAAAAGTTGGCAATGCACAGAAGAATAAAGATTTTTGGGAAAAAATGGCTGCGTACTATAATGAACATCGGCCGGAGGGTACCGCCAACAGATCAGAAGGTGCGATTAAATCGCATTACTATCATATGATCCCTGATGTTACCGCTTTCTCCGGAATCTATAATAATTTTTACAGCAATCGTGCAAGCGGTCAAAGTGATGAAGATGTTTTTGAGACTGCGATGGCCCAGTGGAACGCAGTCAACCCGACGAAAACCTTCAAGTACACGCACGTATGGAAGATAATGAAAGATTTAGAGAAATAGGCTCCTCTAGAAATGGATCAGCATGCTAGCAAGAAGTCAAGAACATCCGAATCGAAGGGGCATACTTCCCCAGGATGTTCGATTCGATCTCGTCCAATGGGGCAGCAGAGGGCAAAAAGATAGGGCAAAGCCAAACTGAAAGTTTCTGATGATGGTGGATCTGACAAGTGGGAAAAACTTAACACTATGCAAGCGGAACGGATAAAACAGAAAGAAGAAGAGCTGAAACAGAAAGATGAAGAGCTAAAACAGAGAGATGAAGAGCTGAAACATAAAGCTGAAGAATTGTTGCTGAAGGAATATAAAATCTTTATGAAGGATACGAGTGGAATGTCACCGGCACAACTGGAAGTTCATATGATGCTGGTTGAAAAAATTAAAGTAAAACGAGGCTGGTGATTTAAGTTTCAATTATGTAACGGTTGAATTATGTATTTTTATTTTTAGCCCGATTTTTTAATTACGTACTGTTTATTTTAATTATGTACAACCTATTTTAATGTAATGTACTTTACATAATATTTGTATATTTTAATTGAGTAATGATGTTTTTTTAAAATTAAATTAAATTTTTCATTAAATTAAATTAAAATAATAATTACAAATAAAGAATACATATAGTATCAAAATAAATATTTAAATGTAAAAAAAAGTGTGTATATAGTGGGACCCGGGTTGAAGTTGCTTTTGTAGGTTTATTGTTGTGGGAGATAGGTTTTTAAAAGTGAGTAGTTTTTTCTTTTGATGTGGCACTGATGTGGCATGATAAAGTTGCTTTTTGGGGTTTATGTTGCTACCACCCTAACTGGCCACTTTCTCACAGCTGACGTGGCGCTGACTAGGCCATCTTCTTCTCCTTCGCCTGAACAGCAGCAACGACTCACTCTTCTTCTCCCTGAAATGGACAATTCGCTCTTCTTCTCCGTCCGTCCCAAAGAGAGCAGCAACGGGTGGTCCGTCGTCCGGTGAGGAGGGCTCACCCTTCTTCTTCATTCATCCCGAGGAGAGCAGTGACGGTCTTGTTGGCCGGCCAGACAAACGGGTCGCCCTTCTTCTCTGTCCATCTTGAGGAGGGTGGTGATGACAGCATCGGGACCTGAGTTTTTTTTGTGAGGCTACACCGGGCTTGCTCGGAACAGGGATTGCCAACGCACCTTGCTCGATGAGGATCCCCTCCCTACTCGGTGAAAGCTTTGCTCGGGAACTGCGGTGTGCTTTCTCGCCGTCAATCTCATCTCGTGGAGAAGTTTCGCTACTCGTGGAGGTGATGCAAATCCCCTTATTCTTTCATCCCAAAATTCATCGTCAGGACTACATTCGGGACTGGAAGGGCTTCGACGACAACCAAATTCAGAACTGTTCGCGGCCACCGACGGCAACTTTGTTTTCGGGCCGGCGAGTTGAAGTTCTTATGAAGGAAAGTCGCTGGTGTTCCATATTTTGGCCAGTCAACTGGGTTGTGTTGTGTTGTGTTGGTGACTGGACTACATTTCCTTCTTTCTCCACCAGAAAACGGGCTCAGATCTTCTGTCAATCCATTCTCTGTCTACCTCTGTCAACCCATCAATACCACGTCGTTTTAATGACAAAACTCAAAATTCTTTTTTTTTTTTTTTTTGCTTCCTTCCCTACTCCCTCACGTCAGCTTTCCTCTTCTCTCCGTTTTCCCTCCTCCTCTTCTCTCCTTTCCAGCTCTTTCCTCTGCGATAACCCAACGTACGGCCGCCGCCCCCTCCATGTTCCTCTTCCATATTCTCCAGCAGCACAATCCACTTCAAACCCATTCTCACTTCCTCAACAACTATGCACGGACGGCCGCACCCCCCTTCATGTTCATCTACCTCATCCACTCTTTCCTCCACCACCATATCCGAACCCATCCAACACCTGCCGCCTAGCGCCGTTCTTTCCCGTCAGCCCCTCCCCATTCATTCGCACTCGTGTTCCTGGATCCCCAATTTGGGAATTGATTTTAACTTCGAAATCAACGAAGTTGGATTCATAGCTTTTTTGAGAAATTTTTGTTTTCACTGTTCTTACTTTTCTAGAAACTATCAACTATACCATAATGTTTGAAATCTGAACGGTGAATAATCCAAACCCAATCGTATATGAGATTTGTTTTTTTTTTTCTTCTGTGAATAAGAATGGTTCTGAGATTTGTCTTTTTTTTCTTCTTCTGCGGATAAGAATGGTTATTCAACACTATGAGACCCATTACTTTTATTTGGATTTTAAGGACTTTTGGTGGTGGTATGATGGAGAAGGTAGAGGATGTGAGTTTAGAAGAGATGGTGGTGCTGGATAAGGGAGGAGATGGAGGTGGTGGTATGAACGATCGTGAAAAAAATGACGTAAGGGGGTGGGTAGGGAAAGGGGAAAAAAATAGAAATTAGGGTTTTGTTATTAAAACGATGTCGTATTGATTGGTTGACAGAGGTAGACAGAGAATGGTTGACAGAAGATCTGAACCCCCAGAAAACAGCAACAGTTACAAGAAAAACTTCACCCATCGAGAGCTTTTCTGCTGGCAAACTTTAGATCTAGAAACTTCCTTCTCCAACTCTGAAAAGTTCCCCAGAACCAGATGGCAGCAGAAACTCTACCTTATTTCTATGGTAGCAGAAACTCTGCCTTATTTCTCCCGATCTGGTCATCCTCCTTATTTCACCCAGGACTCAATATTTTTCCGGAACACTACTTCTTCAGATTTAGAGGGAAATGAGATTATTAAGCTCCAATATCCTTTGTTTGTAGGTTTCTGCTACTCCTCCATCATAAAATGAGAAATTCTAGAAATGCGCTCCACTGCAACAACACTGTTTCTTCAGATCCGAAAATCTTCTCTTCAAACAAATTTCTCCAACCATAGAATCAAGCATTTTACTTCAAGAAAATTTTCCAGATCTGGCTTGGAGAATCTCTCCACCTTATTTCTCCATTCTTGACTCATCCTCACCGCAGCAAGAGCTTCACAACACATTTGTGAGATCGAGAACTCAAGGCCAAAATGCGAGTAGCATTTCGGCGATTGAGTCCCCACAGACGGCTCTAATTGATGAAACGTGATTCGCCTGTGAGGGTCTTCGGGTCGAATCTGCTTCGATTTGTCAACTCCGACACCTATACTAGTGGGGGAAGCCCACCGGTTAAGCTCCGATGCCAAATTCAGTATTTGGATATAGATGAGATACATAAAGCTAGAGAGAAAAATAGTAAAAGAGAGTCCCTTGTAATGGTCATGAAGTTACCCTTTTATAGAGGTCCGGATGCGTCTTTCGGACCATCGGCTCTTGCGTGTCATCTGATAGGACAAGGTGTGGAGATGTCTGTCGGTCCTTCTGTGTCGCCTAATAGGACAAGGAATGTGATCGTCCACTAGCCTTTTACGTCCGTCTCCTCTTTTCGCCCGGATATAAATAGTCTTTCGTTGGTGGGCCAATTTGGACCAGATCATAAGCTTAGTAATTTGGGCCTCGAGTTGGGCTGAAGGGCAAACCGGGCAACCACTCACCCTGGCCAATGTTCAAACCATTGACGATCCTCCAATGGATGAAGGATGCAGGAAACCAACACACAGACCATCTGAATACAAGGTTCTAAATTAGTTTAATTTCTCAATTGTCTTCTTTTTCTTGTGACTTCCAAATTTCCATTAATTTCTGTTTCTGTAAATAAAAGGGGAAGCCCACCTGTGAAACAGATTGAAACGAAAGGTGTAATTTCTAGAATTCTGGAAGGGTGTAACGATTCGAGTCGAGCCAAATTTTGACGTGTTCATTTATTTATTGAGCCTAAAATTTTGTTTGTATTCGTTTATTTATTAATTGAGCAGAGTTTGACTTATTCATGAACATTCATGTACGTTCTATCTCACATTGGCTAACATAAAATTGTAATATTTAGTTAATTTAATATATTGTATTAATTTACATAAAAATCAAAATTCACTTTAACTCATATATTGATATCTATGCACATATAAATGTATATAAAGATTCAATTATTTGCATTATTTTTAAATGTAATGTTGTATATACTTATTTTATTTATATTATATAGCTAATATTTTAATCGAGCATGTTCATAAACGTTAAAGATTTTTCAATACCTTATTCGTGTTCGTTTATTATCAAGACTGAAAATCATGCTCGTGATTATTATTATCGAGCCGAGTTCGACCTTATTCGTGAGCGTACGTGTTCATTCTCTGCCCTAGTTGCAGGAGACATGATTTGTCTTTTGTTTTATTGGTTAATAGAAATAAATTAAAAACAAACCGGAGGTTATTTATGTCTATATATATATATATGCATTAATTTTTATTTTTATTTTTTAGTAAATACATTACGCCCTTATTAGAAATTAGGTAAAAATTACACCCTCTTTATAAATTTTAAAAACTTCCACAGCTCCTAATTGAAATTTTCTGTATTATTTTTTAAACATTTTTTCTACTCTCATTTTGCTATTTCTTTTCACTCTATTTTTCTCTTTTCACCTTTTCTTTTATAATATAAAAAGTGTATCGAAAATATAAAAAGATATACCTAAATAGTAAAAAGTTATATTAAAAATGATGAAAGTTGATTATAATATATTAAATTCACTATTGAAATCAAAACCAAAACTCAAACCAAAATGTAAAGAACACGCCCTTCATTTATTTAGGAGTAGATGGATTTGAAAATTCAGGTTATTCATTGTTAACGTTGAGTTGAACTAAACATTATTCATCACAATAATACCTATTATTAAATTTGAACCAAATGAAAATAAGGATGATTCATTTGTGATTATCATTGACAAATTCAAACCAAACACCCCTAGCTAGGATCTTCCTGGCTCCAATTTGAGAGTCAAGAATTCCTGAGTTCACCTCAAGCAAATCGTTTGCACATGTATGCTGGCCTCCTAGGCGTGCTCTCTCTGCTGCCAAACATTATACTAACTCGGTCAAAACGAAAGCCATTGCTGGTCGCTCTGAAGAGGTGGGAGATGCGCATGCCATGGCTACTTCCAAAGCTTTCGAGACAGAGTTAACGTCGTACATACCCCTCAACTTCGGGTCGGTAATGCTTCTGACATCCCCTGTGGACAGCAAGAAACTAACCCATTGAGCTATGTGGCGCAGTTCGTCGTCATCACGCCCTTTTATCACGGGTCTTCCTGTTATCAGCTGTAGGATGACGATTCCTAGGCTATAAACATCAGTCTTCTCGTGCAGCCTTTGTGTTTGGTAGTACCTGATGATGAGAGCCAAAACCAATTATAAATTTGTTCTCTTTCAAAACTAATTATCATCATGTAACTGCAAAGACTAAAAACCACCATGAACTCACTCGGGATCAAGGAATCCAGGGGTGCCAATAACTCTAGTTGACACAAAGGGGCCATCATCAATGCTGTAGGCTCGAGATAGTCCAAAATCAGCCAACTTGCCCTCAAAATTTTCATTCAGTAAGATATTAGCAGATTTTACATCTCTGTGAATGATTGGCGGTTTGCAACCATTGTGCAAATAATCCAGCCCTGCAAGAAACTTGGTTCCATTTAAAAGTTATGAAGAAATGGATAACTAAAGGTGAAATGCGATTTTGACCTTGCGCTGCGTCCAGGGCAATTTGAAGCCTCACTGACCAACTCAAGACCTTTTCATGATCATCGCTTACTGCATTCATATAAGACGCATTTGCTACTGCTGATTACATCTCCAGGCAAAACTAGGCATTTGGGAGGATGGACATTGAGCTTAAAATAATTTGAGAGACTAAACGATCCATGTCCCAATCAAATTTAGTAAAGAAATAACAGAAAAGAAGAACACTACTAATTAATGTACCTAAAGTATGCTCTCTTAAGTTACCGTTTGCCATATACTCATAAACAAGCGCCATGTGAGACCCTTCGTAGCAGTACCCAACCAGAGATGTTAGATTACGATGATGGACCCTCGTTAGCAGTTGTGCCTGTGGTTTAAATATATCTTATGCTGAATCATACAGACACATATTTCCATAATTAATTGTACCAGCAATGTTTTGTCAGACTTTTTTTTATTCCTCTATTTAGAGATGCATGTAAAGAATGCCGGGTTTTACCTCTGTTTGAAACTCGTTGTAGCCTTGGGCAGATGACTGGGAGAGTAACTTCACAGCAACTTGTTTTCCATCTGCTGTGAGACCATGGTAGACTGTTCCAAATCCTCCTTTTCCTAGAACCCTTTGAAAATTGCTTGTGATCCTCTGCAGATCCGAATACGTAAACTGAATGTTATGATCTGTAAATAGAGCATACCTGATATCTGTAGACACAATTGGTGTTGGAATCACCTTAAGCCATTGATGTGTTGTAGAACTCACGTGCCTGATCTTCTCTCTCCAGCTCTCACTATTATGGCGTGTATATTGATAGGAGAACACACTACGCTGGTTGGAGTGGAGAGAGGGACAAAGAGGTATTCCATATAAATAACCGTAGATGACCTAATCCCATAGAGGTCTGATAGCCATCTTTTATATTCCCTCTACAGTTATATTTCATCCACATAATGGTCTTATCAAGTAGTAGTTACATACGATGCAACTAGTAGGTATTTACGTATAATGCAACTAGGTAGTGGGTTATCTGATAAATGAAGGTTAAATATTTAGGTAACTGTACGTGGTCATGAAGTCCACTTTACATAAATATCTAACATTCTCCCACTTGGACAAATGACCTTGTGAATGGATGAGTTTTCAGTCAAGTGGCCACGTAATAACATAATATTTATCCTATACCGTCACTAAAATGAATCTTGGCGATTGTATGTTTATACTAACATACTCCCTTTCATGTATCACAATTTTAGCAACTAAATATATATAAATTTAATGAGGGAAAATGAACAAACAACAAAAAGTTCATTTGTGGTCCAAATATTAAATCATGTTACGGAAAAATAACAATTATGTGCACAAACAGGAGTTTAATATTTCTATAATGTGTCTAAACATAAGAGAGCAATCACTTAATCAATAAGACCCCATGGAATCATCATGTTCTAAAATTTATTTAGCGTCATTCTCTAATGGGTCAAACATAAGGCGACTCTTATATATGCTCTATGGACACCCGTTAAAATATGAATTTGCTTTAGAACAACATTCACTTCAATGTGCTATGTTTAATTTAAGCACTTGTTGTTCTCGATAAGAAGAGCAGTGGAAACTTCATAATGCATTATGGTTTGGAAACCAAGAGATTCAATATTAGATAGCCATATGTGATAGCCTAACTCATAATAGCTAGCTAATGAGTCGAATATGAGTTATATGATCGAAACAATTATGTCGGCAATATATCATTATAACTTTATACTCACATACTTTATTGACTCGTTGCTATCGTTTGATATCTTTCTTAACATTCATTTATTGGTTTTTGACTCCCACTATTCTTCTAATTCATATGAAGAATATCTGAGTCAAACCATTAGGGTAAAATTAACATTTCAGATCCAAACCAAACATTCATAAGTCATAGCATCAAAATACTTACGGAATTGTTATTTGCAGTAACCATTTTACTATTTGTAGTAACATTTTTCTGTGAAAAGTCTATTTTACCCTTTAGCTAAAAAAAAAAAATACCGCACAACATTTGATTTTATAGTCACGAGGACGATCCATATTACACGGTATGTAAATAATCTACACATTTTTTCAGATAAAGGTGGTAATTCTGAGGAAAATCCCTCCCGGGTGAGGTTTTGGGAAAATACAGCCCAGTAGGGCGGTATTTTCAGAATTTTCAGATCAAATACCGCCCATTGTGGGCAGTATTTCAGAAATACCGACCAGAATGGGCGGTATTTTGTCAATGTTCCTATAAATAGTATGTATGGGATTTTTTTTTTTAATACCTAAGGGCAAAATAGACTTTTTACAGAAAAATGTCACTGCAAATAGTAAAATGGTTACTGCAAATAGTACGCCCCAATACTTATTCCAACACATAATGTGAACATAACTAATTTGTTCACCTTAATAAAGTTGCACACATCAACTAACACATAGTTTACTAGAAAACTTTAATATACACAATATATAGACCTAACAATATTGTACTCCCACTAAGCTTAATGTATATAAATTTACAATAATATTCTTCTTGACAAAATGAAGAAAATAAATTACACTGTTAAATTTATATACCATAAATGGAAGTTTAATTTCATAAAAAATTCTTATAGATAATATATTTTTATCCAAAATTAATATATTATCAATTGTCAAATCATCCAATTAGATATATTGTTTCACATACTCAGTCAGCTCTAATCATAATCAGCAAGCTGTCAGTGATAGGTTTGTAAAAATTGTGCAACAACATTTGTATGTTCAATCTACTATACTTTCATAAGCCATGTTTACTAGAAATCATAAACTCCCACTATTCAAAGTAATTGGATAAGTGAGATAACAAATAGTGAAGGTAATTTCTCAAAACAGAGATTGTCAAAAATTTTCACATTCATTATTTAAAATTCGAGCAGTGAAAATTTTTAAGTGTGTAAATTTCAACAAATTCTTGATCCATCCATAAATCAACTGTTAAAGCACTGAATCATTGCATCTTAATGTGTAAGTATCTTAAATATAGTTTCAACGCACTTCAAATTAATTGTTGTTTAAACAACAATGAGAAGAAACATATCATTAAAAATTACACTCAATGATTTCATTGTTTAATGTGATATGGATCAAGATACACACAATTAATGCTTCATTACCAATTCATCAATAGCAATCACAAGTAAGTGATTTTTATCAATAATTATTCAGTGAGTGTGGATGAAACATATATTAAGTAAGTTCAATTATATTTTCTACCTTTCATCACTTTTTATTCTCCCTCATTTGTTTGAGATGATAAAACCATTAAGTATCTTTATTCTCAAACAAAAATATGAGAACTGTAAATTTGAATAAACAATCATTATACTTTAAGTTATTCAAAGTAAGGTAGAAAATAATACACTTTAAATAAAGGAAAACTCATTTGGTATATTCAACTTTTAATAAACTGTATTTTATAGTCTAATCTAGTAAAATTTAATAAATTTATAATTTAGTAGTTCTATTTATAAGCTTAAGCATTATAACTCATATTTAAACAGAAGTAAAGATCTCAAATTTACTTTTATGAGATATTATTCACTTATTATGAGCTTCTTTAATAATACGAAAACGTGAATTGTAATCTAAAATCAATTCACTAAGATTCATTAAATATCATAATATTACAAACGTCATGCTTTAATTTTCTCTTAAATATTTCTTACAATAGAGGCAAAGTAGTCGTCTTCGACTTCTATGTTCAAAACTTTTTTATTTTTGTCCACTTCATATAATCTTTAATGCTTTATCATGTGACATATTACTTTTAATGAGTCATTACAAGCTATTAAAGCGTCTCAGTTTTCAATCTCTCTAATTTTTGACTCCTTTAATTTCTTAAATACACAAGGTTAATGTAATCATAATAACCATCAAACTTAATGTGTAATTTAAGAAAGCTGATATGGTTAAAATATAATTTGGCATGAGAAAACTGAAAAATATGTAGCATAAAAAGGTTTAAAATATCTACTTCAATTATGATATTTATTTGAACTTATTTAAATTACTCATAATTCCTTAACTTCTAGTGTCAATCCTAAAATCCCATAAAGGTGCATGCCAATTCTCATTTATCATTAGTTAATTTAAATTGTACCCAAAACATTAAGGGAAATTTATCCAAACAATCTACTAAACTATCAATAAATCATTTGGAACAATGAATAAATTATCAAGTAATCAAACAGTACTTGAATCATTAATTATTACAAACATTTATGCTACGAAGAAACTAAACATCAATTGACATAAATCATCCATACCTTTGGATATATCATCTTTGTCGATGTTTAGCTCACCCACTTTCAATTAATTTAATAAAGATAATTGCCTCCCTTTGGGGCCGACAATTAACTTATTAAATTAATTGCTTATGGTGTATAAAAGCCTTCAAATAGTTTACTATAATCTTTTCTTGATCACTAGTAATGTGATAAAACAGTAGAAATAATTTGCTTTTATTGTACTTAAATTGCTTTGGCTAATTTGAGTACATTGATCTGTACCTTTTAGGTGAATTATTTTAGCACTTGTTATGGCAGTTCTCACGGGCTTTTGCCAAAGGTTTTAATGTTTATTTACAGTTTTGGAGATCGAGCTTAAGAAGAAAAGAATGAAGCAAAAGAAAGAATTGGATGCGTTGAGTCAAAATCAAATTGGATTCCTTGGCCAAAATAAAATCTAATTTGGATTCTTGAAATGCAGCCCATCACATGCATGGAAGCCAAAATCAAATTGGATTCTTGGGGATGCTATGCACGTGGAAGCTAAAATCAAATTCAATATCACATGCATGGAATGCTATTAAGGAAGAAAAATCCAATTTGACATCTAAAATCCAATTGGAATTGAAGTCAAAATCAATTCCAATTTGAAGTCTTGAATTACGGCCGGATGCATGGAATGCTACTAAGGAAGGAAATTCCAATTTGATCTCTAAATCCAAATTGGAAATGAGTCTTCAATTGTGGCTAAGGAAGAAAATTTCAATTTGATCTCTAAATCCAAATTGGAATTGAGTCTTAAATTGTGGCTGGGAATTAAGGTTTCTATCCCTATGTATAGGGGACCTAATGGAGTGATGAAGAAAACATTACATTAGAGGCTTGCTACTTTTTCCTTAATACATTTTTCTTAGATAGTAGAGAGCTTTTCTTTTCAGTTCTTGAAGTCCGACTCTTGAAGTTTCCGTTAGCAACGTTGGTTTGATCTTTTAATCTATTATTCCCTTTCCTTCATTTTTTGGTGATGTATCTCTTTTAATTAGTTTAGCTTTTGGGTGCTGTTTTCTAGTTAATTAGTTTATTAGCTTTTTATTATTTATTAGTTCATGCATGCAAAGTTGGTTTCGGCCAGTAGCTAATTAGTGGGTATTATTTTATTAGTTAAATATCCTATTATGTCTACATTTTATATTGATTGTTTAATTAGTTTAGTTACCACGAGTAGCTAATTTCTTAGTTCTGGTATTATGTAAGAAGCCATAATCCATGTATGTATAAATCCCAGGAATGAATTTAAAGTCTAATGAATTATGTTTATAAATTGCCTGTGTTTATATGTCTAATTACTAAGATTATTGTAAGCCTGATCAACTTAGTTTAATCTGGTAGAGTCAGTGAGTGGCACAACTACCGGCCGAGTAGTACAGGATTAATTGGGTAATAATTTCTAATGCATCGTCAGTAGGAATTATTAGTTTCGGGTTCTTCTAGTTCTTAATGCTTCTATTTGTTAATTAATAAGGTTTGTGGGGACTCGCGGTCTGTTAGTTAACGTATATAGTTAGAGAATAATTCATTTGCGGGGACTCGCAGGGGATTATAGAGAATCTATGGGAGAATTGAGATTATTTACGGGGACTCGCGGTAATACTATAATTGAAACGGCATAAGTAATTAAACAAGTTAAGATGTTTAGGATTGCATGCATGAGATTAGGGTGGATTTACATAATACCGGAATTTCCTCTCAGTAATTGATATCGTCTTAAGTCTTTTATTTAATTATTATTTTAGTTATTATTTTCTATAATTAAGTGACAACTCTAAAGGTCTCTTAAAAGACGCAAAGGTGACTGCTAGTCAATAGTTTGGTTTATTTGCATGTTAGTTGGAAATTGAATATTGCTCACTGTCTCTGTGGATCGACCCTGTCTTCTACTGTGCTATATTTTCTTAGCATTTTAATTGTAGGTTTTAAACAGTATTTTTACTATATTTGGTAGACCTACGATAAGTCTTATCATACATGAAATATATTATTTCTTGAAAAATCAACTTATTATAATGTTGACTTATTTTCTTTAAAGTTATCACCAATAACCAATAATGTGATCAATAATTTACACCACATACTTAAGGTGGTTTGGCTCCTCTCAAATATATGATGCATTTTTATTGAAGGCTTCCATCAACCTTTAATTGTCAATCAAAACAATTATGTTGACAAAATTATTAAAATTTCCTTTCCCTTATTTCATCTATTTTAATCACTAAACATTCATGTGACTAAAATTATTTGTATAGGGAACTTCATAATGGAAATATTGAAAGTTTGTTAATACGCCAACAAATCATTATGTTGACTAAAACCCTTAATATCCCTTTCACATCATAATTACTTTAATCACGATCATTTATGTGAATAAAATAATGATTTAATTGCAGACTAAAAGCTGGGATAGTCAATATAGATGATCCCAGATGCATCAAAAAATTTATATAAGGAACATTAAAGAATATTATAATGTAAACTAAATCTTTAAGGTTGACATGATTAACATGAGACATAAATCAAGTGCAATCATGGCATTCCGCCTTTGGGTTTGAACAACGACATACTATAGATTTACTTAATAAGTGAGAGACATTATTCACTTATTTTGAGCAGCCAATGGAGGTATTATATTTCCTTTGGGTAATACAACAACTCCTTATGAATACAGAAATAAAATATCTTTGGGCAACTTTTAATTCTATATTCGTAACAAATAGCCCAATGAACATTATACGAGAAACTATATTTTCTTTGGGTAATGTAGTAACTCCTTATGAGTATAAAGATAAAATACCTTTGGACAAATTTTAATTCTATACTCATAATAAGTAATCATAAATAACCCAATGAACAACCTCATCAATTCTAAAATACATATCCAGATCTCGGCATCCCAGGATGAAAAACAATTATGCCAATCAGAGTAATTTGACCCATTCAACTCAGGGATGTCAGATTTGCTTCTAAAAAACATAAATCAGGCCATGAGGATCATAACTAAAGCAATCATATGCATCATTGTAAGTTACCTTTGGGCAAAACTTACAACATGCTAGTGATAGCCATAACAATAATGATTAGAGCAATCATGTGCATAATTGCAAATTACCTTTGGGCAAAATTTACAACATGCTAGTGATGTGCTCAAGGTGAGAAACAATTTTTCACTTTTATTTACATTAGTAGAGGAGCTATCATGTTCATGTGGGTTAAATGCTATAATTCTATCATGAAAATAGAATTAAAATACCTTTGGGCAAATTTTAAAACTATAGTCATGACAGAATAAGTAACCTTTTAAACCTTACAATTAGTTCAATTTGGTGAAAACTAATTGACTCTATAATGTTTATAAGGTTGACCAACTTAATACTCACTTTTACCAAATGTGAGTTTTACTTCATTAATGTCAATAAACTATAATTTGACGATAATTCATTAATTTTTCTTCATAAAAAAACATGAGTCGGGAAAGTAATTAATAACAAACATTGAGCAGAAAAATGATGAATTCCTCTTAATGTATAATGATCAAGACCCATAAAGTTGAAAACCATTTGCGAGGATTTCCTTAAAAAATAGCAATATATGCATGCTCACATAAGGCAAAAATTCTATATAAAACTAAATTGATCATTACGGCTCATATTTTCTTGATTGAACCAAACAATAGAATCATTAAGGAAACCATAAAGATAATCATTATAAAATCTTGAAATAACTAAGCACGGGTAGTTTCTTTAACTCATGGCATCCAAATCAATTATGCACATGATATACGAATAATTCATGAAATTGAGATTCATACTGGACAATGTATTCATGCTGGTAATAACCATCAATTTTTGGGACTCGGTTGTGGAAGAATTGCAAGCACTCTAACAATTTGGACAGAAATTTATGATCATGATATTTATATATATGAATCCGGCCGCGATTCTACCAAAAACAAACCTTTAATTCAATCGAAACACGTATGCAAACATAAACTCCTAACCGTCAGTGATCTCGAAGGTTAAACAAAGGTACTTATGATAATAGATATAAAATTATTTGAAGATATAATATGCGTTTGGTTTAAAACGATAATGGCGAGATCATATTATTAAACCATATTTGAAAAACACATACCGAAACTCTTAACTATGTGTTCTGTGCCCATTAATTAATTAATGGCATCCAATATTGATTGTAAAATTGCTGAAGCAGGAATTAATGAAACATGAAATTAAAACAATCATGCCCCGATACTCACGGTTCCATTCCTGTATGCACCAAAAATTAAAATCATATATGATTGATTTCAAAATTGTTCCATTAGGGCCGAGAAACTCGATCGATAATCTTATAATTAATCCATGTTATATGCAGGCGAATTAATTCAACAAAAGGCACGAACTTGAATTGATTTACAAATCAATAACCATAACCTTACGCTCTGATATCACATGTTAAAATTAATGAGCAGGATCTTGAGTTATGATTTGTAAATACAACATACCTGATATCTGTAGACATAATTGGTGTTGGAATCACCTTAAGCCATTGATGTGTTGTAGAATTCATGTGCCTGATCTGCATGATCATCTCTCTCCAGCTCTCACTATTATAAAGTGTATATTGATGGGATAACACACTAGGTTGGTTGGAGTGGAGAGAAGGACCAAGAGATATCCCATATAAATAATCGTAGATGACCTAATCACATCAGAGGTCTGATAGCTATATCTTACATTCCCTCCACAGTTATATTTCATTCACTTAATGATCTTATCAACTAGGTAGTTACATACGATGCAACTAGTAGGTAGTTACGCATAATGCAAGTAGGTAGTGAGTTATCTGATAAGTGAATGTTAAATATTTAGGTAACTGTATGTGGTCATGAAGTTCACTTTACATAAATATCTAACAAAGGATACTACCACTTTTGTTTAAAAAAGGAAAGACTTCTTTCAATCTGACTCAGCACAGTGTTGTACCTTTAGGTTTCATGATTCTTAATCTTAACCTCCATATTAAAATTAAGGTAGTCAATATAACCAAGGAACCTGCAAGCGACACAACGACTGGAACTACAAACTTGTGTGACTTGTCGCTCTTACACTGGTTTGCATGTGTCAGGGGTTCAAGAGTCATATGCATCAGCTCTATCAAATCCATTTTCAAGACAATAAAGAAAGAAGAGAGGCAGTGATTAAGTAGAGGATGAAAACGTTGGAATGAACTCTGTAAAGAGACAACCGCTCGTGAATCAGTCAAACCTTAATTGCAGACCACTCTTTGCCTTGTCAAGAAGCTTTTGTGGAATAGGACTTGTGAGCTGGTTTCCTGATAAATTCCTACGCACAGAAACAAAACTACGTTATGAACTAGTGATCCACTAACGTATGTACTGTTTGTACATACTGAAACTGAATGCAATGCCTCAAATATGATTGTTTGGTTGAGGCGCTTACAGGACTTTCAGTTGTGGAAGTTCAGCAAGAAAATCTGGTATCGGTCCACTCAAATCATTGTTTGACAAATCCCTGAGATAATGAATGGATTAGCTTCTCAGATTGTTACTATTATGAAACTATCAATTACATTCTACAAATATCATTGAGTTCAGTTCACACTTGACATGCTTGTGACAAGAATAAGAATGGAATGATAGCAATTCAGATGAAACTCACAGGTTCTCTAAGAATTGGAGGTTTGATAAAAAGGATGACACATTCCCAGGCAGTCTACTCGAAGACAAATTCCTGATGGATCCAAGTTAAAAGTTAATTAGGAAGAATTCTAACAGAGGAAGTAGTTCATTCACCCATATACAAAAACATACAGGGATTTGATCCTGGGCGGGATGCTTGTATTATCATTGATGATGCAATCAAGACCATCCCAAATGAACTCTTGGGGTAAACAAGGGTCTCCTTGCCAATCTCTTTTCACCCCATAAGTTGACTTGATATTAAGGACTGCCCCTACTGCAAAGTTCAAAATATTGATAAGATTCGAAAATAATAATACAATTTGAACATGTAAAACGTTGTACATACCATCATTTTCATCCGTTTGTGATTGTAAAAACGGCTTGACCAAATAAACCTCCAAGGCGTTGAGGATTGGTGGAAGAGTTGAGTTGTCCGTTTTCACGAGTGAGTAATTGAAGCATGGTCTTGTAAATCCTGTTGTGGGGAAGATGGTGGTTATTCCGAGATACAATGGAACCACAGCTTCGTCAAACCATCAAATATCATTGAGATCGATGTGAAATGCCCTGTATTCATCTCTACGTAGTACAAGTTCAGCAAAATGAAAGTATTCATAGAACTGGGAGTTGGGATCCGGAGCCTTCCAAGGAAATTGCAGGGATTGATTAGGAATTTGGGGTGTCACAGCGGATTGCATCACCGGTGGTACATAATGGTTTCTTACATCAATATGGAATGGTGTCCTTAATGAAACTCATTTATCAGGAGAAGCGTGGGCTGCCATATCCTATCATACATGTCATCCGGGTAGGGATGGCCGCGGTTCCGGAACCCCAAGTTACGGTTCCAAAACCGCCGGTTACGGTTCATAATCAGTGGAACTGGAACCGGAACCTTGGGGGGATGGTTCCATGCCGGTTCTAGAACCGCCGGTTCCGGTTCCAATTCCGGTTCTGTCACGGTTCCGGTTCTGTCAAGGTTCCGTTCCAATTCCAATCTCTTCCGTTTATTTAACAATTTTTTTCGTTTATTTAAAAATTTTAACTTATAAATGTTATTTTATTTTGAATCAATTAATAACTCAATTATTTATAAATAATTAAAATTACAAAAATAAAATAAAATCTGTAGCGACGGTACATACATTTAAACAATTAAATGATTTATATAATAAAAGATACAAAAATAAATTGTGAAAAATATATATATACAGATGAATAATACCTCAATATATTATTTAAAAAAAATCAAGAGAGTGATGCCTTGTTATAAATCGTGAGAAATCAGAGTTTGAATTTTGAAGCATTGAAACTTTTACAAAATAAATACATCTTGAATATTTAATATAATTCATCTTCATCATTTGCAGAAGTTGCGGTTGGATATAATTTAATTTAATAATTAATTAATTTTAATTTAATTTAATTTAATGCTTATTTATATTATATTAATAATATTTATAAAAAGTATACTATTAGTTTATATATTATTATAATATATATTTAAAATAGTTTTTATATATTATATGTTAAAGATATAATATAATTATAATTATAAGAAAGAAGTTCAAAAAAAGCAAATAGTTGAAATGGTTAATCAACTTTGCTTAAAGTTTTTTAATTTATCAAAGGGTTGTGTGTTCGAATCTGTATAAGAGGAATGTAAAAATTATTATTTTTATGGTTTTCACATTAGAACCGGAGGATTGAACCCTTTGGATTCCAACCCGCCGGTTTCCGGTTCTCAGACAAGAGGAACCGGAACCTTAATCGCCAAAGGCGGATCCGGTTCCGGTTCTGGTTCCGGGTCCAAAATCGGCGGTCCGATTCCGGGTTGGTTCCGGTTCGAACCGGAGCGTGGCCATCTCTACATCTGGGTACCTAATAATGCATAATTAAATTCTTGCTTTAAGGAACAACAACAGTACACAAAAATGGAAATTAAATTGAAGCCTCATGATCACCTGATTACTTTATTAGGATCCGCCGGTGCCAAGTTCCAATGACGAAAAGAAGTTAGCGTTTCACCAGTTCTCTGAGTGGCATAAGCATGTGGATTCAATTGCCGAAGTTCTAACGTGGAGATAAAAGGTGTTCCAGTGGCCAGGTTCACTAGATATACATAAAGATAATTCGATAAAGGGACATGGATGATTTCCTTGGTGATGACTGAGGTCGAATCGTGCAGTTCCACGGTGTCCCAGATCTCCACTCCGAGAAGAAGACGGAATGTTGGTGGCTGATTCATGCGGTCATAGTTCCCATACATAAAGGTTGCTCTAATGAGATATCTTTTGCCTTTCCCCTCCAGTGCAGTAAGGTTGTAACAGTTCCTAGTGTCTTGAGGGAAATTTCTGACCGTCGACAGATGCTGATCAACTGAGTCATTTAAGTACTTGGGATCTATTGCAGAATTTAAGCCTGTGTCTATCAAGGTTTCATCAGTGCTGTAAAGAATGCCGGTCTTCTCATCGTAATAATTTCTTGATTCAAAAGGCAATCCACAATCTATGCTTGTGAAGCCTGCAGAACTAAAACACATTAGGGCCAAGATGATTGAAATGAGTCCGAATAATAATAATAACAAAAGAATGGAGTGGAAGCTATGTTCCTTCCTGACCTCGTGCGTGACGAAATATGATCCACAAAGCAAAGACGCAGAGCAACAATGGCCTAAATTCAAAGTGCAGGTGCAGGTCCATCTTTTGGTTTGTCAGCTAAGGTTTACTTTACTAAGCTGCGTTGGCCTAATATACGCATGCATCGATCTTCAACGCTAGCTGGATTTCAGGAAAATTGCAACTGGCGTAAGTTTTGGGGTATGAATTCTTCTCGATTGTCCTCATTAAGAATAATAGCTAGTGAGTCCACTTACAAGTCTTCATGGACGACGACTTGCGAAATTGTGCTCTGAATTTAACATACAGAGATGACCAAAGTTAAAGTTCTGGTATATTCAACACTCTTACTAAAAAGTGTCAGTATCAAAGCATTTCAGTCAAGAAAAAATGGAAAATTTTTTGAAGAGTTATTGTGCTTCTTTGACGGTACTTTTGAATATTGCTCCTATAACATATTATGCTGCTACTCTTTGTCAGGCCAGTTTGCTCAGTTTTTCCACAGTCAATTATTGCGAAAATTTCTATTAGAGGTGGTCTTGCTTGAATCGGTTTCATGCATGTGACCACCCCACACGCGTGCATGAACTCAATTTATTCATTTAATCAAGCATGCATTTAGGAGTGTGTGTTTAAAATTTTTTTTTTTTTTTAATCAAGAGAGTAGTAGATAGTTGAATAGAGTATTAGTTATACTTTCTTTTAAGTATGTATTTAAAGAGAGTCACTACTACAAATTGAGCCTATAGTATCACTTTGTAGGTTACACTTTTAAAACTGTTACAATAGAACAAAATTATAAAAGAAAATGCATCACCATAATTAAGTATAGCTATAGAAGTCTAATGCAACATCTTTTTACAATATGCTACACTTTACAAAATGCTGCTTTTGTTGGAAAGCTAAAAGCAACATTTTTTGAGGCTAGTGCAACACTTTTTTCTAAAGGCTATTGCAACCTTTTTTTTGAGCTAGTGCATCGCATTTTTGTTAGACTAGTGCAACTCTTTTTTAGGCTACTGCAACACTTTTTCTTATAAAATGTAGATTTAGAGTTTGGGGTTTGGGTTTGGGGGTTTGGGGGTTTGGGTTAGAGTTTAGGGTTTAGGGCTGAATTGGCCAGGGGTAAAATTAGGAAAAACAAATAAAATATCAGTTTCTTCTTATAAGTTTTTAACCCATGTTTCTCCCTCTTCCTCTACAAATTAATTTCGACCTAAACCATTTTTCAATCAATTTCTTTCTCTTCCTCCTCTCCTCGTCAGCCCTTCTCAAAATTGACGCCTGCTCCTCCTCCATTCGCGTCCGGCACTCAACCTTTGGTTGGTGGGGCATCGATAAGGTGATATGGTGCCTTATTCAGTGATTTCTCGATCTCAATCACCTCCGGCTCGGCTAAACAAGTAGTCTCGACATTGCGATCGATGGCATCGGCGTGCGACTTTCTTCTCTGTATTCTTGCCGTCACCCGACTTGACTCCCTTAGCTTCTGGCCAGTACTCCACCTCTATGGCGACTTTTCGGCATCACCCTGCTGCCCGAATATCTATTTCCTCTGCAATCTAGGGCTTCAATTGAGGAGGCACACTCCACCTCAACGACAATTTAATTTGAGGTTACATTAATTTAATTTGGTTAAATTAATTTCTGTTTTGGCAATTTGTTGGCTAGTGGTTGACTTTACTGATAATTTAGTAGTTTAGGTTGGTTTCTGACAAATTTATTGTATTGCATGCATTTTTCAGACCTAATCTTACGGAATGGTATGAACATCAGTTTTTTTCAAGTTGTTAGAAGCAAATATTCGTATTTTTGTGTTTTAATGCCCTTAATGGACTGGTGTAGAGCGATACTGTGCTTTTTATCGGAACAACAAGGCTAACTAGCTAGTAAGACTTTAAACTTTGAGGAGGAGCAAGGTCCTCTACTGCAGCTGTCTGGGAAAATATGCTTTATTTCTGGTTAAAATTTATGTTCCACTCTCATGTCTTAGTGATTATATTTTGATATGGCTTGGACTTGTTTGGACCTCTTTGGAACTTTAGGGAATTTCTTGATAAATTTTGAGCCATTTTCCTGTTCTGGTCAATTTTTAATGAGTTTTATGGTTTTAAAAATTCCCCGTCAATATTTCTCCTTTGTCACTGTCCCTGTAACTCTGTTCCTTTGCCTGCTCTCAGGTGATAATCTAGAATTTGGACTTTGGTTTCAAGTATGCCCAAGAAACTTCCAAAATGAAATGATGCATGGTGTAACTTGCTGGTCAAAAGCAATCAGATGTATCATCGGTGGAGAATAGTAAAGATCTCCCTAATGGAAATAGATTGATCCATATTTTCAGTTCACTTGATAGCTTAATTTTCTCCTTAATTGAATTTCTTTTTTCTTTGTTCTATTATACATAGGGATTTTATATGTATGTTTTGTCAACAACATTGGTGGAACTGTGGAGCATTAATGTATTTTTGTTGACATTTTATCAAGTCTGTGCTATGATGGGAGGTTTAATTTGTGTATTTTGGTCGATTATTTTTTATATATTTTTATATTTTGTGACCGGGAAGGTTTTAAACTTTTGTAAATTGACAATGCAGGTTGATTTGGTTGGAGGATATTATGATGCAGGGGACAATGTGAAGTTCGGGTTCCCAGTTGCCTTCACTACTACCATGCTTTCATGGAGTGTGACTGAGTTTGGTGGTAATGAAAGGGGAGCTGCTGAATTCGTAACAAGCCATTGGGCTAGGCTACTGATTACCTTCTCAAAGCCATTGACCATCCAGACACCATTTATGTAACGGTTTGCTCAAATGTTTGTTCTTTCTTTTACTACTATATGAATAATTGTACCTAAAAAATAGTAAAGAAAATTTTGTTTCCTAGGTTGGAGATGCAAATAAGAACCATGCTTATTGGGAGGAATCTCTATATATATTTTATTAGCGTAGACGTCGGTTGTTACTTTTGAAGTTCGCAGCTTTAGCCTGTGGAAGTCCAACAGTAACCAATGAACATGGGAGAACTAGACTTGGATAATTGTTTTAAGAATGTGTCAGGAACTAAGAAAGAATATGATAGATTGAATCAGAAACATCGAAAGTTACAGGGGAGGAATCAAGGGTTGTAACCAAGACCATGAAAGTAATTAAGCAAATGATGGAGAAAGATGTTGATGAATGGAAAGATTACTCATATCAGATTCAAAACGAGAGGAACTTGACAGAAAATTTCTTGCTAGGTCATGCATTTGCGAACCTGCATTTACTTTGAGTTCCTTCTTCATTGTCAAATGGATTCATTAGGCATTGCTTACCTACTGATTTGGAGTTTGATATGTTACAAACAGGGGAAGGTACTTAGGGGAAAGTATTTGCAAGGAAAAGTGTCGTGGATGAATCAATGCCTACTAGTGAATCTCTTCCTGTATTCAAGGAGAAAGGTCTTCCAGTCTCAGCTGGAACTATCAATTGGGTAGGTTATAGTACTATGAAACAGAAGGAATGTGAGTCCTTGTACTTCAATAGGACTTTTCCATCCACTTAAGAGTTTACATATTTATTCCCTTTGTTTATAAATAATTATAATAATCTTAATTTAGAAATGGACTGTCTTATCAACTCTGAGTGTCTGAAGATTATTTCAGACTACATAAAGGACATGAAATGCAGACTCCTGAAAAAGTTATTTTTGTGAGTTCAAAATGTGTGATGTGACCCTTATGGAATACTAGGTCACTAAGTTATTTGCCAGGCAAGAGAGTTTCTTTTGCAACTATGAAATTTAAGTTGTAAAATAAGCTTCTCATATTACAACTAAGCATTCAGTTATTCCTCTGAATTGTGCCAAATTGTCTGAGTTGCTTAGAATTCTTCTTGCATTTGCATGCATTGATAACCATGTGAAATCAAATTTCTCAGGTCATTCTATCCTTGATTGAACATGCTGTGTTATTGTATTTCAGAATGGCCCACTTAGGATAGATGCATCAACTATTGGTTCCAATTCAACAATATCCATAATTGGGCTGCACTCTCTGATATTTTCTTGGAGAAATTGGGCCTACTTTGAGTAATAAGGTGGTTTGCATTAAAATAATAATTATTAGTAGTATTCAGAATAGGAGTTTGTGCCTTTGTAGTACCCTAGAAGCTTGTCCTGTTTTGAGCTGATCTTCATATCATTGTTCTTTTAGGTTGAGGATGATTTCCCTGATGTGTTGCTGAATGATATTGATGGAAATCCTTAGTCTGTATCCAAGGAAGTGAAACCTTTTTTTTTTCTTTTTTTCCATGTCTTCTTTGGGCTTATATATTCTGATATTTCCAGTTTTTATGGTGCATCTTTTGTAGTTACTATTTAGTGAGTTTTGATTGGATTTTGAATGCTGAAAATGATGAGATCCACCATTTTGAACTTGAGCAGCATGCTAGCTAGGAATTAATTTTGTTCTTCAGTGTCAATTTTATTATGTATCCTTGATTTCTCGAATTTTGGACCCAAATCTTGCCACAGTGATCAGTCTAATTACTTTAGTTTCCTCTTCATTTAGTACTTATGTTAGTAGACTAGGCTGAGGAATTCATGCAATTGCACTTAGAATGTTGAGGAATTAGAATGCATAGTCATTGGAGGCAACTGATAACTAGTATTATCTTGCCTTGTTGCACTTTTCAGTATGATATAATGACATTATTGTTACGAATGCGTTAGTATCTAAATGGTGGTATGACTAGAAGAAAGTGGTGAAGTCTGAAATTAGCTTCAAAGTTTCTCCTTACACAGTTCTGCTTTTTCAAATGGGATTTGTGTGGGTTCTTGGGGCTTCATTGTTAGTCACTTAATTTTGGTACAGAAAAACTTGGCCAAATTCTCCATCTCCATTGAATTCTCCATCTGCATTGATTATGTTAGTCGCTGTTGAAGGACAGATAGAGCCTTTTTAAATCATCATAACATTTCGACTAGAAACCAGCTAAGTTGAACAAACTTATATTTTGATTGTTTATAGTTTTTACTAGAATCTAACTGTCTATTTCATTTTGTTTGCAAAAATTTTCAGGTTTAGAAGTGAGGTTTTCATAAGTGAAGCTCGAGATTTGAAGGGCTTTAAATTCTTAAAGTCTTGTGATGATATGGGTAGAAATCAAGGGATATAGAACTCTATAAATACTTTTGTAATACGAGCATTTGGATTACTAGATTATCAATTTTATATAAATATTTTGTAATACGAGGATTTAATTATCAATTTAATAGGGGATTTGAATAAATGATATCATATGAGCAATAATATTATATTGGTAAAAAAATGTTACACATGCATAAAAGTGTTGCATTGGGGCGAAAAAGTGTTGCATTGGGCTCAAAAAGCGTTGCATTAGGCCAAAAGTCATTGAATGAAGCCAAAAAAGTGTTGCATTTAGGTCCAATAAGCGTTGCATTTAGGCCAAAAAGTGTTGCATTAGGCCCAAAAAGCGTTGCATTTAGGCCAAAAAGTGTTGCATTAGGCCCAAAAAGCGTTGCATTTAGGCCAAAAAGTGTTGCATTAGGCCCAAAAAGCGTTGCATTTAGGCCAAAAAGTGTTGCATTAGGCCCAAAAAGCGTTTCATTAAAGGTGAAAAAGCGTTGCATTAGGGAGGAAAAAAATGTTACATTAGCTACCTATTGCAACACTTCGAAAAAATGTTGTATAAAAGGTAAAGTGTTACTTTAGGCCTAAGGGAACATCACTTTAGGAGATACTTTTAAAAGTAGGCCTAAGATAACACTTTTAGGGCCTAAAGCATCATTTTTGAGGTGTTGCTACAACTCCAATTTGTAGTAGTGGTAGTAGATCTACTCTTTTCAAGTAGTAGATACTTGGAGAGAGTAATAGATCTACTCTTTTCTACTACGTATTGTACCCGTGGATATTGTTCACAGGTATATAAAAAAAAACTCTATTCAAGACTTGAAATATCTTGAATAGAGTATTATATACTCTCTTCAAATATCTAATATTGGTACCAGTTCACGGGTATTGAAAGAAAGTACAAAAGTAATTTAAAAAAAAATAAAGAGGTTACTGCATGGACGCATGTCCAGTAGCACGTATCTATCATGTACCTGGAAAGGGAGGTAAACTATTTGACAGTTAAATAGTTTTACCTCCCTCTCAAGATACATGATAGATACTGTTGAGTAGTTTGTGGAATAAAAAACTCAAAAGAACAATGAAAATTCTGCAGAAAACTTTTAAGTAAAAATATATAAAACTGAGGGAGTTGTTTTGTGGATTGCACGAAGCAATAACAGATGAATCTAAGGCGTGATAACACTGTCCTTAAAGAATTATTGCCCCCACTATATTGCTAAACTGGGAAATTGGCAAGATCCTCCTAGAATTCAGTAGATTCGTACAATATATCAAAGTAGCAAGCTCTTTGAATACATGAACAAGAATGAAATATTGCTATGTGTTGTAAATCAGACTAACACCCCTATTTATAGATATAGTAAGTCACTAGCCGTTAGAGTTGGTTGAGAATAAGTTTGAACTGATCTTCTCACGAATAGTTGCAACTGTTCATTCCAACTTCACAAAGAAAGAAAACTAGAAGAAAACTGAAAAACAGAAAAATTAGTTTTTCTGAAGAAGGTTCAACCAATCAGTAGATAGCTTCTCTTCAGCAATTACAAACAATATTCAACAGATACATGGTAATTAGACACAAGAGATCTCATCTGCAAGCTATAAACATCTAATCCTGTCAAGTTCTAATCCAATGGGCGATGATTTCCTAAGCAAGAACAATAACTTTTACAATACAAAGCCACGCAGGAGATCTTCTGGATTTCTATTATTATTATTATTATTGTTATTGTTTATTTTATAATGCAAATCGGTTTCCGTGGTTTATTAAACTTGAGAATGAATGGGTTTAACAACAAGATAAAATAATTAGCAATCACTAAGTTACACTTACATAGTAACTGGAAACAAGTGATTGGGGACATATAGCGACCCTTTATTAATGAAAAATTGTAAAGAAATACAATGGATTACACATGTATTGATTTTATAAGTTATGTGAATATATTGTGTGGGAAAATGTGAAATGTAAACCTGGCTGAGCTTGAATTGTATGGATCAACAACTTGTTCAATTGGGTGCATTATTTGTATTCCTCCAAATCATTGTTAGCAACAAGATTAGCAGTTTAATTAATTTCTAAGTACTTGTTTCACACTACTACAAAACACGCATTTGGAGGCGGGTTTTGCGAACTCGCCCCCGCCTCCAATACGGGGGCCGCCATTGTTGGTACCCGCCTACATTCGAAACCCGCCTCCAATACTCTTATCGGAGGTAGGTGCCAACAATGGGGGCACCCGTATTGGAGGTGGGGTGTCAGTAGTTATTTTATGCCAATGAAGTTGGTTTGTGGCTAGTTATTTATGTTCTTCTCATTCTCAAATAATTGGAAATTAATTAATTCTTGCTTGCATAAGGAAAAGTAAACTATTTTTGCTTAAATTTAATTCAATTAGAAGGCTTAAATTTATAAATACAAAACACTGATACTACGTCAACATAAATGAATCTGATAACAACAAAATCGATGTTGAAAATAAACGGGGAGACCATTTTGTAAATAATACTAATAAACATTCTGATATCCTCAGTTTAGCAACCTAAAGGGGTGAATTAGGTTGTGAGAAAATTAAAAAAAAAACCTTTGTAAAAACTAAATCAAAACCAAGTGTGGTAGATGAGATGAACTGCTAAAAAAGTAATATAATTACGAAATCAAGTGGTAATCTAAGAGGGGGAAGGGAGTGAATTAGGTTTTGAGAACAAGTTTTCAAACTATTGATTAAGGTGTTCATTTTTTAAGTGTGGGGAAATAAAGAAAGCACAAAAAAAACACACAAGGATGTATAGTAGTTCAAATCTCTCATTGACATCTAATCCACTCCCCAAATACTAATTGGGTGTTCTACGTATCCTTAATCAAGATTTTTTTTAAGGGGCATGTTACTTGCAGGACGTTTTTTACTAAATACAGGGCACTTTTTAAAATTTTAAGTGGCGAAAAGACAATAATATCCCTGTACATTTTCACCCTCATAAATATTTTTACCTACCTTTTTACCTACACCCTCCATCCTCAGTTCCTCTTTACCTACACCCTCCACCCTCAGTTTTACTCCAATTCTTTCAAAATCTTTTTTCACTCATCCCTATTCCACTCTACTTTCATACTATTCAATCAAGAATACAAGAATTTTGAGTGAAAAATATGGACGATAACTCCGTTGACGATCTATATTTCACAATACGTATTAAATTTACATAATCTTTGGGTGAAAGGTGGAACCTTTTGTAAAATTTTTGCTACTGCGCCAAGAATCGCCCCTCCCAGGTGATTTACAGCGATCTAATCGCCTAGAGGAGGCGATTTTATATGTTAAAACTTCCCTATAAAGGTGATTGTATGGGTGTTGTTCACCTCTACAGAGTGATTCTTCAGGAAAAATTCGTCTCCCCTGAGCGATTTTATGGGAAAAAACTGGTGTCCTGTGGCAAAAACTTCCCATTTAATCGCTCTTAGGGGGCAAATTTTTCCCGTAGAATCGCCTGTCTGGGGCGATTCTCTAAGTTTAAATCGCCTCCCTCGGGAGATTTAAACTCTGAAAATCGCCTGACACGGACGATTCTTTTTTAAATAATTTTTTCTACGCCAAATTTTCCTAATACCTGATGCCATATTTCTCTTTCCTTGATAGGCTATAGGTTTTGAGGATGATCACATCTTTCCAAATTACACTGATATATTTCGTACTGATGAAGAGTTCACGGCTAGAGCTGACTTGATTGGTTGGGTTGAAACTGGAGCAGTCGAGCATCATTTTGATACTAAAATCACTTCATTTAAAAAATGGAAGGGGCCTCTAAAAGGGAGAAGAGGGAGAGTTGATATTGGTTGTGATAGGTAGGGAGAACTTAGAAGCAAGGCACCCTTAGGTGAAGGGAAAAACGGTCTTAACAACAATAGTAGTAAGCTGATTAGTTGTCTCTTTCAACTAGTAGGAAAAGAAATAAGTGGGGGTAACTAGAAGCTGAATCCATAAAATGTTAGCACCATCGTGAATTACCCGTCGTTAGAAACTGGCATCTGAAGCACTCCAAGTTAAATGTATCGGAGAAGGGGAAGATTTCGGAAATGATGAACATAAATATAATGCCGAGACAACTGTTGGCACAGCTGCTATCTGATAATGCAGATAATGTCACCCGTATCAAACAGGTGTATAATGAAACGGCAAAAGTAAGAAGAGATGAGAGGGGAGAATTAAATCCTATACAGTATTTCTTAAAACTGATGCAGGATTATAATACCACTACTGGTACACAACGAAAGATGAGCGTAATGCTATTGAAAATGTGTTCTTCGCTCACGAGGGGGTTTCTAGTCTACTTTGGTCGTTTCCTTACTTATTGTACATGGATACAACATACAAGACGAACAGGTATGACATGCCTCTATTTCAGATAGTCGCTCATGTTCCTTCGGATCAATACATTAACGTTGTTTTTGCTTTCTTAAGGGATGAGACCTACGAAACTTATTTCTGGGCTATGACTAGATTGTGGCAACTATTTCATCCGGAGAAATACCCATTTGTTGTCATGACTGATAGAGAATCGGATATACTGAAAGCTGTGCACAATGTTTTTCCACATTCTAGCCAACTGCTTTGCAAGAGACATATTGCTATGGATGTAAGGAAGAAATCCCTAAGTGTGTGTACAGACACAAAGATATTAGATGAGTTTGAAGGTCGGTGGAGAAGAGTGATGAGTGCTTTAACTCATGAAAAGTTCAAGAAAGCTGTGGAATTCATTGAGACTAACTATAGAGGTCGATGGAGGTCAGTGGTTAATTATCTGCACCAGACATGGTTGGATCCCCACAAGTCCAAGTTTGTATCATTCTGGACTAAAGACATAAAACATTATGGAGGCTGCACAAACAACATGTGAGAACCTGTTAACTTTCATCGTATAGATTTTACAGATATGCTTACATGATAAATTATTATCCGATTTAAATCCTTCATTTTCTATGTTATTTGATTTTTCAGGGTTGAGAGTGCACATGCAATGTTGAAGATTGCCATTAAGACTGATAGAGGATCATTTCTGACTATTTTCTTGGGAATAAATAAAATGATAAAGGAGCATTTGGATGAGATCCAGAGTAAAATGGAGGCTTCTCGAAGCAAAACATTGCGTGAAGCCCAATACCTGTTGTATAGTAGGTTGAACGGCAGAGTTTGCCACGATGACATACAGTTGTTATTACTAGAATATAAAAAGAGAGGTGCAATGTATGGGGCAAATATTGAGTTGTGGGGTTGTGAAATGCAAACTAGCTTCGGCTTGCTATGTGCGCATGAGATGGTCGAAATGGTTAAGAATTTCAGACCTATTGATCCTATAGATGTGGACGTCTTCTGGAAGACCCTATATTTGGACGAGGGAAACATTCCCCCTGATGAGAAGCAGCAAACAGCACAAGGGCGACTGCACGACATGTATGTCGAGGCCTCACAACGTCCACTACGGACATATACAGAGTAGCGGGTGTCATGGATAGCACAATGCATCCAGCGACTGTTGACTTAGCGGATCTGATACACAGGCCACACAAGGGAAGGCTGAGAAACAACTCTACACAGCAGAATCTATCGGACTGGGAGCATGATGAGAGGGATGCACCCAGAGGCAGAGCTAGAGCCAGAGCTAGAGGTACATATAGTTTGACATGTTACCCAATTTGTATTGCTCTTTTTGTTTTCTGATAGATCGATAATGTGATACATATGAATTACATATGCAGGGCGTAGTGGGACTGTGACATCAATTAGAAGGAATCGAATGAATCCTGACGAATTCAACTGGCCTTTCAACCTTCTGTCAATAGTGAAACAATTTGTGTTCGATTATGTTGTGGATTATACCAATGTCCAGGGGTATGGACATTGTGGTTTCAGGGTAATAGCTAGATTTGTACATGGTGAAGAGTCACTTTCGTCGCAAGTCCGGAGGAGCTTTTACTTGAACTTGATGAGTATGCTTCACTGTGGTTTGGAGTTCTTGGTGAAGGTAACTACAATAGGGCTCGTGAAGTGTTGAATTGCCATATAAGTCCTGCAACAGGCGAGTTTTGGTTTGAAACCTATCTATTTGGCCTACTTGTCACCACGAGGTACCAGAGGATATTTGCATTCTATGGAGCGTAATGTTGTACCTTTCTTCCATTGCAGTTGAGAGAGTCCGCCATTTCTGATGATCCGAACACGTACATCACCATGGGTCATATCTTCGGCAATCATTTTATTTGTTTGAAAATGGTCGGTGAAATCATGTTGCCCCCAATCTTTGTGCTGTGGCGATACCATAAGTCGGATATGATGGATGAGTTGAAGGACAAGTTACAAGCCCCGATTAGATAACTACCACAGGTTGTTGATAGCATAGGTACTATTAACATACAACCTCCGATAGTTATAGATTAGGGATTGCCTTTAGTGACTTGAAATTTTTTAGTGTTTTCTTTAATGTGTATTGTAAAAAGAAACTTGGATTTATGGCATAATTTTTAAGTGTATTATTAAATGTGTATTTATCTTGTCGAAATTTGAGCATAGCCTCTCCTATATAAGGGTCAATCAATCCCTGTACAAAACACAAAATGAAGTATTAAATTAACATTGCTAAGCAATTCAACAGCGCACTCATAGTGTGTTATTCAATGTGTAATTATCCTGACGAAATTTGGGCACAGCCTCCCCTATACAAAAACATTAGAAAACCAAAACATTAAATGCACTAGTTGTTCCAATCCACATCTGATACTACAATGAACTACTGTTCATAAGGCGGTCTTGCCACAAGTTCTTCAAGTCCCGGCATCTGATCCTCCAAATGATAAGCCATCTCATCAAGAGCCCTCGCACGCATCGCAGGGTTGACTGCATGTCTAGTCCTTGGTTGAAGCAGGACCATCCGAGATGCTAAGTATTGAATGCGCTACACCAATTAAACATAAAAACTGAATATCCTATTTGTAATACAAATATAGGTACAAATATAGACCCCTAAAATCATCCAAAACTCACCGCAGCCATGGATAGTTGGGTAGGCTGAGGAGTGTCTTCTTCGACCGGATCTCTACTGACACGAACATGTGACCGAGACTGGAAGTAATCAAGGTAACCTTCGCATGCTTCGTCAGTTGAATCGGCCCTCTTCATATCCCTGGATATCAGCAACATAATGGCAAACATATTTTTTGGTCTCCGGGCCTCTATTGCACTCCTTGGGACTAAAGACTGGATAAGGAATGTGTTGGACGTACCTAAACTGTCTTAATACCCGATCCGGCATATAGGGCTCTTCAATGTTAATGCAATGGATGAGCCCCATATATAATGAAATTTTATGGACCAATGCCGGATTAGGCTCAAATGATATCCAATTGGCATGTTACACATTAAACTGAATCAACTAAGAATCGAAAGAAAGATCAGTAAATGCTTCAATCTTATACAACGAACATATTACCTCGTTTGGCTGTAGTGCATCTAGTGCACGCCTATATGCATCTAAATCATTTTGTGCGACAAGTTTCTTCCCGGTACCAACGTGCCCTTTCATTGCAGAAGGCATGCTATTATTCCACGATCTCTTCTTTGGAGGGCTGAATGTTGGGAAGTACTCGTATATCCAGCTCTAATAAGAAGAAACATAAAAATAAGTGAAACAATTGATCACAAAAAATAGAAACATTTAAACGAAAGGTAAATGCTACATACAAACCTGTAGTAAAGACAGCCTCCAAATTGAGCACTCGATGCCCTAGTTGCCTTCCCAAGCTGGCGATACAAGTTCGCCAAGCAAGCCGCCCCCATGAGTACTCACTTACCTTCTCAATATCATGAAGGAAAGGTAAAAACTGAGCAGAGATGTGGGTTTTCGTCTTGTCCACGAACAGGGTCAGACCTAACATCCACAATAAATAGCCTGAGGCAACATTGACTTGATCGTATCTATTGGCACATTTTGCCTCAAGGCTGGTCAACTTCACATATCTAGGCTTATCCATGCTCTCTTCCTCTATTCCAAACACGGCTGCAACCTCCACCCTTATTTTTGCAGTCTTTGTTTTCTCATAAATGGCCTTACTCCCTATAGAAATGTGTAGTATGTAGGCAATATCATGCAGTGTTATTGTCATCTCCCCGAATGGCATGTGGAATGAGTTGGTCTCCGGATGCCACCTCTCCACAAAGGCACTAAGCAGAGCGGCATCTAACTCAGGATGCATGCAGTGTACTAACTACGCCAATCTAGACCGCTCTACAAGCATTTTCATGTCATCATCGCCTACCCAATTTTTCAAGTGATCGGTCCCACTATGACATTTCAATGTACGCCATTCCTACCAAGTGTAAAAATTGAATTAAAACAAATGGTTACAAGGGATAAAGCATTTTGTTAATCAAATTAACAGGTGAAAAAAAAATGTATTAATGCATATTGGATCACAAGTAATAAAGCTTATCGTAATTGGAAAGAAATAATGATTCAAATAACTCTAAATACAAGTACGCAATTTACTGTAATTACCTCTCCATGCCATATGTAGTAGGCAGTGTGTCCTTTGAAACTCAAAAGCAACTTAGGATTAAAGGGCCACCTTTGAGCGGATGATCTATGTCCTTATAAGCCTTCCACCCCACAATCATTGCCCTAGCCTCACTTCCCATTAATCCTTTCCCTCCTCTCCTAATTGGTTGGGTACTTGTATTGGCCCGTTCATCGTCACCGTCAGCTTCATCATAATCCATTTCAATATCAAAAAAGGGCGGTACGAATGGTTGTTCACTAATGAAGTCATCATTATTCTCATTTCCAAAAAAGGACGGTTCGAATTGTTGTTCCATAATGGAGCATTGTTATTCCCAGTTGCGGAAGAGTTCCTGATCTTGCTACAACCTTTCTCAAATGGTCAGATGCCGTGGGCAAAACATGAGGTGCATTTTCTACCGTCGGAATACTACTCTCTCCGGATTTGGATCTTGATTTGTTCCTACGGAATGTAACTCTATAATCTAGATTTCTATCTCCCATCTTGAATTAATAGGTTGCAAGAGAATTAATATATAATTAATCAAAATCAAAAAAAAAAAAATTAGGCCTAAAAAGAAATATTGGGAAAATCGCCTAGGCAGGGCAAAAAAATTGGGAATTCGCTTAGACCAGGCGATTTTCTCAATTGGGATCGCCTAGCCCAGGTGAATTTATCTGACAGAATCATCTTAGCCAAGCGATTTTATGTGAAACAATCGCTTGGCTAAGGTGATTGTTCATGGAACATTCGCCAAAGGACAATGAACATTCCCTGTAAAATCCCTTTCTATGCGATTTCTCCTAAAAAAATCGCTACTGATGGGCATTTTTTCAAGGTTCAATCGCCCGGACTAAGAAATTGAACCTTGAAAAAGCACCCATCATTGGCGATTTTTTTAGGGCGACAAAGCGATTTTCCCCACGGTTCCCTGGAAAATCATTTTTCCGGCGAACAAGCCCGGAATTTACCCTAAAATTAGCACAACACAGCCGAAAAATGCAACATAAACCCTAAAACATTCCTAAACACAGTACCCATAAGAATTTAAAATACCTAACACATTGGAATTTTCAGTTTCTCTTAAAAAAAACGACTCACTGATGGAGTGGAGATGGAATCGGCGATGGAGATGGAGACGAAGGAAACACCCGGAGCTGGACCGATTGAGTGAGCGAAAGGTGATGGAGGAACTGGAATCGCAAAGAAAAAGGTGGGCAATGAGTGATTGCAGTAAAACGGAAGTAAAATTCTCACAAATTTTACAGCATAAGGGAGTTCAAAAGAGAAGGGCAAAAAGGGAATTTCATGTTGGAATTTTTTAAAATGTGTCCTGCGTTTAGTAAACTATGTCCTTCAAGTAACAATTCCATTTTTTTTTTTTAAAGGTGAAATCTAAACATTTACCTCTTACAAAGAACCCAAGTATTCACCTTCAATAAGTACCTCTAGTTGTAAGGTTTACTAGTTTACTATTTCTTTTGCTTGAATCCGAACAACTTGCAATAAATGACTATTTAGAAGGTTTGGTGCTCTCAATCTTCTTCAATGTTCAAATTCCAATAGATACTGTAGCATTTAATTATACTTTTCTATAGCAATTCGAGTCGACAACCTCGTTGTCTTCCTCAGAACTTAAGAATCTTTAAAAATTTTCAAACTATAAAGTGACATTACAAGCTACCATTTCCTGCAATGTGAATCAACACTTTTGATCAACTATTTGGCCAAAATTTGAACTCTCGGATTCACCTTAGTGTAAGTCGATACGTTTGTATAGGCGTCTCGACATATGTAAAGGGTTTCGAGATGGCTTCATGCACTCCTTGTGATTCAAATATGTTTTTCTACTACACTTTTCTTCTTTTTCTCTTCTTCATTTTTCCTGCACTTACATTTAAACTCAAAGTTCATTTAATCCTCCACACATTTGTTTTTCATCATTCAAAAGTAATATTCAAGACCAATGTTTAACAAATTAAATGAGAGACAAAGCACAACAAACTATAGTTGTTCGAATTTCTCCATTGGAAATTTAACTTCTTGAAAATAGTTTGTAATTGCTGAAGAGAAGTGTGAGTTCGAGCCTGATTTCGACTTTGAAACTTAGACTCGAAGCTGCTGCACCAAAGTTGGTAATTTGAGACTTTTCTACTAGTTGGTTAAGGAGCCTAGTTCGATGTCGAACCTCCCTCAATGAAAACTGATTTTCAGTTTTTCAGTTTTCTTCAGTGTGAAGTTTGAATAAACAGTTGCGACTGTTCACGATAAGATCCGTTCAAACTTACTCTCAACCAACTCTAACGGCTAGTGACTCCTTATCTCTATAAATAGAAGTGTTAGTCTTATTTACAACACACAAACAATCTTTCATTCTTGTTCATGTATTCAAAGAATTTGCTAATTTGATACATTGTACAAATCTATTGAATCCTAGGAGAATCTTGCCAATTTCCCAGTTTAGCAGTATAGTGGGGGCAATAATTCTCTAAGGACAGTGTTATCACACCTTAGATTCATCTATTATTGCTTCGTGTAATCCTCAAATCAATTCCCTTAGTTTTATATATTTTAGTTAAAGTTTTCTGCCACTTTTTCATTGTTCTTTTGAGTTCTGTACTCCTACATCCTCAACATAAGTCTCCTATCCAAGTCACCAACTTGAGATTTCTTACACAACATTTTAAGTTACTCAAAAGTGTTTTAAACCTTTTCCAAATTCAAACACTTGGGTGTAAGACTACACTCAATGCGCATATGAAGCCTCAGAATTTCGAGCCCAAAGCTAAGGACTAAAAGGGTAAAATTGTAAAATTTTGACTTTTGTGATTTTCGTGCTTGAACTTGAACATGATGTAAATTGAATGAATTCCTTGATTATATAAGTGTTTATGTGTTATATATGAGTAGTGCATTTCTAAAAAAGAACTTAGGAAAGACTTGGGGAAATTAAACGTGAAAGACGCATGGACTTTCAAAGGAAAATAAGTATTCTAGCGACGCTCGACGCCAGGTCGACACCGCTACAACGTCGAAGGAAACCCAGATTTGACGGCTGACCCTCGACGCTGGACCTAGATGTCGAACCTTCCCAGAAACTTGAAATTTCAAACGAGTTCGGATCAAACCAAAACTCTTGCATATTTGATCTTTAAATTCAAACTTCACCTAATCCTATCCGAACTCGGGAAGACTAAAAACCTAAACTTACACCTAAGGGATGTTTATAAATACTCCATCTGTTCTCTAAAGAGTGTCCACTTAAGATTTTTGTTCTTTAAAGAGTGTCCATTTTTAAACTCCAATGCAAAAAGTTAAAAACTTCCCTATTTCACCCCTAATTTAATTGATCTATTAATTATATTCTCTTTCCTAATATACATACATTACACAAATATCCATTAAATTTGTAGTTAAACAAGGGAATATAATAGGGGTAAAAGAAGAATTTTTTCTACTTTCTTAATTTATGTACAAATCTCTAAGGGGATAACTCTTTAGAGAATAGGAGTACATCCTTAACTCCTAGACCTAATGTTTTAGCCACTTAATTTAACTCAGCAAAAATAAAGTAAAAAAAATTAAAATTGAAGAACATAGTAGTCGCCGCCATTTTTGGTCGCCGCCACCGCCGCTGTGTCAACCCGTGCTGCTATTGTGCTCTTAATTGGTCATGGTATTGGTAGGACTTCACAGGGGGTAATTAGATTGAGTTATTCGGTCAGATTAGAAAGCATGAAAGTTAAATATTAGAACTTGTTCTTGAAGTAATTACTTTGGATGAGGAATAAATGATATGATGCATGATGAAACCGTGTAATTGAGAAACTAGAATGTTAAACTGATGTATTGTAATAATGCATATATATTTACGGGAATCAATCAACTCATAGTATGATTTTAAGATTGAATGAATGCTATTTCAGTTTCAGAAAAACCCAGAGTCTCGAACCTAGTTCAGGATCGATTTTAATCGATAGGGATTGATTGTTTTTGTGAAATAAAATCGTAAATGCCTAGTATAGAGGTTAAACTACAAATATGGAATTTTGTAATAGGAATGAGCAATTGTAGATCAATTTAAAGGCCGAGCTAAAAAGGAACCTTGAACCAGAACCCCTTCGACACCTAGGAACGAAAGGCCCTAGGCGCCAAAACTTTCTCTTGGGAAAACCTAGAATTAGCGATATAGGGTCGACGTTGAACATGATGTCAAACATGATGAGGTCATCCAAAATCAACACTTGAAGTCTTGAAAAGATGAAAGTCAACAAGTGGTTGAGAAGGTTCAAAGTCGATAGATGGATGTTCACAAATCCACTGAAAAGAATTTTGATCCAAAGAAGAAGAAATGAGTCATTAGAAATAGAGTAAAGAAAAAAAAAATACAACGACGGTTCATTCCTAAAGTTGCAAGCTGAGAATTTAATTAAAGTCTAGAAGTAAATTACATGTTAGACCTATGGTCTACCTTCTTTGATTTGTTTTGATGATGTTTAACAAATGAGTGATCATATAAATAGTGGGCTATTGAGATGTTATGCAGAGTAATTCGGTGACCAGATCGGTTAGCAGTTAGGCTAACAAGCTCGCCGAAATAAGGAATAAAGCTGAAGAAGAAAAAGACTAAAAACTAAGTTCAGGGAGCTGTTCGGCAACCTGTTCAGGAACCGATATAGGATCGGTGAGATGTTCGGCGACCTCTTCGGAATCCGAAATGTTGAATTTCAGAATTTAGCTACTGGAATCGATTTCTGATATCAAAAGCTGAACTTGTGATATCAGAACCAAGTTCGGGGAGCACATCGGTGAGCAGTTCGGAATCCAAACTACTGTAGCAGACAGAATTTCAAACTGTGAATATGACCGTTGGACAGTAATTTCAACCCACTGTAAAAGCTCCAAAGGTCATTCTACAAACTCAAGAAGTTAAGAAGCCATATCCCACTTCAAGAATACATTGAAAGCTCATATTTACATCATTTCATTACATTTGATTTGTTAAAGGGGATTTAAGGGCTTGGGAATTTATTTTCATAAAAGAGGCAATTTTTGCCCATTTCATGTGCTTACTTGTAAACCTTAAATTGAAGAGATAAGCTTGAATATTCATTGAGGGATTGAAGTCCTAAACACTTAGAAGTGTGTTAGGTAATTTGTAAGAGAAAGGAAAATCCTAAACTCTTGAAGAAGAGTAAGGCAAGGTGAAAGGGGGAGATTGAAGAGAAGGAGAAAGAGTTGTAAAAGTCCTAAGTCTAGAGTTAGATTAGGCATTTGTATGAAATCCTAAGTCTAGAGTTAGGTTAGGCATTTGCTACGAATACCTAACTTAGAGCTAAGTTGGGCAATTGTGAAAAGTCCTAAATTCTAGAGTTAGAATTTTGGCATTTGTAAAGGTTTGAATTACACCTTTAAGTAATTCAATTTGAGAGGGTTAGAAAATTCCAAGTTGTAGAACTTGGTAGTGGATTAGGATTCAAGGGGAATCTGAACCACTCTAAATTGTGTGTGTTTGTCTTCCATTTACTTTGCACTTAACATTTCAAAACACTTCTCACACACTACACTTTAGTTCAAAGAATGTTAAAAAAGGATTAATCAAAATTGTTTAAACAAGAATTTTAATTTACCTACAACCTAATTCATCCCCTCCCCCTCTTAGGTTGCTAATCAGGATTTCATTACATATCTTGATTTTAATTAATTATTCTTAAGTTATTTCATTCAGAAAGAATCTAGAAGACATTGAGAAGGATCTAGAAGATTCATGAATAATGAAGGAAAACACAAAAGTGGGAACACTCACCAAAAAGGGAGACAACACGCCTAGGGTTTGAGAGGGGAGGCCAAAATTAAGTTTGTGTGTGCTTTTATTTTCCTTTGTTGTTTATGTTTTATTTACTTTAATTATGGGATTGTCCTTAAAAACATTCTTGCATGTTTTTTTTTTTAAGAATAAATAGATTTCCTTAATTTATTTTTAGTAGGTTTTTTATTTTTATCCAACTCAAAATCAAAAAGCTAGTGGCCATATCCTAGCTGACTTTGAGCTTGCTAAATTAGGTAATTATTTTCCTTGTGATTTTTGAATTTTTACATTCCTTTCTTGTAAAATTGGATAATCTCTATAGTCTATAAATAGATATGCTCCTTAACCATATTAAACAGATTGAGATTTGAATGAGATTATAATAAAATTGTGGGTTATACAATTTAAAGCTTTGTGCTTTCAACCTTCCAGTTTGGGTAATGTTTCATGAGAACTTATAGTTGTTCATTAGTAAACTTGCTATAGATCCATTAGTGAATTTAAAAAAAAAAAATAGATTTACCTAAGAGTAGCTTGATTCAAAAGGGGTGTTCCATAATCATAATTAAGTTAGGTGTTCGACTTAGTTTGTGAGGTATTTTCGATTAATCATCCACTTCTTTGTTCATTAGTGAATTCAAGAAGGTCATTTAAATTAAAAACATCAAGCTAATCTTCGATTTAGCAAATTTTGGAATTCCGCAACGCGATTCGATCTCGGATCTGCATCAATTAGGTATCAGGGCCAAGCTAGGCTACAGAGTCAAGGTGCTATATTTTCTTCTTTATTGTTCTTTAGTTTTTTGAAATTCTTCAACTATATTGTCCTAGTTAAAGACTGATCTAGGTTAGTTTTTGAAATTTAGATATTATAACATTGTGCAAATTGAAACCTTAATTGGTGATTTGGTTCCTTTGTTACATTATCTCTAAATTTTCCTTGGGTTCATTGTGTAAAATTGTCGAAAATTGTTGATTGATGAAACCTAGGGAAATTTAAATTGTTGTCAATTTGATTCCTACTTGAATTTATTATAAACATTAGATCTTGGAATTATAAAAGGTTTGAATCTAGGGTTTTTGTAGAATTTTTCTCTTAAAATTTTGTGAAAAGGTGGGCTAGGTTTGAAATTACTTTAGAAGCTCCCAGGTTGAATTTTTGGTCTCTCTAAATTTTGAGAATTTTTGGAGCTACATATGGCCTGTTTTGAATTTTTGAAGTTTCTCGGGCAAATTACTGATGAAAATTTGAAACTGCCAATTTTATTCTCTATTTTTGAAGCTGAGTTGTGATTTGGATATTTTATATTGGAGGGAAATTTGTGTTAAAAATTTGTATTATTTGGAGCTCGTTTGGTATTTCTACAAGAAGCCGTGAATTTCTGACGAAAGTTGACGGACTGAATTTTGCATAAAAACTTTTCTACTCCTTTTTAGCATGTAAGCTGCGAATTGTATATAGTATAAAGGGAGAAGGATTGTGTTAAATTTTGGTTTCAATCGGACATCACTTTTACGTAAAACTTTGAATCCGAATTTATCCGGTTAAAGTTGAAAGCATTGTAGGGCTAAATTCAGAAATGCTGATTGAACTACTAATTGAAGAAGTGTTGTTTCTTATCAAATTCACACATGAAAACAATGGGAACAATTGATACATTGACCGCCATCTATGACCTAGTGCAAAAGTTAATGGGGTGCATTGAAAGTTTGTAAGCCGAGGTACGTCGAGCCAACCGGCATGGTCGATACAAAGACAGGAAGACTCGAGTCCAAGAAGTCAATGATGGAGGTCCGGGAAGAGTTAAACGAAGAGGTACTACTATAAGTGTTTTAATTGTCGAGAGACAGGGCATATTGCTTCCCAATGTCCTAAGCTAGTAGTACTTAAGAAGGAAGATGGTGGAGTTAAAGATGCAACTGCTACTACTCCAAAGATGGTGGAGCTACGGATAAAGATGCTAGCCATCCCTGCCCCTTCAAAATTTTGAAATGATTCCGAAATATTTCAAAAGGTTCCGGAAGCTTCCACGATGATTACATCATCATGCGACATTAATTGAGCCGAAACCCTAGCTCATTCACCGCACCGAGTTTCAGCCACCCTTGTACTACACAATGGTTTCCTTCCTTGTTTGGGATTAGGGTTGAATATGGATTGGATTTGTTCATGTTTCCTAATCCTACTCCTAGTTAGTTATGAGTTTGTTAGGTTATTACAAGTTGGTTACAACTTAGCTAGCTTTAGTAGTTTCCAAAAAGGGATCCTTCTTTGTCTCTTTTTTGTACTTTTATTTTAATAAGTCTTTTAATTGTTTCTTGTAATTTTTGGCCAAGACATATACAAGAAGTGGCCGCCAAAATTACAACTACCAAAACCTAGTTCATTTAGGTTTGGTTTGTAGAAATCAATCTCTTAATTGGTTTCCAATTTCAATGCTTTTCCTAGTAGTTTTAGGTTAAGAAATTAGTCCACCCTACCCCTATAAATAGGGCTGGCTAAATTCTATATTCTTTTAGTGAATTTACCATTAAAAACATATATCTTATACTTGTTAAATTCCTCCAGATTATTGAGCTTATATATTTTGCATGATAGTAATTTACAGTTAAGTTCAAACTTTATCAATTCGGTAATTGCTCTGCCCAATTGTGTTCGGTTCAACTCTTTAATTCTTTACTTGGTTCGAATTACTTGTTTAAATTAGCTTATGTTACTTTAGTAGTCTACCGAATCCAGGGTAAGGGTTAAGAGATAAAGGAGCTACCGCCACATGAATCAGGCTTTCTTTAGCAATTTTCCGCATTATGAACTGCGGTGCACATCAGAAACAACACACAATTTTAACGTGGTTTGATCTCGAAAGATCTACATCCACCCAAATCAGTCAATCATATCAATTACATCAAATAGCCAAAATGGGCTCCCAATAAAATAGCCAAAATAGGCTCCCTCACACAACCCAGAGGCAAAGAATTGAAATCCCACATCTCTGACATTTCAAACTCTCAACTGAATACAATACTCCATGAGTTCTTTATATAGACCCAAAATTACCACATCTTTTATTAGAAAGTAGTTTCCTTAAAGCCAACCAAAACCTAATAAGAAGCAAAGTAAACAAGTAATTATTAAATATTATACAAATAGAATTTCTTATTTAAGGTTGGTTTAATTTTCCAACACGAAGTCCTAAACTATTGTGAAGTCATTGCTTGCCGAAGCCTTTATTGCTTTTAATCTTTCCTTAATATTGTTGTTTCTTTAATTTTTGTGTATTTTATTCTGAATGCCAATCTCCACTCTAAAAACCATTTTCAATTAACTAAATAAAGGAATTAATCACGTTCCTTGTGGAGACAACCTTACTCACCATGTGCTAAATTGAGTAGGTTTACTTTTGGTGTAAAAACAACGCACCAGCGGTGGACAGGGAAGAAGAGAGATGGAGCAACAAAGGGATGAGGATGGCATATTGATAAGGAAGGGTTGTTAAAGTGGGTTTTCCTCAAAGATTTGTTCGGTTATTGAATGGACAAAAATGCCCCTAAAAAAAGGCAAGTGAGAGACACATGACGGTTATTCAATCAAAACATAACGGCCAAATGACATTTTTGGCTAGCAACATTAGCATTGTGACATTCATGGCTAGAAAAAAAGTATAGCGACCAAAACGGACACAAATAAAAAGTATAGTAATATTTTTGGTTGTTCAAAATTTACCATTAGTAAACTAGAAACATTAACTTTCATAGGGAGAAAAAAAAAAAAAAAACTAGTTAGGAATTAAATTACTAATATTGTCAATAATTTCGAAAATTGTTCCTGCAACGTATATAGCATGACAAAAGCACCAACGTATATAGCATGAAGAATTAATTTTCTAAACCACGTAAGTTTTGTCACTTTTTCATGCTCTTGTCTGCTTGTGTGTGAACGTAATGGATGCAATAAAACTTATAGTAATTAGTTACGTTCGGTAAAAGCATTGTTAAATAGAAACAAATTACCATGTCCCCTTTAGGCATTAGGAACGAGTCTGATGGACGATAATCATCCAAGCCTTTTGTCTTCCTTGCAAAGTGCCTAATTTTATGCTTCTCATGCCATTTATCTCAATCCCATATAAATCCCTAATCATCAAAAAGTTCATATCATCTCTAAAACGAAGGGGACAAAAAAAAATACAAAAAAAAAAATTACAAAAAGAAAAACAAAAATGGCAGATCATGAGAGGTGTGGAATTGGGCCAAATGGGGCGATTAAAGGCAGCTTAGAAAATCAATGTTCCATGAGCATATGCAGCAACAACACCAACAACCCCAATTTGACAATTGCGAGTGCAACTTACCACAAAAACAACAATAATAACAATAACAACAACAACAGCAACAGCGGCAGCGGCAGCAATATTAGCAACAATGGTAACAACAACAACAATAACAACAACAACAGCAACAAAGAACAAGATCGATTCCTTCCGATAGCCAACGTTGGAAGAATCATGAAGAAGGTGATTCCGGGGAATGGCAAAATATCCAAGGATGCAAAAGAGACGGTTCAAGAATGCGTGTCGGAATTCATTAGTTTTGTGACGGGAGAAGCCTCAGATAAATGCCAACGTGAAAAGAGGAAGACCATCAATGGAGATGACATTATTTGGGCCATCACAACTCTTGGTTTTGAAGATTATGTAACTCCTCTTAAGCAATATCTCAACAAGTACAGAGAATTAGAAGGAGAAAAGCTTAATGTGCCCAAACAGCAACAGCAGCAGCACCAGCAACAACAACAACAACAACAACAACAACAACAACAACAGCAACGCCTACAGCATCTTGATCATCAAAGCGCAAATATGTCATCTTACCATAGTGTATATTCGTCGGCGGGCCTTCTCTCTCAGCCGTCGTTTGTCACCAATGATCATCAGCCATTTCCATTACCATTTTCTCAAAGTCCAATCCAATCACAATTGCCACAGCAAGAACACATTGATTCTGTGGGACATTGGTAAAGTGAACCACCAATTTTGGTTTTTTTTTTTTTTTTTTTTCAATTTAGCCCCTCCTTTTTTGGGATTTTGTATGATACATCATATATAAAATACTTGTAAGTTTACATTCAAAGAATATACTAATACAACATCCTGCTATTATATATAGATAGAGAGCTTCCTAAATAGGTTAATGGAAAACGATAAATATACATATATCTTAAATAATTTTGACAACTGCAAATTGTTTTGTTCATATATATGATGCATGACACAATTTGTACAATATCATGTATGATTTACCTTTTTTTTTGGGGTGGGGTTAGGGGGTTTTACTTTTATGTTTATGTACACTATAAGGTTTTAAAATTAAAAGAGATGTTAGTTTGGGAAGGATTAAAATGAGAATGGAAGGTAGAGGGAGATGAACAGAAAATGAGAAAATATATTTTGTTGCCTTTCCCTTGTCCAGAATGCACTTGTGAAGGGGAAAAAATATTTTATACAATTTCTGTACTAGATGATGTAATTAGCAAGCTCATCCGATCAATTTTTTTATTTTTTTTTCAAATTTTCTTGGGCTTAATCCTTTTAAATCCCTTTGTTTGTTGATTTGTTTGATATTTCGCTCCTTATATAATTTCCTAAGTACCTTTTTTGTCCCCCTGAACACTAGTCAATCATTCAAAAGAAAATAATAACATTCATGCCCATTTACTTTATTTTACCTTTAATTTACACTTGTGTTTAAACTTTTTTTTTTTTTTAAGAAATGCTATGCTGCAATTTTAATTTTCTTTATGTAATTTTCTTTGTTTTTGTTTATTGAACCATTTTATTTTTTTCTTATTTTACAATGATGAGACTTTACACATTTTAGTATTTATGTTAATTAATAAATTTTTTAAAAATAAATGTAATTGCAGTGAATTAAAATATTTTGTAAATGAGATGAGAAAATTTTAATATATTTAAATTGATCACTTAAATGTGAAAATGTTAATATATTTAAATAGATCACTTATATTATTTAAATTGAAAATTAAATAAAAATTCATTTCTCATTTTATATTTTTCTACACTTTTAAAATAAAAAATAAAATAAAAAGTTTTATCAGTCAACAATGTAAATCCTCAGTGAAAAATCATCTAAAAGTTTTGACAGAAATAATGATAAAAATGCATTGGCAATTACAAATAAAATATTACAGTATATTTTATATTTAAATAAAACGATTAATACATTTAAAATTTCTCATCTTTTAACATTTAAAAAATATATTTTTTTACTGTAATTACATTTTTTTTCAAATTTAATAATTAAAAGAATAAGAAATATTAATGTAAAAGATCATTATCGTTAGAAAAAAAAAAAAGATGTATGTTTGATAAATAAATAAACGAATAATCTATTAATTGCACTGCTATATTTTTAAAAGGAAAATATAAACTTTATTATTTAAAAATAATACATGTGCAAATTAAAGGTAAGGTAAAGTTGAGGTTTGAATATCTTTATATGCTTATAAAATGGTTGATTGTTGGTCAAGGAGGATAAAAAAAAAAATAGAAGAACAAATGTCAAAGAAACTAAAAAACACAGGGGATTTTAAGGAATTTAAGCCTTTTTTTTTTCCTACAGTTATTCACATTCAAAGGCTAAAAGAATAAATATTAAAACTTCCATTTCACTTTTTTGTAATTTATTGTCGCATTATATGTAGGGATATACATGTACATCATCATAGAGTCATAGGCATAGAATATATTTGTGGGACGGACACCTACTTTTAATACTTACCCCCGATTAAAGGAGTCTATTTTGAAAATGTACAACTTATTTATACGATAACATTATTAAGGGATATAAGCAAATCTAAGGGTTGATATTCATTTGGTGGTCGTCCTTCACATCCAACACTTGTGCTTGCTTCCTATTGTGACTGGTCTGCAAAACCAACACAATAGAGATATTTTTCCCGTGTGAAATGAAGGGATACGTCTTTTCAAGTGTAATGAAGGGTGATGTAAATGAAGACACCGATTACGCTCCTCTTGTTCGTCGGTTTACTTTTGTTTATAGACTTTCCACAATCGTCAAAATTTGCACATATGCTCCTGTCATTCATGCCTTATGTATGCTCCTGTCAATTTGTTCACAAATAGGAGATAATACCCAGTGCAAACTTATCTCTTCACCCTACATTTGTTTTACAAATCTTGGAGTTGAAGCAAATTGAATGTCAACCGGCGGCTTTGCTTCATAACTCTCCAGTTGTTTTTGACGGATTCTGAACGGTGGTAGTTCCTGGACTTTTAAGGTCTGGACTCGTACGTTGATCTAGAGTTTCAAAATTCTTTTTGCATTATTGATTTATGAAGTTCTGATGAATATGAGGATAAAAAATTCCACAATGGTGTTAGGGATGGTTGGTGTTTGACAAAATATTTCCATGAAAATTTGCTTGCAAAGTTCTGTTGATGGTACTTCTGCTTCAAAATTGTTTTGACTTAATTTTTTGTTAAAGATACACCATCCATCCTCTCAGTCTAGCTAGCATATTCTCCTTAACTTTTTCACATACCTTGAATTCTATTTGCTTCATATCTCTTCACGAATTTTCTATTTAGTCTCCATGTGATCCTAAGTTAGGAATTCTTAGCTTCTAATTCATTGATTTGAATTTTTTTGAGGGTGTGTTCTTTTAGAACGGTAGTGTTATTAATTTTGAAATTTCAAAAATGTTTTTATGTTGTTTCAATTTTGTGACTTTTGAATAGGGGTGGTTCCTGGGCTGGTACATTGACATTGTCCTTCTAAAATCTTCCTGCATTTTTTGATTTCCGAAATTCTGATGAATTCAAATACGCATGAGTGAGTACAAGGAATTTTGGTTGTAAAATGTTTTTGTTTGGTTGTTATAGTTTAGCAATAGTTACAGCAAATACTTTATGTTTTTTATAACAGATTTTGTATAGTTTAGCCTATGGAACAACTTAACTACAATCTATAGAGAGTTTAGGCTATGTAATAAATAGATAGGGATGGCCGTGGTCCTTTTTTCTTTTGAATCTATCTTCTCATGTGTTTTCTTATTTTAGAGTAGCCAAAATAATTTTGAGTGAAGAGCATAACACATTACGGAACTATGCTTTAGAGCAAAACTGATCGTGAAACTTTGGAAAGCAGATTTCTGGTCACGAAACTTTTATTTTCGCAGCACTGATCATGAAATTTTGGAAAGCAGATTTTTGGTCACGAAATTTTCATTTTCGCAGCGAAAATGGTCATTCCGTGAAGTTACTCCGTTAACTCCCTAATGGAAAAAACCTTTTGAGGGCAAAATCGTTAGGGAGTTAATGGAGCAACTTAACAGAATGACCATTTTCGCTTAAAAATGAAAGTTGCGTGACCAGAAATCAGCTTTCCAAAAATTCGTGATCATTTTTGCTCTATTGCATAGTTCCATGACGTATTATGCTCTTCACTCAATAATTTTTTAAGTTGTGGTCTCAAAAAAAATTATTTGATAATGGACAATGTGTGTTTCATGTGTTTTGTGTGTAAGTCTACATAGTGTACAAATACATTGATTTTTGAAAAGGTGAAATTTTGATGGAATAGCCATGCATTATGCTCCATTCGACCTTTTTAGCAGTTCAGTATGGTTTGGAAGTTGGAGTATCTATAGAAAGAGCAATGGGTAATGATTCAAAATAATATTGAGGGAGAGGAAAATGATAGTAGCACTACTACAAAACGGAGCTTTAATGGCGGTTATAAAGGGCTTTTAACGGCGGTGTTTAGCATTTTTGAACCGCCATCTATCTGGCAGCCATTGTAAGTTAGCGGACTTTCTACTGCGGGTTTGACCCGCCGTGGAAAGTGTGAGGTTTCCACGGCGGTTCAAGGTTGAACCGCCGTGGAAACCTTAAACTTTCCACGGCGGTTCAACCTTGAACCGCCGTGGACAGTGTAAGGTTTCCACGGCGGTTCAAGGTTGCACCGCCGTGGAAAGTGTAAGGTTTCCACGGCGGTTCAAGGTTGAACCGCCGTGGAAAGGGTAAGATTTCCACGGCGGTTCAAGTTTGAACCGCCGTGGAAAGTGTAAGGTTTCCACGGCGGTTCAAGTAGGAACCGCCGTGGAAAGTGTAAGTTTCCACGGCGGTTCAAGTTTAAACCGCCGTGGAAAGTGTAAAGTTTCCACGGCGGTTCAAGGTTGAACCGCCGTGGAAACCTTACACTTTCCACGGCGGTTCAAACTTGAACCGCCGTGGAAAGTGGCTACTTTTTATTACAAATATCACGAATATACAAATATCACCAATATACAAATTTATTACAAATATCACCAATATACAAATTGAATTCGCTTTGATAACACAGCATATCCAAAAAATATTTGTACAACTCTAATATGAACAAGTTTAATTAGTATCCTTCTACTACTACGGATGCTCCAAAATATATCTAGCGCATATTTTTCGCACTGCATCTATATCCACATTGCTTAATGGAGTGCGGTCGATCTTGAAGTGCTGCAACAGAGTTTTTTGAAATTAAAAACTACCCGAGTAAGCAAAATGAAATACAGTCAATTAAGTAAGTAATGAGAAATATATATATTTACCTTTTCAAGTGCAAATGTGGATGATTTCATTGCTATTTGGTACATGTAGTGCATTACATAGTACCCACACTCCCAATTATCCGTTTGCTTTTTATGCTAATGAATTAATATATACGAGTTAGAAGATCATACAATAAATTGTATATATACAAACACAACTGTGAGTAAAAAATTTCTACGAATATTCATAACTAAACTCGTATTAATCTAATTAATTAAATAACTAGGACTCACTAATTTCTACTGATCGAAAAGGCAATTTGCATGCTTATATTAACTAACCTACAGTACTGGACTCACAGATTATTGCATGCATAATTAATCAAATATAATACCTCAATAAATAACTTGACTAACTAATAAATTAATTGACTATCACTATACTAACTTAATTAGGCTACTAGACTCACGGATTTAATTGAAACAACTAACACTACTAATTGCTTAGGCTACTAGAGCCACGGATGTAATTAAATAAATTATAAGAACCAATTTCATTTACCTTAACTACTATCCACGAAGGTGGCATATGCACATTTTTGGGCAATCCCAAGAAAGCTTGATAGTTAAACATCACCCTATAAAAATGAAATCGGCACGAAAATAATTAGCAATATATGGATATATATGCATTCTAACAGTTGTTAATATAGATAACTCACTCGTCCATAAGCTCCATCGCCTCATCCTTCTGTGGATTTTGTAAAGAATCAAACCAGTATACAACCTTATCTACTGGTCTAATGGCCATTAGCATCCAATGTTCACTGCCAACAAAAAATTTAATGGCGTACGTCAGATCTTTATAGCAGTGTTTCTTAAATATTAGATAACCGCTTACAGCTGTGTCACTTACCCCTGAAGATAAGGCACCATATACATTTCTTTATTCCTATCCTTCAAGATTCGCGCAATGTAGTTCACCCTATCTTCAAGCGTATTTTGTCTGGGTGTGACATGATCAGCCGAAAGGAAACCTATCCCCTTTCTCCCATTCCTTTCAGCTAACTCATGTAAAGCTCTAAAGAATTTACAAGAAGGGCTTCATTGGTTAGCCTATGCATATAGAATGCATAATATATAACATAAATAATCAGAAATAGGTTATTTAAGTAAGTGGAAACTCACTGGGTGAACAACTGCATCAAACTGTTTGAGACCTGGCTTTCTCTGATCAATAACTCTTTGACATCCCCTCGATCCATGAAATTAGGCTGCTCCAAACCTATGACTTCTTTTGTCATTTGAAAGTAGAAGCCATCGAAGCCCGACTCATTATCCCATCGGAGCTGTAACTCTTGCAATGGATCAGATGTCGATGAGGTTGACTCCTCAGTCGGAACCGTCGCCGAAGGAGATGTCTTGTCATCCATAGCACTCATCCGGCCTTTTTTCTTTTGGGCACTTTTATCAACCTAACATCATTTGAAATAACATTAAATATACAAAACGGTATTAAGTAATACACAAATTAAAAATGAAAGAATATACCTTTGTTACCGGAGTCGGCTGAATAATTTCAATCAACTCTTTAGGCCATTCCACGAAAAAGGACTTGGCCATTCCCACTGTCGCAGCCTCTTCCTCAGGAAATGGTAGCGGGGCACAGTCATCATAGGAAATTTTAATTGTGACCCTCGCGCAACCTTTCCTAACGGCGCGCCCGTGGTGCTTGCTTTGCTTATAAATATTGCCCTTTGCCACAAGCTTACGCCGCGTTTGCGAATCCTCAAGGATGAAAAGATGGCATTCACACCCGTCCTAAGATAATAGGCAAGCGAATGAACATTAGTCAACTAGTAAGTCTAACTTAACAAAGCACTGTAATAATGAAAAAAAAAAATTTGAAGTATTAAAAGAAGCCGTCTAATTTTATTTACCTTGTATTCGCCTAAAGCACTGCCGTCAGAGGCTGTGATCGGGTCCACAGGTGCAACATTTATCATCTCCAAATCGGGCAACCTTGTAGGTACCAGAGGAGAAACAGGGCTCACAGGGGATACAGGGACGCTCCGGAGGTCCCTGGGTGCAAGCTCTCATCCGGGGCATTATTGAGGACGGTGGCTTTTACTGTATCATAATCGGTTCCCAGCTTACCACATAAAAAACCCATCATCATCTTCAAATGTGTCTGACATTCATCTAGTTGGGCAGTGGTTTTCTGAAGCTGTCGCTTAGTTAAATCAAGTTCCTCTTTCAGCGACGGCTTTGTTTTCTGTGGGAAAACCTCTGTGATACGTGCCCGCGTAGAATGGCCGCGATAACGACCGGGGTGATCGCGCTTGCCCGTTGCAATGACAAGAATGTCATTCCTACCCTCTGCAACGGTCTCCCCTTGGGACTCGCGGGAACATAGATTTTCCTACACAGTTTGCCAAATATAGTAAATGTAAATAGATCAATTAAATATAAATAAATACACATATACAGAGATTATTCATTTATGTATATAAATATTAAATATAAAATTGATAACCATAATTATAAATATAAATACATGCACATATATACAAATTAGTCATTTATCTACTTTACAGTGACAACTAGATAATAATAATTTCATATAAACATTTAATGACAACCAAATTATTAATTAGCATTTCATCATAGATATCTAGTAATAAATAATCAGTTATAATAAAAATTCTATACACATAGACTTTAAATATTAAAATAATTGAAACATAAGAAAATGTATGGTGCAAAACTTACAATTTCCTTCGCTACACGCTCAGCCTCTGGCGTGAAGTATTCCCCTTTTTTGTTCGTATGGGCATGTATCCAAAGGTCATGACGGCCTGGCCCTGAATAAGAATCCTCGCCTTCTTCTTCAGACTGACCCTCCTCTGAAGGCTTCTTTCCAGATGCACTGACCTCCTCGTCATGCAACTGCTGCTTCAGCAGTCGGTAGCCACCGCGAGATAAGTTATGGTAGAAAGCATTTAAATTGGCATTCTTTTGCGCTTTTCCTCGAATGGCCTAGACAGAAATATAATGAAAAATTATTATCCCTAAACTGAGCAATTTCAAATATCCAAAAAGAAGAAGGAAATCAAATTTAAAAAAATATACCTGCCATTCTTCTGTCTCGCGGCTAGCCTTGAACTTAATCCATGTCTCCCTAGGGATAAATTTATATTCCAAACATGGGTCCCTACCCTTCATGGGACCATGTACATATTTCCCTAGATAGGATTTGAAATCTTTCCACCGTTTACCGGCATAACTAATCCACTTATCTTCGAGTTCTTCGGTGGACTCGAAAACAAATAATGCCTACAGTGAAAATTAGGAGTAAAATTTAGTGAGGAATTTGAGTAAAATTGTATGGAAGAATTAAGAATCAAATAGTGCATTATAATTAAAGAAAATACCCGTATTTCCATCCAAACTCTCTTCTTGAGCTCCGCGGGAACTTTCGGCCATGATTCATATTCCACTAAGTCCACTTTGCTCCGGGCCGTATATGACACAAAGGTAATCCACTGTACATGATATACTCTAGGCTCGAGCCCGGAATCGAAAGAAATGTCCAGAGTTTCCCCATTCTTTCGCATTTCCAATAGGTCATTGCAATTTGTGGGCCCTCTAACTCTACTAGATTTAGAAGAAGAACCATCTCCATGCTCCGTATTGCTTTTTCTTTTTCGGGCCATTGAAAGTACCTTAAACTTCATTTACATAGAAAGAGAATTCAATATAACATATATGCAATGACAACAAATTAAAAGCTTTAATGTCAAATACAAGAATGCTTGTAATGTTGAAAAAAAAGTGGTACATTCGCAAAATTCGCTCCTAGAAATACACAATTACCATTAACCAAATTAAACCAATCGAGGGCCAAAAAAAAGTCCGTTTATAAAGGGGACCATTGATAAAGTAATTCACATTTCACAACCAACAACTAATGTGGAAAAAAGGCAATGTACATTCGCAAAATTCACTCCTAAAATCCACAATTACCATTATCCAAATTAAACCAAATGAGGGCCAAAAAAAAGTGGACTTCTCAAGGGTACCATTGATAAAGTACTTCACATTTCACAACCAACAACTAATGAGAACATTCATTCATTTCTACTAAAGGCATAACATTTCACAAAGTGGAATCAACAACAAAGCATTTTCCTCATTATCACTAAAGGAGGAACACTAAATCGAATAAAAACCGAAATCAAACACCAATGTTCTAAAATTAAGCAAGCAAAACCGAAATAATCATTTGAGTTTCTCATTTTCAAAAAAAAAACCCGAATTTCAAAGGGTACCTAATGGAACATTGATCAAACCCTAGGTTCTCAACTTATGTAGGACAAAACACTCCATTCAACAACCAAACCAAATGCTACAAACAATCAATAAATCCAAAAACTTTCCAAGCTTTCATCACAAGAGCTAAAACCGAAATCTACCATAAATATCAACCAACAAAATCCTAGTGCAATGGTAAGCATTTGCAAAATGTAAAGTTAAATAGACAAAAGTTTAAAATGAAAGCATAGAAGGTGGAACCTTTTGGATGAACTAAAAAAAAATCCAAGCTTTAAGTTTATATGGGAGGGTGGAAATGGAGAGCCGACCGAAGGTGAAAACTTGGGAAGCCGAACAATCGGTGATTGATTGGGCAACGGACGGAGGATCGGAAGGTGGAGGAGGTCGCCGGCGATGGGAGAAGCGGCGAAGAAGACGAACGGCCGCGGGAAGAAGATTCGGGAAACAGGGGAAGTGAAGGGGAAAATAAGGAAGAAGAAAGGAAGAGAATGAGGGAGGAAATGAAAAAGGTGAAAATTTGAATTATAATTAATAACCGGGCTCGGTTCAACTGCGGTTCAACCTCGAACCGCAGTTGAAAGTACACTTTCAACTGCGGTTCAACCTCGAACCGCCGTTGAAAGTATACTTTCAACTGCGGTTCGAGGTTGAACCGCCGTTGAAAGTGTACTTTCAACGGCGGTTCGAGGTTGAACCGCAGTTGAAAGTACATTTTCAACTGCGGTTGAACCATGAACCGCGAACCGCAGTTGAAGGTATACTTTCAACTGCGGTTCGAGGTTGAACCGCCGTTGAAAGTGTACCTTCAACTGCGGTTCGAGATTGAACCGCGGTTGAAAGTCCGCACTTTTCCTCGGTTTAAGTAGAAAAAATTGGAGCCAATTCCCGCGCGGTCATATTTTAATATTAAATTTTTTTATTTTCCATTTTCAAAAAACTATTCCCACAATTTGGTAAATATAATAATACATACCCATATATTGTATATTTATTAATTATGTACACAATCTCGACTTTTATTAACCATTTCATAATTAAAGTAATAAGATTCATTATGTTCCCTAAAATTACTACTTTTTCGACTTGGCGAACAGGATAAAAAAATCAAATCCAGAAATGCATTAGGTACGTATAGTAATATAAAAATTAATTAATAAAATTTAAGTGGCCGAAAATTTTTTTTTGCTGATGTCATTAGGACTTTATGAGCATTATTTGAAATTAGCTAGAAGTTTGACTTTTAGACTTTTAAATACTTAGAAGAGGAAAATTGGTCAAATAAAATTAGAATGATATTTTAAATATACTAAGACCAATTTTGAAGTTAAAATACTCAAGAAAAGATGAGTTAGGCAAAATAGAGAAAAATTTGAGAAAATTTGAAATTTGCATTTGATTGATGAGTCTTTGAGTGATATAATCCTAGAATGCCATGTTTTAGAGTTAAAATGATGCATTAGGATCTATGTCATGTTTGGTATCTTGAAATTCTTGCACATGTTAAAACGGTTGAAAATTTTCATTTCAAGATAGCAAGAATTAAGCATGTTTGCATTACATAAAAATGGTTGACCAAGTGGTTGACTTTTTAAATATACATGCTTTAGCTTATTTGAGAGTTTAAGAATTAACTTATTGATAATTTGAAGTTGCTCACATGAGAAAATTAAGGATATATGCTTCAAAATGGCAAGCTTCAATTGAAAAAACTTGACCAAGTAGTTGACTTTGAAAATATGAATGCTTTGGATTGTTTGAATCTTTATGCATAACTAATTGAGCCTTTGAAGGTGCTTGGATGATATATAAAATGCTTGATAGAAACTTGAATTTAGCAACTTTCAAAATTCAAAGCTTAATATAATTAAGCTTGAAAAACGTTGACCTATAGGTTGACTTTGCACATATGCATGATTTGAAATGTTTCATTCCTTTGAATGTCAAAGCGAAAATCCAGGAAAAGGGTGGCGCTTCACTATATATCTATTTCCATCTTAAGAGTCACCGCGGGTAATTTATGAAAATCGGGAAAAAAAAACTTAATAGATAGTAGGGTTTAGGGGTTAGGGTTTAGGGTTTAGGGTTTAGGGTTTAGAAAATGATATGAAAATAAACAATTCATGAATAGCGCGGGAATTGGCTCCAAAAACTAAGTTTCTACGGCGGTTCAACCGAGAACCCGCCGTAGAAAGTATTTTCTACGGCGGTTCATGTTTGAACCGCCGTAGAAAGTTTGATTTCTACGGCGGTTCACAGTTGAACCGCCGTAGAAAAGCATTTTTTGGAGCCAATTCCCGCGCTACGTACGTACGCATGGATTTTCTAATTTTTTGTACCAAATTCAAAATCATTATATATATATATATATATATATATAAGAATTAATTATAAAAGTTGTCTTAAAGTATTCAATTATTCAGATGAAAATATTTTATTTATGTAGTGGAAATTTACAAGATATCGAGAGCATATAGGATCAGAGAGTTGGATATATATGATTGCATCAAGAGGGGAAAGGAGAAAAGCGAAAGATGTATATATATATATATATATATATGTATGTATAAACAGATATGTATATATATATGTTTGTAAATTTGTGAGATTAGTTATTATTATACTTACAAATTTGTGAGATTAGTTATTTGAAAAATGGAAAAAACAAATTAATATTGGAAAAAAGAATCCACCGCGGTTCAAGACTGAACCGCCGTTGAAGTACCACTTTCAACGGCGGTTCAACTTTGAACCGCCGTTGAAGTACCACTTTCAACGGCGGTTCAACTTTGAACCGCCGTTGAAGTACCACTTTCAACGGCGGGTCAACGTTGAACCGCGGTTGAAGTACAACTTTCAACGGCGGTTGAACGTTGAACCGCCGTTGAATAGATGACCCGGTTAATTAAAGTTCGAAATTTTTGAACTTTCTTTTCCTCACTCATTCTCTTCCTCACTCATTCTCTTCCTCCCTCATTCTCTTCCTCCCTCATTCTCTTCCTCTCCAATCCCATTTTTTCCCCTGCATTTCCCCTGTTTCACTAACCAGCTAACAAGTAATTTATAAAGATTTAAATATAAAATACAAACAAAATGAACTGCGTATAGATTTCCCTGGAAATTTTACCAAAGTACTACTCATTGGAAGAAAATAATAATAATAATACAAGAAACATTTATTCATAAATGAAAAACAAGGAAATCTATTTTCCGGAAAATTTGACAAAGTCTCCCCTATAAATGTAACGTACTCCCTGTAAATTCGATGCACATATACTTCAATACTTCACTAAAATTCCAACTATTTCGAATAATACGGAATTCAGTTTCAAATCACTTCAGACAGAATCTCCTCTGCTTGTTTTTTACCAAAACACAAGTGCAATTTAAGATCAGCACATAAGTTTCACACAATTTCAAAAAATAACATATTCATTTCCAAACAGTTCCACATATGAAGCCCCTGGAAATTTTGTCCCTTGATTGCGCGGCTTCATCCGAGGTGTGACCTGTTTCAATCCCACAGTACGAAGGATAAAAATAAATGTTGTTAAAAATTTATTGAATCCTCTCTTCATTAAAATCAAAGAAACATATACAAATACAAAAACACACATACACACCCACGAGAATTGAAGTTTAATAAAAACAAACAATATACCTGAAAATGATTCTTAACTTATTCTCTTTCTCTTAAGGGACACTTGATCCTCGAACCATAATCCTTCGCTGTGGTCATCACGAAGTATGTATTTATCAAGTTCCCTATCTTCCTCATCTGCTCTCGGTTCAGGTAACCCACTAGAGAAAGGGCCAGCCTCATGAAGCCCTTCTTCTGTATCTATCCCTTCCACACCGTGATGTTGTTTACCATGAAGAACAACAGACCAATGTTCGTCGCAAGGATCGGCGATATAAAAAACTTGTTTCGCCTGCGATGCAAGTATAAATGGTTCCCCCTTGAAACCCTCCCGATTTAGGTTGACCAAGGTAAAACCCAATGGATCATCAGTTCGAACCCCACTATTGTTATCAACCCATTTGCAGCGAAATACAACTACTTTGAAACAAACATAGTCAATCTCCCAAATATCTTCGATCACCCCGTAATAAGCCATGCTTGCATACAATGGATTTTTATCCTTCCTGCTAGAAACATGTAAAGCCTCTGAGATTAATGTAACACCACTGTTTTGTGCCGTACTCTTCTCATCTTGTCTCTTAGTAGCAAATGAATATCCATTTATGTCATAGCATGAAAATGCTCGTACCGCAGGGCTGGGCCTAAATGCCAACCATTTCAATGTCTCCGAAACGTCTTTGCCCAGGACAGCATTACCAAACCAATAGACAAATGTCCGAATATGTTCATTGAGCACACGTTGATCCGTCCAAGCAGGATAAGATGTTCTTATTGACTGTATGTGGTCTGTCACATAGGGCGCAACTTCTTCAGAATTGCGCAGAATGTAGAGATGCGCCTTCATTAATTCAACATTAGACGGCAAAAAAATTTTTCCTCCCCTTCTGCCCATACCTGTAATCCTCCCATCGTGCCGATTCTTAGATATTCCAATGGATGCGGTCCCGGCCAAGTACTCAGTGCAAAACTCAATTACCTCCTCAGCTATGTAACCTTCAACAATACTAGCATCAGGACGACAACGATTCTTCACATACCCCTTATATACTTTCATATATCGCTCGAATGGGTACATCCATCGCAAATGAACAGGCCCGCAGATTTTTATCTCTCTGACCAAATGAATCACCAAATGCACCATAATATCAAAGAAGGCGGGTGGAAAATACATTTCTAATTGACAGAGGACAACAATTATTTCATCTTGTAGCTGATCAAGTCTTTCGCGCGCGATAACCTTGCTACATATAGCATTGAAGAAGAAACAAAGTCTTGTTATACTGGACTTAACATGCTTGGGCAATATCGATCGAATAGCTACAGGCAACAATTGCTGCATTAAGGCATGGCAATCATGAGACTTCAAACCAACCAGTTTTAAATCTTTCAAGGAAACAAGTCTGCTTACATTTGAAGAATATCCAGATGGAACTTTGATGCTACGCAAACTTGAACACAGTTGTTTTTTCTCCTTTCTGGACAAAGTGTGACAGGCAGGGGGTAGATATGTGCGTTGTCCTCGAGCTACCGGTGCTAAATTTGCTCTTATGTTCATATCAACCATATCAAGTCTCGCGTTATAACCATCCTTAGTTTTACCAGGGATGTTCAAGAGCGTACCTAAGAGGCTTTCGCAAATATTTTTCTCAATATGCATAACATCGAGACAATGTCTGACATCCAAGTTCTCCCAGTATGGAAGTTCAAAAAATATGGATTTTTTCTTCCAACAACCTGTATCATTGTTGCTGGACTCCGAAGTTTTACCAAACTCAACATTAATGTCCGTCACACGAGCTTTCACCTCTGGCCCGCTCAAGGGTTCTGGAGCTTTTCTGAACTCTTGGAATCCATTGAATGCTCTTTTCATACGGCGATACGGATGAGTCTCGGGAAGAAATCTGCGATGCCCAAGGTATACTGTCTTCCTCCCATGTGCAAGCTGACAAAAATCTGTACTCTCCTCACATATTGGACATGCTTTATGCCCTTTAACAGAGTACCCAGACAAGTTTCCATAAGCAGGAAAATCATTAATGGTACAGAACAACATGGCACGTAATGTGAACATTTCTTCACGGTAGGCATCAAACACAGGTGCGCCTTCATCCCATAACTTTTTCAAGTCTTCAATAAGAGGAGCAAGATACACATCGATGTCATTTCCTGGTTGCCGTGGGCCTGAAATCATTAGAGACATAAGTATGTACTTGCGCTTCATACACAAGTAAGGCGGCAAATTGTAAATAACCAACATCACCGGCCATGAGCTATGTGTGCTACTCAGACTGCCAAACGGGTTCATTCCATCAGTACACAGACCAAGCCTCAAATTTCTTGCTTCTCCCCCGAAAGAAGGATACATTGAATCAATCTTTTTCCACTGATCTGAGTCTGATGTATGCATTATCACCTTGTCATCATCACTGGGAATACACCGATCTGAATGCCATGTCAATAGTTGTGCATCTTTTTCATTAGCGAACAACCGTTTAAATCTCGGTATTATAGGAAGATACCACAGAACCTTAGCCGGCGACCCCTTCTTTTGCGCATCAGAACTGTCTTCAACAGCATCACACAGCTGCTTGTTTTTGTATCGGGGAGTGTTACACTTAGGACACCGCAATAAATCCTTATACTCATTCCTGTAGAGGACGCAATCATTTGGGCAAGCGTGGATCTTCTTATACTCCATACCCATTGGACACAACATTTTTTTCGCCTCGTAAATTCGATCTGGAAGTTCATTATCTTCTGGGAGCATATCTTTCAATACCCTCAATAAGGCTGTAAAACTAGTATCTGACCACCCATTTGCCGCTTTCAAACTAAACAACTTCAAAACACTAGACAATCGTGTATATTTACTGCAACCCTTGTATAGAGGCTTCTCATTGTCACCCAAAATCGAAGCAAGAACTTCCGGTTTATCAGCAAAATCCTCGGCGACATCCTCAATCATGGCATCTAATCGATCTCTAGTAATCGCATCATCTCCTTTTGCATGAGATTTTCTTTGCTCAGGTAAACCATCAATACTTTCACCATGCCAAATCCACAGTTTATAAGAAGGATCAAACCCGTGCCGATATAAATGGAATCTTATTGTATCTGAGTTATCAAACCGCGCCCCATTTTTACAAGATTTGCACGGACAATGAACGTACTTTGTATTCTTATAAGCGAATTGAATGAAATTCTCAACTTCTCTCGCATAAGAATCGGAGGTCCGATCACCACAGAACAAGATATTTCGATCCATGTGTAACTAAGACCTTGAAATAATTAAAAATACCAAATAATAATTCAACAAACAATGTACAAAGTATCAAGTTGCATGCTTGTCTTAGCACATGTCATAATACTTATGTTAGTCATATATGTGCAAAACTACTATAATACCTCAATGAAAAAAATAATGCAATGACAACACATGCGCAATAGACATAATCGAATGAAGAAGAAACTCTAAGTTTTTCATTCATGCATTTCGTCAAACACATAAAATGCATAAAAAAATAATACACACTCTAAGTAGTGCTAATTATATGAACATCATCCATTAAAAATCAAACACTATAAATCAAATTACATCACCGAAAACTACATAGTATAACTAAATAGGGTTCCACACACTACTAAGGTTCGCCACATACATGGAATATATGCAACTTTAATTTTCAGCCATGCAGCTACCATAAATAAAAATAAATGCTATAGGATGACATATCTAAAGTACAAGCATAAGCAATTACTGGAAAATTTTACAAGTTCCTAACCTTTAGGTGGTAAATTTTAGCTCCAAATGACGATTCCTTAGGTTCAAAGTGCAAAACCGTAGTAGAAATTTGGAGACAGACACTCTCGGGCGCGATATGGGAATACACGGTGTTATTTAGGTTTTAATATATATATATACGGTAATACTACGGCGGTTTAAAAATTAACCGCCGTGGAAAGGGAACTTTCCACGGCGGTTGGAGGGAAACCGCCGTGGAAAATGGACTTTCCACGGCGGGTTGAAGGTAACCGCCGTGGAAAGTCCATACTTTCCACGGCGGTTACCTTACAACCGCCGTGGGAAGTCATTTTCCACGGCGGTTTCCCTCCAACCGCCGTGGAAAGTTCCCTTTCCACGGCGGTTTGTCCAAACCGCCGTAGAAAGTCCGTTTCTACGGCGGTTCAACCTTGAACCGCCGTAGAAAGTCCGGTTCTACGGCGGTTCATTTTTAGACCGCCGTAGAAAGTCCGCATTCCTTTTATTACTGCGGTTTTCTATTTTCCGCCGTTAATTCGCAGCCGTTAAAGCTCCGTTTTATTACCTTGAATTCTATTTGCTTCATATCTCTTCACGAATTTTCTATTTAGTCTCCATGTGATCCTAAGTTAGGAATTCTTAGCTTCTAATTCATTGATTTGAATTTTTTTGAGGGTGTGTTCTTTTAGAACGGTAGTGTTATTAATTTTGAAATTTCAAAAATGTTTTTATGTTGTTTCAATTTTGTGACTTTTGAATAGGGGTGGTTCCTGGGCTGGTACATTGACATTGTCCTTCTAAAATCTTCCTGCATTTTTTGATTTCCGAAATTCTGATGAATTCAAATACGCATGAGTGAGTACAAGGAATTTTGGTTGTAAAATGTTTTTGTTTGGTTGTTATAGTTTAGCAATAGTTACAGCAAATACTTTATGTTTTTTATAACAGATTTTGTATAGTTTAGCCTATGGAACAACTTAACTACAATCTATAGAGAGTTTAGGCTATGTAATAAATAGATAGGGATGGCCGTGGTCCTTTTTTCTTTTGAATCTATCTTCTCATGTGTTTTCTTATTTTAGAGCCGCCAAAATAATTTTGAGTGAAGAGCATAACACATTACGGAACTATGCTTTAGAGCAAAACTGATCGTGAAACTTTGGAAAGCAGATTTCTGGTCACGAAACTTTTATTTTCGCAGCACTGATCATGAAATTTTGGAAAGCAGATTTTTGGTCACGAAATTTTCATTTTCGCAGCGAAAATGGTCATTCCGTGAAGTTACTCCGTTAACTCCCTAATGGAAAAAACCTTTTGAGGGCAAAATCGTTAGGGAGTTAATGGAGCAACTTAACAGAATGACCATTTTCGCTTAAAAATGAAAGTTGCGTGACCAGAAATCAGCTTTCCAAAAATTCGTGATCATTTTTGCTCTATTGCATAGTTCCATGACGTATTATGCTCTTCACTCAATAATTTTTTAAGTTGTGGTCTCAAAAAAAATTATTTGATAATGGACAATGTGTGTTTCATGTGTTTTGTGTGTAAGTCTACATAGTGTACAAATACATTGATTTTTGAAAAGGTGAAATTTTGATGGAATAGCCATGCATTATGCTCCATTCGACCTTTTTAGCAGTTCAGTATGGTTTGGAAGTTGGAGTATCTATAGAAAGAGCAATGGGTAATGATTCAAAATAATATTGAGGGAGAGGAAAATGATAGTAGGTCATGAGAAGAGGGGTTGGGATTTGACTTTCTCTATTAATTAATGTTGATTTGCATCCAAAGCAATTTTCTAATGAGGCATTAAACTGCAGGAATAACATTGAAAATATTTATTAGTTCTACCTCAGCTTATGTGAAGAGGAGACAGCCATGAGCTCCTTTGTTCAGGGATGAAGTTCTATCTTTCTCAGTTGAGTTATGAATGCTTTTTGGTTGCCTCTCGTGTATTCCCTATTTTTCTTCTTCTCGGTAAACCTAAACAGTTTTAATGGAATTTTAGTCTTATGAAGCTTCCATTATAACTTAAAAAGTTTCTGTTCTAAGTTTCTATGCCTTTATTTTACTTCATGTTTCTTAGAATTATGACTAAGATTCTCTTCCTTTGCATCAGTTAATTTTTATATCAAGTTTTTTATATGCCAGCTCATGGCCGAAGAGCCAACATTAAAACAATTCAAATCACAAAAGAAAAGTGTCTCTCACTATTAGAGTTAAATCTGGAGCAATTGCACCCCTGCAAAATGACACCAGTGCATATTTGAATTTGGTTTTACAATAATGAGGAAAACAGAAAAAGAATATGATTTACAAATTCATGCACTGTATCGAATCTTTGTATATGTTCTCATTTTGGTTGGCTCTTGTATATTCCCTATTTCTTCTTCTCTTCTGTAAATTGAACAGCTTTAATAGAGTTATCTTCATTTGAAGCTTCCGTTACGCCTTAAATATTGTTGTTCTAAGCCCGATTCAGATTCTATGCCTTCATTTTACTTTACTATGCTAATAACTAGATTTGAGATCCTCTTTCAGCAATCAACATCAGTTATTTGAATGTGTCTTCAAGAAACAACAGCTGCCTTATCTAGGCTTGGTCTTGGACTCACAACTTTGTTGCATTCTTTTTTTTGTTATTATTACTGTTATTAATTTTCTTGCTCAATATATAGTTTGTAGTATTCCTCATGAATTTGAATCGGATTGCACCATTACACGATGGATTGAGTAGTAAACAATTTATTATGGAGTTTATAGGATTACTATATTGTTCATAGCTAGGGTGCATTGGATCTTGCTTCTTAAATGGTGACAATGATTGAGAAATTTCATTGAAAGCATTAAGGTGATATAGGATGAATTTGTTAAAGGATTATGTTATACTAAGAGGTTTGAGACTATTTTAGATTGCCTCCGTATTAATTAGTTATTTTCTCTGTAAAAGTTGAGATTTTGTCTCGGATTATTGATCTTTTGGATAATTGTATTTGTTTAATGGGTGATGGTCAAATGATCGTCCATGGGGACCCTTCATGACATTATAATGGCTTATGTTTATGGTACAAAAGTTTATGTTTTTACTTTCACCCTTTGCTCTGTGGAATCTTTATGCTACAACTACATGCGATGAAATTTTATGTGACTCCAATGTTGAAATGAGATTTATCTCATGAATTTTCCTTTTTGTTTTTGGGATCCCATGCTAATTGTTGACAAGTTTTACTTCTTTCATTTTTTTGTCCGGCACTCTTTTCGCTGGTCAATACAGGTCAGTATATGCACAAATCTAAGTTGCTGGATTTTTTCGCTTATTACATGTGAATTAGGCTCTCAAATGTGCATATTTTATATCACTATACTTGAAACCAGTATGGTTGCTGAACAAAGTTCACAAGTCAGCTATCTGATCTTCAAGCATTATTCTCACTAAGAATATTTTAAATGTTCTCAGCAAGCCCTTGAAAAGCAAATGAAGCATGGTACCTTGCTCAATGTCGTCAATTTTTGGCTTCTGAGTTACTGGAGTGGAAGAAGATTGTATGCTTGAGAATGCAAGCAACTTTTCATATGAACTCTTCCAGTAGTGAAAAAGCAAAAATAGATCAAATCCTCCTCCTTGCATGAGTTAATCACACACACACACAAATATATATATATATATATATATATATATTTATATAATATATGAAACAAAAATAATATTCTAGGACTAAAATTCATTTTTGTATTATACTCTTTGGGTTAGAGAGTACCGCACAAGAATCCCAATTAAATTTGTATTCTCTATTATTTTAAGGGACATGTTAATTGCAGGACACTTTTCACTAAACACATGATACTTTTTAAAATTTTTAGTGGTGAAAAGACAATAATATCCTTATACATTTCTACCGTCATAAATATTTTTACCTATACTCTCATTTCCTCTTCAACTCTCCATTTTACTCTTTAATTCACTCTCATTTTTCTACTCCAATTTTTTCAAATTTTTTTTCACTCATCTTCATTCTTTCTGCAGTAAAATTAAGAAGAAAATAACTTTTAAAAAGAATTACTCCAACCAGGCTATTCTATGGGAAATAATCACCCCGACCAAGAATCGCCTATTTTGGGCGATTCTTTGGGAAAGAATCACCCGGATGGGATGATTCTTTCCCATAGAATTGCCCGGATGGGGCGATTCTTTTAAAAAATTATTTTCTTCTTACTTTTACTATAGAAGGAAGTAGAAAGATGAAGGGCAAAAAAGTAATTTCAAGTCTAAATTTTTAAAAAAGTGTCCTTTATTTAGTAAAATGTGTCCTTCAATTAACAATTCCGTATTTTAATTATAAAATATTGAACTATCAAGCTGACTATGTAATAAGGGCATTGCGGATAGCGCAATGTTAATCCCACTAGTTATAAGTTGTAAGACACAATATCTAAAATAAGGGTATGCAATGAACTTATTTTTTTGTTCAGGTTTGTCTCATATTGGACAATAAGGACCCCAGACTAATTTCCTGTTATCCTATTAATTGTGAATAAAATAGATGTTTGTGTTAAAACACTGAGTTTCTAGGAAGATTTTTCTTATTTCCGTACTCCGTTTCATGTACCCTTTATGCAGAAATATCCTACTCCAACTTCTAATTCTAGATTTATGGTAACCCTTAAAATGAGGGATTGGGTTCCATAAATTTCTCTTTTTCTCCATCACTTTCTACTTTCTTTATTACATATAATTACTATAGATCCATTATTACATTTACAGCACGTCAACACTCCTCCTCAAGTTGGGGAGTATAGGTCTCGAATCCCCGACTTGTCAAGTGCACTGTGAAATGCCCTTCCTGATACTATTTTGGTGAGAATATTAGCTAACTGATCTTCTGATTTCACAAATAGAGACTTAATGATGTGTTCATGCAAGTTGTCCTTGATGAAGTGTTTATCCACTTCCACATGTTTTCTTCTGTCATGCTGGGTTGGATTATGGGCTATATCAATTGCGGATTTGTTGTCACAGAAGAGTTCGATCTTGGCCAAGGGAGGGTACCCGATCTCTGTCATCGAATTTCGAATCCAAAGGAGTTCCTGGAGTCCTCTGGGTCTTGGCACTTGACAGGGCGACGACCTTTTGCTTCTTACTTCTCCATGTAACGAGAATTCCTCAAACGAACATGAACTACTCGGAGGTTGATTTTCTGTCCCCAAATGTTCCCCGCCCAATCTGTGTCGGTATACCCTTCGATGTTCAGATGATTATTCTTGGTAAATAGCAGTCCCTTCCTATGAGAGGATTCAAATACCAAAAGATTCTGGATACTGCCTCAATGTGATCTTCACTTGGGCATTTCATGAACTGGCTCACACACTCACAGCATACGTGATGTCTGGGCGGGTATGCGAGAGGTAGATGAGTGAGCTTGCCAATCAACTTCAGATATTGTTCCTTGTTTGTAGGGACCTGATCTAGATACTCCCCGAGCTTGTGGTTCTGGATGATGGGCATCTCAGCTCGTTTACAGTCGACCAAGCCCACATCGGCCAGTAGGTCGAGTGTGTATTTTCGCTGAGATAGAAAGAGGCCATGGTCTGACCTTGCTATTTCAATTTCGAGAAAATGTCAGTCCTCCCAAGTTCTTCATTTCAAACGCTGCCGCCAATCAATCTTAGTGTAGCTATTTCGACGAGATTATTACCGGTGATAATCATGTCTACCAGCTTATTAAGGCTGTGACATTCCCTTGGTTATGTTTCAGAAACAACATGTGATGTTACTCTGACAATAACCACATTTTTTCATTGCGAAACTGAGGCCCTGTGTGGTATCTTTTTTCAAACCATGTTTTGGAAGAAATTTGGTGGGGCCAGAGCCCAAAGTTTGTTTGGAAGGCTGTTTTCCAAAATCAATTTTGAAAACACTTTTGAGTTCTTGTTTGGATCAAATTTGCCAATAGAAAATTGGCCCCTGGAAATTTTTTTCCCCCATTTTGTGATTCACTCTTCTTCTTCCTCGCCGAACTGCGTCTTCTTCATCGTGCCGCATCACAAAGAAAAACTAGCAACCATGAACGGTAAAATTCAAAAGCTTTGCTCTACCACCTCCCATATTCTTCGTCGATAAAGGATTTCTCCTTCTTCTTCAGCCAAACACGTAATCGAATTCACCCAAAGCCAAAGAAAAACCACTAGAGCCAACTCCGAATTAGTTCATCTCACAAGCTCTCCTTGTCCGTTTTTTTTGCTGACCGGTCTTTTCTCCTTCGCCGCGTCTATTTTCTGATCTTTTCGTCCCCAGCTATTCGTCCGATCAATTTTGCTGGCCACAAATTAAACCCACCAAAGTGAGTTTCTCAGAGCCCGGAAAATGAAACCCAAGCAGTGACGCCCAGATCTAGCCCGAAAATTGAACCGGAGCCGGGATCCTAACGTTTGCAATCTGTCCGTTCGATTACAAATCTGACCGCAGCTACTGATTTCTTGGCATCCATCTTTGTTTGTTTTGTGGTTTTAATTTGATTGGCTTATGTGGTGGTGATGATTAACGTTGTTGGGAGAAGTGGTGGTTGTTGGGCGGTTTAGCCATTATTGCTGGCGGTAATGGTGGTGGCTAGGGGGTGGTTAGGGAGGTGATGAGTGAAAAAAAAATAGAAAATAATTATTAAAATGTAATGTAATAATTATTGTAATAAAGGAGAGGTAATAATTATGGAAATAGATAAAGATAATTGTAGTTAATTACGTAGATAAATATGAAAGCAAAAGAATACTTATAGTAATTTATATCATTAAAATATAGTAATTTAATAATTTTTGTAAAGTATAACAGGTAATATAATAATTAAATTTAACATTTTAAGAGAATAAATAAAAAGAATTTAGGGTTTAAGTTCAAATACCAAACATTATGTCAAAATATTTTTTAAAATACATTTCAAAACACAATTCAAAAATATCTCCTGAAAAGTATACCAAACAATATCTCAAAATACCTTTTAAAACACATCCTAAAACACACTTCAAAAAACACATTTCAAAACTTATACCAAACAGGGCCTGAATCTCCCAAACCATGCCTGAGGAGCTCGTTTCAGCCCATATAGTACTTTCTATAATTGGCCCACTGAGCTGTGGGAAAGATCAGATTTGTAGTCTGGGGGGTACATCCATGTAGACTTCCTTCTTTAGGTCACCATGAAGGAAAGCATTCTTTACATCGAACTAGTGGAGAGGCCAGTTGAGGTTTGTGGCTAGGGACATCAATACTTGTACAGTGCTGAACTTGGCCACCGAAGAGAATGTTTCCTGGTATTCTACCCCATAAGTTTGGACATAGCCCTTTGTCACTAGCCTGGCTTTATGTCTCTCATTAGGATTCTAACTTATTGGGTGTATAGCCTTTTGTCAATGATTAAAATTGCATTAAGATTGTTAAAAAGTGTATTGAAAATATTAAAAAAATTATTAAAAATAAGGTTTAATCACTATTTACCTCATGTGTTATTGGCTTTTGACTATTTGTCCTCCATATTTTTAAAACTAACTGGTTGCCCCTCATGTTTTTAAAACTAACTGTTTGCCCCCTTCTTACCATTCAAACCATAAAAATTTATGAAAAAACAAAAATACTCATCTGAAATGCTGACATCACACTCTAAAGCTTAAGTAAAAAAATTTAGACGAATATACCCCCAAGCATTGGGAAAAAATGCCGGCAATAATTTTTTCCCTAAGAAAATCGCTTGATTCCGGAGAAACAGCAATGGCAGTTGGTTTTTTGTGAGAATCACGATTGGAACGGGAAAAGTGCAGCGTCGTCGATAATGGCGTTCGCAGTATGAATCCAGAATAACGATAGCTGCAGCGGTTTGGAATAGGAAAAGTGCAGCGGCGATTGTGCATCGAAAAAACCTTCACCATTTTTTTTCTTTCTTAAGTGATGTGACGCAAAAATGCTCGTATATGGACACTTCTTTCCGGGCGAAAGAGATATCTTGATCTGCACTGCCCAAGTTTGTAGAAACTTCACCGAAAAGGGAGATAGCCGAACTGGAGACCGAGTTGGGTGGCTCGGATCAACACGAATGATGAGGAAAACTTTAACTGAAGACTGTTCAGGCAATAACTGTAAATAATCAAGAGAAGAGCGGGGCTTTCCCCCCTGCATAGGCTCCGACGGTCAAGTTAGAAAGGTAGAAGAAAATGAACAGTATTGACAAAGTGCTCAAATAGTAAATGTTGCGTACCTCACTAAGTCTGAAGACTTAGTATATATACCTCAAGACTGGGACATGCCCGTTGAACCTTCATGATTAGCATTCTCACCTGCTCCCCTCTGTTTAGCGTGGCGTGTACGTTTCATGTCATCATGACTGGATTTCATGGCTTCTTCCTTCTCGAAGATATGGGAAATATCTGCATAAATTCAAAATATATCCCTAATCCTATGATGAGTTCTACCTACTGTGTCAGTGAAATAGCTTAATCCGGCCTAACTATCTTAGCTCGGTTAGGCTGAGTGTCATGATATAAGTATGAGGAATCTTGTAAGGCATATTGAAACTGTTGGCCGACCTAAACCTTTGACCGATCTACTATTTGGCTCGGTTTTAAGGATCTATCCGACCTAAGCAGGGTTCTGGACTTCTTACGCATCTTTTTATCTTTACTGTTTATCTTCGCTTTAGTCCATTGGGCCAGGCTCAATGGAAGTTCAATTTTATGCACACCAACAAGTCCCCCCAGTATTAGGTTTTATCGAGCTAAAACTTAAATACTTTTTGTGTTTTACTGAGCCAAAAATTTGACTAAGGTATTTATCATGCATCCCCCTGATATCTGTCCAAACTACTTTTAAAATTTTCTTTTCGACCTAAGCCAGCATGAAATGTGGATTGTTCCGACTTAAGTTTACTAGAAGTGTTGAACTATTTCAAGTGAAGTAGTAAAAATGGTTGCCGACCTACCGAACATCATAGCTATCAAAAGAAAAGCATGAGCCAAAAGCTAATATAAATCCGACCCAAAGAAAATAATATGTTAGCCGATTCATAAGTAAATAATGTGGTGTTGACCCACAACGACTGAGTTTATCAATAAAGGCGTACCTCGGCTTTTGAAGAGTTGTGACATGACAGGACACGCTCAGCAACTTTCGAGGTGCTCGGTACGACTTCCCACGTTTGTCCGTTTCTCGAGGCGGTATCCAACGGTTGGCTTGTCTGCTACACTTCGTCTTCCCGAATCTTTCTTTAAATACGAAGAAACCAGCATCGTTGCCTCTGCGCTTTCTGAGAAAAGAGAGTTCTATCCTTCTTCTTTTTGCAGTGACTGTTCGAGTTGTTGGTTCTCAACCGCGCCTATTGGTGTTGCTGCTTCTATTCGCCGCGTTAGCTTGTTCCACCACTTTCTTCCGTTACCCCCTCGTTACTACCTCGCGAAATTCCCTGGCTGAGGAAAGAAGTTCTAGTACCGATGCACCTCGTTTGAATCCATCCTCAGGTTAGTTTCTTCTTCTTCTTTCTTTCGATAATTATAGCTGATTCGCCGGCTTAGGAATAGTTTTCCGGCAAGCATGATGAATGATCCTTTTTTACTGCCGTCGGGTGTAGGTCGTAGTACTAATTTAGATTTATCCGTAAGATCTTTTGTTTTCATGAAATTATGCATGATCCCGATGTATTTGTAGATACGGCCGCCATTTCGTATGAATTTCACCCAGATGAGATAACTTCCGAACTTGCCAGGGTAGAATTAGAAACCCTAAGATCGACCCATTACTTTGAGCCGGCCATCCAAACCCGACTGCCCACACCCGAAGAAAGAATAACTAGCACTTCCGATGGTTGGGTCGGCGTATACGAATACCATATAAAATTCGGGCTAAGATTTCCAGTCCCTGGTTTTTTAACCGAGCTTTGCGACTATTTAGAAATCAGACTGAGCCAATTAGTACCCAATGCCTTTAGGTTTCTAGTGGGTTTCATGTGTGTCTGTTTCGGGGCCAAGATCCGACCTACCGTAGACCTGTTACTTCAGTTTTACACAGTACGTCAGTACCCCTATGGGCCGGGATGGGTATGTTTGCAGAAGCGTAGAAACGGACCCACCCCTATAACCGACTCCCTAGATACAAATAAATATTGGAAAACCAGGTTCTTTATTGTGAGGGCCGGTGAAGCGAATCTCCCCTGCCGATAGTCAGAGTTTGCTGTGCCGACAGATCAAACCCGGGACAAGTCCAATCCCATAGTGTTGTCGGATTATAAGGTTCTAAGATCTTACACCCAATCGGAGAAATATTCGGTTAAGTATCCCTCCGAGGGCCTTCTCGTCTGGGCTCGGCTGAGCCAGGCCCCCAATGTCAAACCAGAAAGTAATTACTTGTCTCTGAACTTTTATAACTATGGCTTTATTTATCTTAGCTCGGTCTTGCTGATACTCTTGCATCTGTCTCTTCTGTTTTCAGGTGGTTTCGGTGGATTCGGTCGGAAGAAGAAATCCCATAAGCAGACTGTAGCCTCGGGTTCTTCAAAAAGACCCCTCGTAGAAATTGACCTGACCCAAGAAAGGGAAGGGACCGATCTCCCCCCGGACGCCTTAATTCTCAGAGCGTCGAAGAAGAACAGGCCGACCCCCACGAAGGTTCAGGCGGCCAGACAAGCCAAAGCCCCGCAGTTGTTGATGGATTCCACTTTGGGAGCCGAGCTACCGAGCCCGGATGAGTTGTTGGGGCCCTTGGACTCGTCCTCCAAGGAAAGAATGATAATTCTTACAGATTAGAGGGAAAGACCGAGCTCCCTAGCCCGGCCTGTATATCAGCCTCACTTGACGGGGCCCCCGTCCGAAGATGTTCGGCCGTACTCGGAACTGGTGGTCGACTCCCACAGCTCCTTTATAGAGATAGTCGAGGCGAGCAACCAGATACGGCAAAGCATCGAACAGTTGGCAAAGCAAGAAGCCTTTTTGGCTTCGTAGATAAAAAGGGTAAACTTCTGAACTTCTAGCTAGTTCCTTGAAATGAATGATTACTTTGTGCGATATTTTTATAAGGCCAATAATCGGATTTTGTAGGTCGGAGTAAATTACGCAGCCAAAGCCAAGAGGACTGTGGCTTTGGATATTCTGGCCCAAAGCTATGAGCAGGAGAGGTCAAAGAGGCTGACAGAGACGATTGAGGATTTGGAGATGAAGCTGGGGGTCGAGTCCAGCAAAGTCACCAAGCTCCAAGCCACTAATACTGAGCTCTATGCAGAAAACCAGGAGCTCAGTACCAGGGCCAGCCAGTTGGAGACCAAGTACCAGGGCTTGGAGGCTGAAGTTGCCGCCCTGAAGGAAGAGAAGGCCGTAGAAAAGGAGGCAAAGAAGTCCGCCGAGTTACTCAGCCCGGCCGAAGTGGAAGCGGCGCGTCAAGCTGCTTTAAGACCTTTCAAGGAGGGGCCATTGCTGGATCTGATGAACCGGCGATTTCTGGAGCTCATTCAGTGCGGGTATACCTTGTGCTGGGATGAGTTTAGAGGCCCCAGATCGGTGGAGGGCCTTCCTGAAGATTCCTTGGCCCATACTTCTTTGCTCCCTCAGGGTCGTGATCCCTTCGATCTGGTTGAGGAGGTCAAGTAGGAGTGTCGAGCCAATGGTATTCCTTTGCCAGAAAACACGGAAGAGGAAGATCCTGTGGTCGACCCAAATAGGGCAGCTGATGAAGAAGCGACCTCCCAAGCTCCTCCTTCTTAGCTTTTATTTGTACAATTTTCAGAATATTTTTATTAGAACGATCTCTGTAACAGGCCGGCACACTTTTTTCCTTTGAATATATGACTCGACTTTTTCCATGACCCGAGCGTCATAGTGTTGTCGAACTAAATTTTTGTAATTTAATTGGTGTACGTAGGTAGTGTCCCGAACTTCCTCCATCAAATCCAAACTAAGCTCCAAGTTTCTTTGATTCTGGTCCCTTTCGAAGTGCATGACTCGGGGCGCACCACTTTGTATTTCTGGGGGTATGACGGTGTTGACCCCAAAGGCTAGCTCGAAAGGAGTCTTCCCCGTAGCCGATTTAGGCGTAGTCCGGTGGCACCATAATACATGAGGCAGCTGTTCCACTCAATTCTTACCCTTATTTTCTAATCTGGTTTTCAACCCATGCAACAAAGTTCGATTGGTGAGTTCCACTTGCCCATTTGCTGGAGGATGAGCCACAAATACGAAACGTTGGGTAATACCTAGCTTTGAACACAAGGCCGTGAATTTCTTGGATTCAAACTGGGTCCCATTATCCGAGATAACCGAGTTGGGCACGCCAAACCGACAGATGACTTGCCTCCAAAGAAACCGAGCTACAGTTCGCCCGGTAATATTCGTCAATGCCTCGGCCTCCACCCATTTTGTGAAATAGTCTATAGCCACAACTAGATAATGACAATAACCGATCTTAGGAAATGGCCCCATAAGATCTATCCCCCATTCCGCGAAAGGGCAAGAAGCAATTATCCCGGTAAAGTTGGATGCTGGCAACCTGTGAATCGTCGCATTGTATTGGCAACTGGGACAACGTTGAACATATTCGACTGCTTCCTGAAATAACCGAGGCCAATAAAACCCAGCCCAAATTACTTTCTTGGCCAAATTCCGAGCCCCAATATGAGACCCACAGTCTCCCTGGTGTATCTCCTTTAGCACGGCCTCTGCTTCTCCTGAACACAAGCACTTTAGTAAGGGCATTAAGAAACCCTTTTTATATAGATCTTCCCTAACTATTTGATAATGTTCAGCCTTTCTTCGTATTCGTTGTGCTTCCTTTCGTGAATCTGGTAAAGTACCATTTTGCAAATACTTCCATAGAGGAAATCGCCAATCCTGACCTTCACTTATGGACAAGATTGCTGGCTCGGCTGTACTCCTAGTCTGTACTTCTTCTACTAGAACGCTTTTAGTCAGATGAGAGAAAACCGAAGAAGCCAATTGGACAAGGCATCTGCATTTGTGTTTTTGCTCCGTGGAACTCGTTCTATAATCCATTTTAGAAGAATTTCAGCTGCTGTTGTACCAGTGCTAAATATTCTTCTATTTGCCGATCCTTAGCCTTATACTCCCCCAAAATTTGTTTGACGACCAGCTGGGAGTCTGAACAAATTTTCAGGTTTCGGACCCCCAGTTTTCGAGCTAATTTTAGACCGGCTATCATAGCTTCGTATTCTGCTTCGTTGTTGGTAGCTGTAAAACAGAACCGCAAAGCGTAAGTGCGGACTTCCCCGGTAGGGCTGGTGAGGATGATGCCGGCACCTGATCCGGACTGGCTGGAAGCACCATCTACATAAAGTGTCCACGAATCGTCGCCCTTTGCCACGATTAAAAGAAGGTCGGTTTTCAGTGACGGACTAGGCGTGCCCTCCTCGATGTTTGATATTCCCTCAGCTATGAAGTCTGCCAATACTTGCCATTTCACTGCAGTGCGAGGCGTAAAAGGGATATCGTACTCCCCCAATTCGATGGCCCATTTGGTGAGACGACCAGAAACCCCTGCATTTTGCAAGACGGCCTTAAGAGGTGCGTCGGTATAAACGGTGACTCCGTGGGAGTCGAAGTAAGGCCAGAGACGTCGTGTGGAGTGAACTAGAGCCAAGACTAATTTTTCCAGGCTGGAATAGTTTTTTTCTGCTGCCTGCAAAACTTTGTTAACAAAATAGATGGGTTTTTGAACCCGGTCATCTTCTCGAAGCAAAACTGAGCTAATTACTGATTCAGTGGTAGCTATATACATGTATAATTGTTCTCCAGGAATTGGCATGGTTAAAGATGGCAAAGAAGCTAAATACATTTTTAATTGTTCGAAAGCAGTTTGGAATTCCGAGGTCCACACAAATTTATCTAATTTCTTTAAAATGCTAAAAAATGGTAAAGGTCGTTCTGCCGACCGAGCTAAAAACTGATTAAAGGCTGCTAGTCTACCCGTTAATTGTTGTACTTCACGAATTGACCTAGGTGGGTGCATTTGCAGAACAGCTTCTACTTTCTTTGGATTAACCGAAATACCCCCTTCAGAAACCATGTAACCTAAGAACTTCCCCGAAATAGTTCCAAAAACACATTTTTTTGGATTTAACCTTAATTTATACTGGACCAGAGTTTCAAGTGTTTCTCGCAAATCAAGCAAATAAGCAGACTCATCCCTACTTTTAACAAGTAAATCATCAACATATACTTCAATGTTCCGACCTAACTGATTTTTAAAGATCTTATTTACTAGGCGTTGAAAAGTAGCCCCAGCATTTTTCAAACCGAAAGGCATAGTAATAAAGCAATAAGTACCTTTATCCATGATGAAAGATGTTTTTTCCTCGTCTTCTTTAGCCATGAAGATCTGGTGATAGCCCTTGTATGCATCCAAGAAGTTGAGGAAGCGAAATCCAGCTATGGCATCGACCAGAATATCAATCAAGGGTAGGGGAAACTAGTCTTTGGGGCAGGTTTTGTTTAGGTCGGTGAAGTCGATGCACATACGCCATGAACCGTCGGGCTTGGGAACCAATACAGGGTTAGCTAGCCATTCAGGATAATCTACTTCTCGAATGATACGTACCTCTAATAAAGTGTTGACTTCAATCTCTACGTATTTGCTGCGTTCTCCTCCAAGGTTACGCTTCCGTTGACGAACCAGCCTATGACTGGCATCAATAGATAGCCTGTGTTCAATGATATTTCGAGAAATGCCAGGCATGTTTTCCGGCCACCAAGCAAAGACTTCCGCAAACTCACGCAAAAGGTTAAGTAAATCATGCTGTAACTGAGGAGGTAAATCGGCTCCTATCTTAATTACCTTGTTTAGGTCGACAGTCAGGGGGACGATCTTTACCTCAGCCCCTGCCTCAATGGATCGCTCCGAGCTACCTGCCAGGTCGGTGATGTTAATGGGATGAGCAATACTTCCTTGAAGAGTAGTCGGCGAAACCCGGGGCGCGGGGGTCGGGATGACTGCAGAAGCAACTTTCGATTTCCAATCCAGAGGCACCTGTTCTCTTGGGGAAGCTGTGTAACATTGCTTTGCCTGTATGACATCACAACGAAGAGAGGCCACCCCACCCATGGTGGGGAATTTTAAAAGCATATGCATGGTAGAAGCAATGACCTGAAATTGATTTAGTCCAGGCCGACCCAGATATACATTATAAGGTGAGGGTTCATCAATGACCACGAAATCTATGATTTCTGTACGTTTTAGCTGTCCAACTATCAACGTGACCGGTATGCTTAACTGTCCCACAGGAATAACATGGTGGTTGCCAAAGCCAATCAAGGGTGTACGTATTGAATTTAAATGTGCCTTATGCAACTGACATCTTGCCAATGCCTTGGTAGTAATTATATTACTAGAGCTACCCGTGTCTAATAATGTCCTACGTACTTGATAATTACAAATATAACAATCGATCACTAGTGGATCATCACAATTATAAGGCAAGAAAAGATCACTGTCATCAAAAGTAATTACTGATGTCATGGCGTCCACTTTACGCTTACCTAAAACGTTTTTTCTTTGCCGATATACCTGTTTTCTCTGACGATTAGAGTCGCCTTGGGTCGGTCCTCCAGCTATGGTATTCACGACATCAGCTATGGTCGGGTCGGCTCCAGCCCCAGCGTTTGGGGCCGGGTTGGGAACATTCTCGGGCAAAATGACCGGGTTCTCCACACCGGTAACATCCGGTATGTCGTTCCCGGGTTGCTGAAACTGCGGATTTGGGCAAAGGGACCACTTGCGTATATTGGGGCAATTTCCCAGCTTGAATAAGCTTTGCTATCTCTGCAGCCAAATCTCTACAATCATTAGTATTGTGACAAATGTGCTTATGATATTTACAATACCTGCCAGGATTGAGCCGATCTGTGGGACCCGTCATGGGACGGGCTGGAGGTAGCAACCCTTGATGCTGGATGGCCGCATATATGTCGGCTCGTGGCACGGAAAAGGGCTCGACCACCTGCACAGCATTAACACCGACCCCAGCCTTTGGGCCAGTGTTATTAGTACTCACAAAGTTTTGCTTCTTACCTCCTCCTGGGGGAGGGATTGGGGAAGAAGCTTTTCTCTTACTGTATAGGTCGGAAAAACCTCTTTCTCGTTCTTATTTTATGGCTGCAGCATCCTCAATAATAGCAAAGTTAACAGCAGTGACCATCATTTCAAAGTAAGAGTGTGGGGGTCGGATGGCAAGTTCAGTAGCTAAAGGTTCTGACCGTAACCCGTTAATAAACGACCCCATCATAATCCTATCATCTTTTTCATGGCATTGTCTAGATTCTAAGTTAAACCGATCTATGTAGGCCTGCAACCCCTCTCCCACCCTCTGAGTTATGTTCATTAAGTGTGAAATAGGTTTAGATAGTATCTTGTTAACCATAAAATTAACTAAAAACAAATCACCGAATTGATCTAATGAATGAATGGAGTTTCGAGGCAGATTACAATACCAATTGATAGCCTGACCTTTAAGGGTTAGATGGAATGTCATGCAGCGATTGGCATCAGACAAATTGGCGGCATCCATGACACTCATGCACTGCATCCAATGAGCCGTTGGGTCAGCAGTTCCATCGTATTTGTCAACCTTACCTAAACCTTTGTAGCCCGGGGAAAATGGAGTTGTTTGAATTTCCCAACCAAATGGATGAAATACGCGAGAAGTGGGCCCGGCTCGTCCCAACTGAGCATATCCAGATTCAGGGAGGGCTACTTGACAGGGCTGGGCGTATCCTGTTTGACCTAAGGGGTATCCTCCCATTCCGGGATAAGCAGGTAATGATCCTCCAGTTGCGAAGTTTCCCGCGCTAGGCCCGGTATAATAGCTCGGGTTAAGTAAGGGAGAGTACCCAGTGAGGGGCTGCATGGCTCGGCTTGTGCCTATGCCGTAATGTTGAAACTGAGCTAAGCTTGACGGTGCTATGTATCCGGGATATCCTAATTGGTTAACATCGGGACCAAGGTGGCTAAACTGGCTCAATTGTTGACCTAGGCCGAGCTGACCTATTTGACTCGATTGCGAGCCTAGACCAGGCTGACCTAACTGACTCACTTGATGTCCTAACATAGGAAAAGGCAAACCCGACATGAAAGGGTAAGTATTGAGCTGAGCGGTAGAAACCATGAAAGGAGCTGGAAAGGTGGGGTGACCTGGGTATGGGCTAAGATGGTGTAAACAAGAGGAGCAGTAGAAATGGTAGGGAGACCAACTACGTAGTTAGACCCCAAAAAAGGATGAGCCCCCCAGAGTAGGGAGGGCATCCCGAAACAGCGACAGACTGGGGGGGAGACTAGAAATCAAAACAACGGAAGGATCAGCCATGGGATTGAACAGAGCTCCTGGTGGAGGAATAGTAGGCATAGCTTGTGAACTAAGAGGATTCTCCACGTTAAATACATCTGAGATAGTGGTTGTAATATTTGAGACGGGGAGTTCCAAATTGGGAGTGGAGGTGACCGGAGGGCCATGGTTCATCAGGTGAAATAATTGTGGAAACAAACGGTAAAACTTTTCTCTTTCAGCTTGTTCTTGCTGGGGGGTGAGAGGTTCAACAGCGGTGGCGGTAGTTGGTTGAGCGTTGGGGGTGGTAGAAACTATGGTGATGGTTGGAACTATCATGGTTGCAACGGTTGAAGTAGCGGTGGTGCTAGAGGAAGAAGCATCCACTCCCGAACAATCTTGTGTTTGCGTCATGATTTCAACAAATTTCTTTTAGTATGGAGAAGATTTGAAGAAGTAAATTTGATCAATCGTCCCCATAGACGGCGCCAGTTGATGTGACGCAAAAATGCTCGTATATGGACACTTTTTTACGGCCCAAAGAGATATCTTGATCTGCACCACCCAAACTTGTAGAAACTTCACCGAAAAGGGAGATAGCCGAACTGGAGACCGAGTTGGGTGGCTCGGATCAACACGAATGATGAGGAAAACTTTAACTGAAGACTGTTCCAGCAATAACTGTAAATAATCAAGAGAAGAGCGGGGCTTTCCCCCATGTATAGCCTCCGACGGTCAAGTTAGAAAGGTAGAAAAAAAATGAACAGTATTGACAAAGTGTTCAAATAGTAAATGTTGCGTACCTCACTAAGTCTGAAGACTTAGTATATATACCTCAAGACTGGGATATGCCCATTGAACCTTCATGATTAGCATTCTCACCTGCTCCCCTCTGTTTAGCGTGGCGTGTACTTTTCATGTCATCATGACCGGATTTCATGGCTTCTTCCTTCTCGAAGATATGGGAAATATCTGCATAAATTCAAAATATATATCTAATCCTATGATGAGTTCTACCTACTATGTCAGTGAAATAGCTTAATCCGACCTAACTATCTTACTCGGTTAGGCTGAGTGTCATGATATAAGTATGAGGAATCTTATAAGGCATATTGAAACTGTTGGCCGACCTAAACCTTTGACCGATCTACTATTTGGTTCGATTTTAAAGATCTATCCGACCTAAGCAGAATTCTGGACTTCTTACGCATCTTTTTATCTTTACTGTTTATCTTCGCTTTAATCCATTGGGCCAAGCCCAATGGAAGTTCAATTTTATGTACACCATTAAGTAATATACAATTAATACTTAAGGTATATTCGTCTAAAATTTTTTACTTAAATTTAAAAGTGTGATGTCAACATTCCAGACGGATATTTTTGTCTTCTCAAAAATTTTTATGGTTTAACTAGTAAAAGAAAGGCAAACAGTAAGCTTTAGAAATATAAGAGAGCAACCAATTAATTTTAAAAATATAAAGAGCAAATAGTCAAAAGCTAATAACTCAGGGTAAATAGTGATTATGCCTAAAAATAATAAGAAATTAATATAAAATACAAAATAGTTTCAAATTTGAACCAAGTTACCAAGTTTGCTGCCAAAGAATAGTATCCAAGATTCTGAAAAGGTAATTGATGGAGAAAACAGTTAATTACTAAAGTTTGGCTGTAATGGGGTTCACATGAGAACCAAAGGTCTGATACTCGGAAAGTTTAAGCAATTGGTGTGCACTTTCCACAAAAACTATGACACAGTTGACGGTACATTATAAAACCCTGACCCTGAGAATACCTCTAATCAAAAAATCAAAGCCAAAAAGAACTAATTGACTAGACAGAATACACCAAGAATACATTTTAACCTGACTTGAGAGTTGAGACTGCAAGTTACTAATACAAAACGTATACCTAATCTCTGTGGTATGAGACAACAAAGTCTGCCAGCAGGACTTACCATTAGCCATATCCTTCCTTTTACTCAAGTGCATAACTAAGTGTTTCCCACTCGTTTGGACGCCACATGCTTTTCTGAGCACAAAGCAATCCCTCCTTGTCTTTCGAGTAGGTCATTCGAATCTCCCAATGCAACGACTTGAAAATTCCCTCGAGTTCATTGATTATTTCAACCTTATCTCGAACTATAATCTTTCCTCCTGGCCGAAGAATTCGATCCACTTCAGCAACGAAAGCATCGAAATTGCACCTTTAAGACAAAGCAGCAAAAGTCAAATCAGTAAATGCACCTAGGATATGAGAAGTTATCAACACAAAATTGCAGTCAAGGCTTGAAACACTCACTTATTTTTTATCTTGGAGAACAGATGATCAGCATGGAGAAGATCATAGGTCCTTGGGTAAGTATTGAACGATTCACACCAGTCGTGATAGATTCCAAATAAACCTCGGTCGTAAATAATAGGTAACGTATCAGGAGCATCAACAGATACGATGTTCATGACCCACACTTTCATGTCCTTTAAAGCAGCAGCAAATCTGCAATGCAGTCATATATTCATGATCAAAATATATAAAATTGATGCAACACGGGTAGAAAGAAACATCTGCTTATTGCAAATATGACTGCAAACAACAAGCAGCATTTCAGCATTCTTACATAGAAATAATTCTACCCACAGACATGTTAAAATATTCCATACAACCCCAGACAATCATGAACTACACCTAGAAAATCACAGCTAGACCACATCATTTTCGTTCTGCAACAAAAAGTACTCACAAATTCATTCCCAAAAAGAGAAAAACATCAGACATCTGATCAGTTAATTGGTTAAAGAAGTGTGTCAAACTTTTTGTAATCTCCCTTAGACATGTTCCGGTAACAGAGATCGATTCTTGACATGAAAACCATGTTGATCTTCCAACATATTGCTGCTAGAAAGTACTACTACAAATGTGGTTAAAAATTGCTTTCAGTGACTTCCATCCGTATATGCACAAGTGTGCACGGATCTATCTCTGCTAAATATGTGCGCAGGTAGAAATGTACATAATACTAATACACCTCACAAGAAACAAACTATCCATGCTGAATGAATTAGTCATTGAGGAGGACAACAAGGACGTTTTGCAGACAAACAAACAAGCAATGATTTAAAAAAGAAAAAGAAAAAATATATAACTCCGTGGAAATTACAATTTCTCAGAAAATTTGATAACTGTAGAACCACTAATAAAGTCTTCAAAGAACATTTGTGTCAACAAAAACTGCCCAATGAGCAATGTCAGAATTTTAGTAAACAAAAACTTCACAGCCATTAAATAACTTAAAAAATGGTTATCAAGTCATGCTCATGTCTAAAAGTTTGATTACTGTCACACTGAAAGATTGCTTTACTCGGTGAAAGAAGTAAAAGTACATACCCCTGCGCCAAAAGTTTCAATCAACAATTTCACACACTTGAAAATATCAGGAAGAAATTTCTCGATACCAACAATGTTTTGGGCAAAAATGCAAACATGTGCATCTTTATGTTTGGTTTTAAGAAATGATCAAAATTCTTAAAGGGAAGAAAAAAAAAAAAAAAAAAGTAAACATATAGGATTCATTGCACTGGGGAAGAAATAGGAATTCAGGCTTTGATGGTGTGTTTCCCAAAAATAGGCCTTTACGGCCCTAGAATATTTGTAGGATAGATCATAGAGTCACCTTTAAATCGGAAAACAGAACCACTTTTGTCATATTCCATGAATATAAATTAAATGATTGACATCAAGACACGGCATGAACTTCAAGCAAGAAATGAAGAAACAGATATCCAACAATAAGATGTTCATGAAGTTCTTATTAATTCCAGTGAGCAAAGAAATTACCCTCCATAGACTGCTCGCATGTCCATAACATTTCTGACAGTAGACCAGTTTATCCCCAAGCCATTTGCATAAGATTTTGTCACTACATTGGTCCAATGCTGTAAATCTGCAGCAAAATCTTCTGGTGCAGGCTTTCCATAAACTCCAACTTGGGAACTCGACAACCAGTAGGGTGCTTTTCCAACCCTAGAAGGCCACAATTGGGGCCATTTAGACCCCCGCTCTGATTCAGCAACTGGGATCTTGTGCATACATGCTTGCAAAGGCACATTCCTAGAACATAATGAACACTTGGATAAGCAAAAAACCACAAACATTTCCCCATTGCAAATTCAGAAAGCAATCTCCTGTAATTTTTTTTTGCTTTTTATTCAAGTTTAAAACATTTTCAAAAAGAATGTCACAAATCAGAAAGTTTACCAGGCAGCATCAGGGTCATCAGATTCTTGGCAGAGAGCGGGCTCATTCTTTGACCTTTTCTCATAGCATTCGTTATCGGTAGGCTTGCGATATATGGCTATCGCAACTCCATTTACTTTATCCTTGGAAATATTAACTTCTTCCCAGCACATAGACTCTGTTAGCTTTTTCATTGCTGCATGTTTCCATCAAAATTCAGAGCACATTAATGTCAATGATCAGTTTAACTTAATGGAGAACCAAATTTGAAACAAATCCCATACCATTCCAAATTCCAACATCCTCAGCATTATTTTTTTGGTAGACTGGAGTGGCAGACCAGACAAAGAAACCACCAGGACGCAACAGACGATTTAGCTCCAACAGCAGTTTTCCACCTGCACATCGTACCATGCATGGACTTTTACAGAAAGGCATAGAAAAATTACGAAGTTTCTGAGCTTGGATAAGCATACAGATATTGAAAATATTCCAACAGAGAGGATAAAACGGAAGTAAAAACCTTCAATATGCCAAGGCACTCTGCATCTTGCGCAATGAACTATGTCAAAAGCTCTCCCTGGATAAGGTAGTCTCTTAGTACCCATCACCGCTGAAATACCAGGGATCCCTCTTTCAAGTGCAAATTGTACTTGCGCTTCATGTTCATCTTTTGGGGCAAGTGACATGGTAAGAACATCTCTGTCAAATAGAAAGCCCCCAAAGCTAGCAACACCACATCCAACATCCAAGACAACACGAGATCGTTTTCCCCAGGCAACATCAGGATAAGACTGGAAGGGCCCAAAAATTATGTAGTAAAATTTCAATAGGCAAAAATTCAAGGAAAGATTACACAGTTTATCTTCCAAGGAATACTGCAATGCCTAAATTCCATTCTCGAAATAAAATGTACAAAAAGCACAGAATCTCTTTTTCTTGTGATAGTTAGTAAAATAAAGAAACCCAACTAGAGAGTTTTTCAAGGAACATATCACATCTCTCATGATAAGCTAGTACAGAAAGTCTGTTTATGCAATCAAAGGACACTACAGAACATTCAACATCAAGTACTATAAGCCATATTCCCATAACTGCTCCGAATCAGCAGAGAATGACCAGAAGAACTGGTGATACCCAACCAAAGAACATAGATTGTCGCAGGAACATACAGGGAAATATCGATATACGGTTAAAAATCCCAAAACTAAATAGCTCCACAAATTTATAATATTCTTATAATAATATGAATAACAACAATCTTTAGGGTTCTTCCTATCTCTTCCAGTTGAAATTTTTTTAAAATGTTTCAATCTTAAAATTAACTCAGCACAACTTGGTGGATAATTTTCCACCACAACAAAAACACTAAAGAATTTTAACCAACAACCATTTTGACAACGTGATTGGCACCCTTAAGATACTCTGCTTAAATATCTTTGCTGGGTTTTTTTATTAATAATAATTAAAAGAAAATTGTAGCACGATTGATGACCAGCCACACCATACACCCTATTGATTAATTTAAGTTGCAGTACATAGTTTGCTTCCACTTAAAGTTTACTTTACTAAGATGAGAATTAAGCATCCAAAAAATAATGCCATTAATTTAAAGTTTGCTATTGTAACTTCTCCACCAAAACAAAAGAAGAAAAAAAAAGAAGATAGATTATAATTAGATTGCTAACAAATTTATATCCATATAAACATAAATTAACTGGTTTGCCTCTGTTCAAACACATCTCTTTTGGCAAACATAGGAAGAACAACGGGTCGAGCAGGTATATATGCAAAGAACAATGAATACAGACTAAAGCTAAACAGAGCAAAAAGGTAAAAAAATTTATGCCAAAGCGAAGTGTGACAGATGTATTTGCCATAGATACCACCTTTTCCTTACTAAGGGAGCAAAAGAAGATGAATAGACGCACAAAATAAGATGTAAAACAGTTCATTGTTACCTGCTGAATGAAATCTATATAATGAAGAGCACCATGTTTGAATTGAGTCCCACCACCGGGGAACGTGAGATATTCCCCGCTAACCTTAACCCAGTTTTGGTGCCCCTTAACTTCAGCAAGCTTGGTATGAGGGACATTATGGTACCATATCTGCAATGAAAAATATCAAAGATCCATAAAGGACAAGAAGACTGCAATAAGAAACCAAATCCACTTTTTGTCAAATCACAAATATGCATCCTTTGATATCTTACCTTCTCCCTGCTTGTGGGCCACTCAATTGATCGCTGATATCCTTCAGGGAGAGGAACAAGGCATGTGGGTGGATTGTCAGGACAATGTCTCTCCCTGTGTTCGTAATGCTTAGTACTATGAAGGTGTCTTATTGCTTCGATATTATCGAGACAGGGAATGTAATCAGGTCCAGCCGTGGCATTGCAGAGTTTCCAGCTGTAACCATTTTGTTTATCAGATTCAGACAATTTTTGCCCTTCTTTCGCATTCTTTGATTGCGCAGCCTGAGTTAAGAATGACCCATTTCCAGTGGTGGTTTCTTTCAAAAGTTCTGACTGAGCACCAGAGGGAAGCAACTCATTTTGAGTGGCAGTTTCATTCTTATTTGTCTCTGTTTCACCATCTGCACTATCCACATTCTTTGTATCATCAGAATTTTCGTCTGATTTCTTATCATTCTCATTTCCAGATTCTTCTCCACCAGAATTATTTTCGTTGGTCTCTCCAGTTTCAGAATCTTTATCATCACTCTTCTTTTCATCATTTTCCTTCTTCTCATCTCCATTTTCTGATTCACTTTTTGAACCATCTTCGGACTTATCTTTTCCTTCTTCATTTGCATCCTCAGTCTTAGTTTCGATATTTGATTTTTTCTCTTCCTGATCAGAGTTCACAGTATTGTCCCCCCCTTTAGTAGCATCTTCAGGTAAATCACCTGGGTTATCCTCGAACTGCTTTGCTTTAGCATCATTTTCATTCAAAGAGCTACCATTATGCTCATCATTAGCATTATCAAAATTGTTGCCACTTTCCTTGCTCTCGGACACCCGTGTGTTCTCATTAACATCATTCTTGGTCTCCTGTTGTGAAGACGCATCTGAATTTTGAGCAGGGACAACGGATGATGAGGTCATCATCCATACCCCAACTAAACAAAGTGCTACGAACACCACTATGGTCACCGTGGAACAGTAATTTGAAGATGATTTCCTACCGTCAACTCTAGAGTACTTCCCTAACGCCATGTTTCACTCGGTACACTTGGCCAATCCCTGGGGTCAAAATTATTTACCTACATGAAGCAAGAAGATTCTGGGATCAAAATCTTTATTCAGAAGCTATAATGCTCAAGACAACAATTTAGCTATTGAAGAACGAGACTAACTAGCTCAACTTAATGAAGACATTCAAAAGAAACGAATCTGGATCTCATAACACTGAAAAAAGTAGAATCTTGTGCCAATGTCACACAAGCACAAAATTAAGCTAATCAACAACTGCCCTCAAAAGAACAAAATATTAAACGAGAACGAACAACGCTCACAACTTATAAAACAAGCAAAGAAGTTCCCTTTTCCACACCATCAGATCTACATTAAATCATTAGCCAAAAAAACATTGGGAAAAAAAAAAAAAAAAAAACCCTATCTTCTAACTTAATAGAAGAAAAAAACAAAATGAACGAATTGAACTCGCAATCAGATAGTCACAATAACAAGAATTGGAACATCCCTACAAAGATCACGAAAGAAAAATCACAGATCTACAAGAAAACAAAATCCCAAAAGGGGAATCTCAAGATTTGGCAGCAAGAATGTTCACATACCGTTGTGTTTGTAAAGGGTTGTTATTGACGTGGATAGCGATCTGTAATGAACCCAGAAGAGCCTTGCCTCATTGGAACATTTGCTTCTGCTTCTGCGCAGTAATTATGCTGAACGAAGAGTTGTATGATTTGCTGAAAGAGCGGAATGAAAGTAAGGAGTAGTGATGAGGATGGGATAATATATAACTCCAGCTGGAGAAAGATCCAATGCAAGAATCAATCACTTTTATTAATTTATTATAATAAATATTAATTTTGTTTGTAAATTTAGGAGATCTCGTCTAGCAATAAATACCAGAACGCGGAAACGTAAAATTTTACCATTGACGGTGGCGACTTTCTACTGAAGAGAGAGATGAAGGGTATCCGTCAATCTCCTTTCTATGATAGTTACGCCAGCAGATCCTTATGGAAAGTATGTACATCTCTTGTGTCGGTTGGGGTAGAGGAGATTAATCTACTGTAGACCTATAATGCCGCTTGGGTTGCTCCCTTTTGTTCGGCCAACGAGGGGTAAAATCGGCATGGAATTTCGGTGGATCGAGGCGGGTCAGAGGTCACGTGGGGGTGCAGAAGAGCTGGTCTTCTCGCTCACAATTTCTTCGCGTGGAGACCGGCTGAGCAGGTCTCTCTTGCAAAGGAAAAGGTCTAGCGAACAAAATGACGTCGTTCTATTTGCAGGCCCTTCTCCTTCAATACCTTTGGCTCGGGGGTATTCCTGGAAGTGACCGGATGAGATATTCTTCGCCTCTCACTTTGTTCTTTTTTTTTTTTTTTTTCCTGATGTGATGCCCAATTGCGCATCTCTCGATTTGTGAAGCCTTTTCTCAATCGCCAGAGGTTTCGGTTTGCTAATGTGATGGCCAAGGACACAGCAGGTGGGAGGTGTCGAATTTTAATTGGTTTTGGTCTCTTTTGGGATTTTTTCCGCCAATAAACAAATAGGAGCACAAAATTACCAAAATAAGCAAAAAAAAAATTTTTTCCGGATCTATAGAAAACGAATCTGCCAAATTCGTTTTTCCCGAAAAACGAAATTGGGAGATTCGTTTTCGGTTTGATTCGGGAGGCGCAGAAGAAAAAAAAAAAAGAAAAACGACTGAAAACGAATCTCGGAAATTCGTTTTCAGAGAAAACGAATTTCCGAGATTCGTTTTTCCTTCGGTTTTTTAAAAAAAGGAAATGGAAAACGAATTCGCTTAGAAAACGAATTCAACGTTTTTAAAAAAAAAATTTAAAAACATGGAAAACGAATTTCACATATTCGTTTTCCATGAAAAAAAAAAAAATTTAATGTCATGGAAAACGAATCTGCGAAATTCGTTTTCCATGGAAAAAAAAAAGGGTATAAAAAGCTGCGTGAAAATTTCACGCAGCAGCAAAACAGAGCAACCGAACCCGCCCTCGACTAAACGGCGACCCCCCACCCTCCGACCACGACCAACTAACCGGCGAGCCCCTTCCCGTTCCGGCCGAACCCGCGCCACGTCGCCGCCGCTCGCGACCTCGCCGGACCGACTGCCATTTGACCGGAAAACGAAGGAGAGTATAGAAGAGACCTTAGATTTTGGGGATTTCTTGAAGGGTACCAAAATTCCGAATTTACTAGCTCAATTTGCTTGGAAATTGCTTGAGGTTTGTCTTAGGGTTATAAATTTGTGTATAATTTGTTTTCAAACTCTATTACTGAGCATTTTCAAACTCTATTAGTGAGCAATTTCTAATGTCTGGGCTTTTTAGTTTCAAGTTTGAAATTTTAGCTTATGAAGCGAATGATAATTGAATCAATGTGCAGTAGTTGCCACTGCAGTGGATGCATAATAGAGTAATACCTTTGATTTGAGGAGTTGTTGGATACTCATTGTGCTGTGCTTAATCATACGTATAGTTTTCTTATTTTTTTGGAATTTTCCTTGTGTTTTTGTTTACAACGAAAGCTGGATATGGCTGCGCAGAGAAGTAACTGTTGGTGATTAATAACCTTTTTTATTTTTTGGGTTAATTTCAACAATTTGTTTCTGGGACGAAGAAAGTATAAAATATTACCCACCAAACCAACCCGACCCAACTTTATCCAGGCAGAGCTTAACATAACAGACTTGGCCTCTTTCTCTTAGAATTCACGAAGCTTTAGGTGCTGCAGAGACCCAAGACCATCACCACGCGTCCTCAAGGGTTTTGTTCAAACCTTTTCCACTTTTCTTCTTGCTACTCTGCCATTTTCTTTCATTTTTCCCTTCAGCACAGCTAGTATCATTTTTCTTTATCTGGTAAAATTTAAAATTATGCACAGTATGATTCTCTGGGTTTTGTGTTTTAACCGTTGGTTGCAATTTTTAAGTTTTAGATTGATTGGTTATATAGTGGAAGAAATGGTTGTTGTATTGAGGTTTTGCTGTTAAGGGAATTGTTTGAGGGATGGAACGGCTGAATTTGTCCATCAAGCCTTGGTAAAGAACAAAATTTTACCCTGCGTGGTTTTGTGGGGCTATTTTTATTTTTTTTTTTTTTTATGAATATCGTTCTGAATGATAGTTCTACTGGAGATAATGTTGCTAGTAATCATTCAGGATATATATTCAGTGGTTTCTTTTAGCAACTTTAGCGTAAAAGTTCCTTCTCTACCTTTTACTGAGCCATTTGTGGCAAGCAATTGCATAAGCCTTATTTCCATCCAATGTTTAAATCTTGTCACTACCCATTTTTTGCTAATTGAGGTGTGTGTTGCTGTTCAGTGCTGCCTTTGGGGGTAGAATCAAGCAGATTTATTGACTGTAATCTACAGTTTTGTGCTGCTACCTATGTTTATTCAATCATGGTGAATGCTATTATCTGACACAATTTTTGTCTATTTAATTATTGATGGGTTTATTGACAATAAGCTAATATTGCAGATTGAACAATAAGAAGCAGACATAAACATGCTTCAGGAATTAGAGGCAGAAATAGAAGATCTATTACGCGACTTTGCTGAAGGAGAAAGAGGTGATTATTGTCTTGAATTCTTTTGTTCTTTTTCCTTTGTGTTATTTTACAGTCCTTACTTGTTACTTTCTATTTCCGCCTCTCAGTTAAACTTTTTCTTCACCCTTAAAGCAAAATTCTAATTTGGTGTATGTTAAAGGGACTTACGATACTCCCTTTGTCTATTATAATCGATGGATTCTTTGTGAATCTATTTAGTGTGGATTCAATGGTATTGGTTAAATTACATCAGTGGTCTTATGAAGAAATTAAATTTCTTGAGAAGCTTTGAATTACAAGCATTTGCTTGAAGATTAGTTTTCATATAGTTCTCGTTATCTTTTAGAGATATGGTAGATAAGGCATTTTGTTCGTTCTTCTGTAGAAGTTATCGTTTGGAGATTGCAATTTGCTGGAAGTTACTTTCTATGTCAACTTGATTGGCTGTGCTCTGTGGTAGTTTAGTTATGTGGGATGCTAATTATAAGTTTATCCATATTTTATTCTGTTTTTACATCACTTCGATTATTACTTTGGCTAAGATTTTGACTAGGGATACCTTTATTTTATCTGGATGTTAGCTACGATTTTGCACACTTCCCAGAAATTCCTACCAACATGTTGGATCCAACTTTCACATGCACTACTATCTTTCTCTGTTTCTGGCTATTCTTACTATTGCTGTGTTTTGGTCATTGATGTAGTTAGGATTTGGTGTCAATGATTTCTTGATGTGTGTGGTTCGGCTTGGATATGTTAAAGCTACAACCTATGTAGTCCTTGGTTGGACTTCTAATGTAAACTTATCATTAGTCTTGGCTTTTTCTGGTGCCTTTTTCCCCTTTTTTTTGGCAAATTCATTGGACTAGCCACTGTCATAACAACAAAGGTACTTTATAATTTTCAAGTTATTAATTTATTAGTATGGAAGTGAGCAAAAGAAGAAACTTCTCTGGTTGAATTGCATCATGTTTTAGACGTGCAATCAGACATATGTTAACTTTTTGTATCCTCTATAATAGTGTACAGCACAAGTCCATTACAGCAGTGTTAGTTTTTAATGCGACTGCGTCAAGGTACTTGCATACAACGATTTTGCAAAGATTTACATTGCTTTTCTTTCCCTTCTTAGAGTAGTAATTTATTGGATGTTCTACGCCTAAACTTCATAACTTATTGGCTGTTCTACAAAAACTGTCCTCATAATAGCTAAATTGTTATTCATAACGTACTTTGACCACAATCTCAATGTTCATTTTCATACTTGAACCTGCGGCTGGTCTCATGTTCTGGTTTTTTCCTTTTCTGCAGTTGCAGGCCATCTACAATGGAAATGAGAAATGCAAGCAACCCGTTGGCATATTTGGACCCAGGCCCTAAGGACCGCAGTGTACTGACATTGCAACCCAATCATCGATCGGAATTGATATGGGCGGACTCGGCCACTCCTCTCCTATCTTTCAAGTCTAGTAGTCACGATATATGGAATTTTGGTTCCTTGCATCCTCGCGTGATGACTCTCCTGCAATATACAGGATTTTATGGTGTATTTAGAGGAGGAGATATAAAAGTAGACAACATCTAATAAATGCCTTGGCAGAGAGGTGGCGACAAGAGACTCACACATTTCACCTTCCGTTAGTGAAGCGACGGTGACGCTGCAGGATGTTGAAGTTATATGGGAGTTGCCCATAATTGGTTTACCTCTTATTTCAGACGGCGCCTCGCGGACGGTTGATGAGTGGCAGGATTTATGTTTTCATTTGTTGGGTTACCGGCCGGAATCCACTGACATTAGGAATGGGCAGCTGAATTTGGTGAGTCTAAATACGCACTTGAATGAGTTTCTCCCCGTTCGTGATGACTCCATGGATGATGATGTTGTGCAGCACACGAGAGGCATAATTTTGCAGTTGATTGGTAGCTTATTCAGTGATAAATCTGCTTCCGGGGCCAAACTTATGTACTTACCTTTTCTGGCCAACGTGCATGCCATAAGAAATTATAGCTGGGGCAGTGCAACATTGGCTTCGCTATATCGCAATTTATGCCGGGCTACGCGTATGGCCACGAAAGAGATAGGTGGCCCCCAACTACTGCTACAACTGTGGGTATGGGAAAGAATCCCTAAACTCACGCCGACTGTTCGACCAACAGGCAATGAGCATAATTTCATGGATGTAGCCCCCCTCCCTCGTGGTGCCGCGTAAGTTATGTAGCGTTATATGTATTTACTTGCATCTTCCAGTTGGTTCATTGTTTTCTAACCATTTTCCAATGTTATGTTCATTATGTAGATGGAACAAGCGCCGCAGTTTCGTGAATGTGGGATCACATTTAATATATCTATTTCGGGACCAGTTAGATCATCTTGTCGAGGGAGATGTGAGTATTTATGTATTGTACTGATTGCTGAAAATTTGATCGTCCAATATTGCTTACTAATTGCAATTTAATTTTATTCTCGTAGTTTATTTGGAACCCATACCAGGAGGATGAATTGCAGAAATTGCCCGATTATTGCTTAACGGGCAGAGCCATTTAGCACTCACATGTACCGCTCGTTAACTTCTGCGCGGTCGACACAGGCGAAAGGCTTCATAGTTTGGATTTCAGAGGGCGAAATACTGAAAAATGGGCCCTAAAACACAGAGACCATATAGCTCTGTGGGAACAAGCTGATCGTTCCGTCATTGTAGGGAATATTAGTAATGCAGCAATTGATTTCTTTTCTCCCTACATGACGTGGTATCGCAACATCACTCGGCTTCTGGTGGGTAATCCGGCTAAACCTCCAGATAGATCGATGCGCCCGTACGGAGCTCTGACTGAATATTATGTAAGTTTCGACACTTATACCCAGCACTTCTTCTACATTCAATTCAACACCGGATCAAATGTAACTTACTTTATTAAAATACTTTCAGAATCAGTCTATGGAGTCGATGTATCATGTTGTGGGAGAGATGCTTGACAACCTGCATGTGGGAGGATATCCTATGGAGGACAAGTTAGTTTATGTGCGTGACCAGATACATGCTACTCTCACTTGTTCTGGTGAAGGACATCGGCTCGTCGCTGGGTCATCCTCGGCATCGACGCATGGAGGATGGATGAGCGGAAGATCTACCCATGAACACAAATCGGGTTCCACTCAGGGCCGACATCGCTCATTCACGTCCAGACAGCGAGAGGGGGGGGGGGGGGAAGTTGGTTCTCAAGACTCCGGCGACGATTGGTCAGATCAGCAAACCTCGCATCATGAACGTGGAACGCCTGACAGCAATACCTTTGACGCGTTCGCTAGGCACAGCACCTCCAGCCGTCATGTACGCGGTACACAGGATGATTTGCATAAGCGGCGTAAGCCCCATCACGAGTTCGGTGAAGAAGCCCGGAACCTTTCCATGCGTAGCGACCCCACTACCGATACGCATGGTCGTCCTCCACCGGGCCAGCATCCCCCGCGTAGACCGCGTAGGCATACGCGTCCTCCTCCGTGTGGAACATAGAGAGGCGTTAATTGCTAACATTTTGTATATTCAGCATTAGGGACTTGGAGACACCATTGCTGCTGTTTCTGTTTGCTGCTGGTGGATTGGTGTTGTTGGGGCTGGGTGAAAAAAAGGAGGGAAGAGGTATGTGGATTCTGTTCAGTCACTTCTTGGAAGGTTTTGGCTGCTGAAGTTCTTTCGCGCATCCTCGGATTTCTTTCATTCTGTAAGGGTTCATTCAGTTTTTCAGTTCTGATTTTGCTTGTATGTTAAGTGTTACATTTTAAGATTTGTTAGGTGTTACATTTTAAATTGGTTGTTGATGCAGGTTGTGCAAAATGGAAAAGGGTTTTCCCCTGAGCAAGTCAGTACAGCTCGTGCTTCTTCAAACACCAGTCAAGTCAGTCAAATGAAGGAGACAGTAAAACAGTTTCAGATTTTATTGGTTAATTTTTGAGGTAACATTAAAAAAGCTTCTCATGATTTAGAGCAATTGTTCAGAAGTTCAATAGGTTTGAGCTTTTTCATATGAAATTTTATATAGTAAGATTCAAGGATCAAAGAAAGACTTCCTCTTTTTTCAATGTACACTACTACTATGATGTATGGGAGAGGTTCAGAATAGTTAGAAGCAATAGAAGAAGGAAAAGTGGAAGGGTTGTGTTTGTGAGTAATAAGGAAGACACTGAAGTGAGTACTACCAGTGCTGGTTCGTTATCTACTTCCCCTGCGGAAGAAAAGGATGAGGCAGAGAGAGCAGATCCTCAAGACCTTGAATATGTCTCTCCGATTGAAGGGGTAACTAAAGCTTTCAATCTGTTTTCGTTTGCTTATAGAATCTAGGTTCTGGGCTTATCATTTGCACCATTTGTTCTGATAAGATAAATAATTGTATGCTGCAGCTCAAGCCAAATTATTTTTTTTTTCCATAGGTGTTGGAGCTCCTTAAAAGAAACCTGGCTGCTGACCTTTAACGAGGTGTGTCTCCTCATTCTTCTTCCTTCTCGTTTTTTCTTTTCTTTTCTTTCCTTTTTTTTTTTTTGGTGGTTGTGGGTACCTTTAGGATATGACAAAGGTTCTTAATTTTATCCCTTTTTTCGTGGGAACAGTTGTGTTCTCTTGTATTCTTGATATTTTTCTGGGTGTTTGATCTTTTTGGTTTGCTTGAAATGGTTTGGAGTGCCTTGCAATAGTAATTGTATTGAAGTATACTTCTGGAATTGGTGTTTTGCTTCCTGGTTGTTTTATTGCACTATTTACCTAATGGTACTGTCAGCACAGAATTAGCACTTATCTGGGTTAGGAACTGTGAAGGTATAATTGATAGGATTAGCTCAATTGTTGAAATTTGTCATCCGTTCAGTTAGCCCCCGTATTTGTACTGTTTCAGCTTATTTTTGTTATGTACCTTTATTTCTTGCTTTCCAGATCAAGTTAACTATAATGATAGAAGATCCCAGGGACGTTGAGCGGAAGGGCCTGCTTGGTATAGATGATGAAAATGCTCCAACTAGGGATGACTTAGATTCTGATTTAGATGAAGTAATTGCATTTCTTTATAGCTCATTTCCTTGGTTTTCTTTTCAGTTATTATGCTTCATGCTAATTTCGCAATCATATGGTAGTCACAGATGTTCAATGACCAAAACTGCTTGGGACAGTTAACAATGTTTATGTTAGAAAATAATACTCTCAAATCCAGGAGAAACTGTGCCAAGACTGAACTGAACTAACAGAGACTTCCTATTATATATGATAAATAAAATGCTGGCTGGTCAATGTTGAGCTATGTAATCCATCTAACTTCTGTTCTATGGCTTAGCTTTCTTTTCTTAACAACAGACTCATGAATGGCCTGTAATTCATACTAAGATAATCTTCTTCTCCGATCTCGTATTCATATTTTTACATGCAATCAGCGGTTTTGGGAACCACCAGGCATGTGTTTTATAGAGGGCTTGTACCGTTAAATCCAAGCCTATTTACAATGTGTGACAGCAATGCTTAAACATCTTAGCATACAGAGAGCAGTTATGAGATAATTTTTTCAAAGTTGTCCACCTGGACATGTATATATAAGTGCTGCTACAGGTGGAAGAACATCTTACACCTGGACATTTTTAGTCTTTGGGGTATGATGCTTGAAGTTTTCTTGTATAGATTTCTAGAGTTCAACTGCTTGTGTTTCTGTAAGGTTTCTGCACGTTGTAGCCTAATGGTGTTTCTGAGAACTGGAAGAGACCAATCCCGAAAAGTGTACCCTTTTAGTCTTACCTATACTTCATTGTGATGATTAAGACAGTCCGCACATACTATTTCAATTTTTTATCTGCTAGTAGTTCTTTGTTACATTATGGCACAATTATCAATTAGTCATTCATCATTGGGAGTATCACCAAAGGACCGACTTATCCATACTCTAATTGCTTTAAATTTTATTGTTAAACAGGTCGGCTACGACGGACAATCTTCTTATCTCAATTCAGGAGAAGATTAAGTGGGCGGATGCCATGCGTGAGTTGGATAAGAAGCATGGTAAAGAATTTGAAGAAAAAGTGGAAGAATCAAAGAAAGCACTATCACTCGAGGTCAGTAAATTGCAGTTTAGTTTCTATTTATTCATTGAATGTTTATCTTTGTAATTCAGCATGTTAGTTCATTGTAATTTTCTAGAAAAGTGATCAGTAGAGATATATTGTTGATCATAATGCATGTTAACTGTTGGGCCTTTAAACTTTGTTTAGTGTTGCATTTTAAATTGGTTGATGCTCCAGGTTGTGCACAATGGCATAGGGTATTCCCCTGAGCAAGTCAGTACAGCTCTTGCTTCTTCAAACACCAGTCAAGTCAGTCAATTGAAGGAGACAGTAAAACAGTTTCAGATTTTATTGGTTCATTTTGAGGTAACATTAAAAGAGCTTCTCATCATTTAGAGCATTTGTTCAGAAGTTCAATAGGTTTGAGCTTTTTCATCCGAAATTTTATATAGTGAGATTCAAGGCTCATCGTGGGAGCTTTTCTTGTACACTGACATCTTGCTTTCCATAGCTATATTTTACACTAATTTCACAATGCTGTTAACTTTTAAACCACTTTAAAGTATTCTTAAGTATTACTCCTAGATGTACTCATCACTAGAGAAGATTGAAATGGAAATGTTGTCAATCACATTGGCTGAGAGTTCGGTAGTCTTCTTAGTTTTATTACTGGTCTGATGGCATGCATGGATTATCTGCTATGTGTTTGGTTGTGTACACTAGCCCGGAACGGATGGTGGAAAGGAAGAGAATACTGAGCTATACAAGCAAGGGGAATAGAATGGATACAATAATACCACATTGCTTGAGACGTTGTGATTATCTTCTTGAAACTTTTAAGTTGATTTGTTATCTTTGTTGCTGCATGGATATTTTACTTTAGTTATGCATCTTCTATTTAGTCTAAATGAAGTTGGGGCGAGGGTTGGGGGATTGGTGAAACTTTGAGGTCATAGTTTCAAACTTAAACTAGTTAAATACTGGGAGTATGTCATGTTCATTTCTTCAATACATTCATATGCTTGAGTTAGAGATATATCCCCATTTGCAAATTATTGAAGCCATTGTTGGTCTGATGGCAGGGACCAATGCAGATTGAGATTACAGAAGAATCCTTGTTCCCGGTCGCCTCAGAAATGCACCAGGCTTGCTCAGTTTCTGATGCTTGGTTGCTGCTGCAGAGGGACAGCCCTCTTAGTTCGGCTCATTGACATGCTGACCTCTCATTTGAATGCTACCAAATTGTCTCCTTGATTTTGAAGAAGGATAAAGTTAGGTCATAAGGCTTTGATTTTGGCAGATATAACCGTATTAATCTTCACTGTATTAAAAAGCATAATGACCTTTTTGGTTGTGAATTCGAATTATTCTAATTAGTATTCTAATTAGTATTCTAATTTTATATTTTGTTTGAAATTATCTCTTAAAAGTTAAGAATTCGAAATTGTGGATTTTTTCCTTCTGCTCACAAGGAGTTTGGTCCATGTACAGGGGAAACTCTGGCAAATTTTTTTTCCCCATCAAATTTCAACATCGCCTATGCAAATTGAGTCACCTTGCCATTATCGTCTGGTCCATGCATTGCCCCGCATGTTCACATTGTGATGCATAACCTTGTATGGAAATTATCTGGTTTCCTTATTCGTTCTGTTTTTTACAAAAATCCATTTTCATGGTAACTTAACATAAAACCTATACATAATCGAAATTCCTACATTTACGCACGGAATCTTATTGTTAACGCATAAGTGCATGTTTCTTGTTATTATTGTAACTTACGTAACTTTGTTAGGATTAGTATGTTTCCGCTACCCTTGCTGTTGTATATGAACATGCAAATTTAAACTAAAACAGGCATAAAAAACAAAAAAAGTGCATTATATGTGTAATTTAATAAGTCTGAGGCGATTACTTGTGTTACAAAAGTCGTTTCACTTAGTAAGATAACGAATAATGGCTTAGTACAATTACATAACAAATAGAAATCATAATTTTTATTATGTTTAATCTAACATTATTTCACTTACTCTACAATACACCCTTATGTAGTTGGCGACTTTACCTAATCCTTTTTCGCATTCCAGTAATTAATTATTCCATACACTGCTTATTTCAAACTTAATCCTTCAAAACCAAATTATGTGTTGTCGGCAAGTCAAATTCGTTTTCTCAAAAAACTCATTTGGGGAATTCGAATTCTCCAAAATACTAATTCAATGAATTGGTTTTCTTCAGACGACGAATTCCCTACATTCGTTTTATAGGAAACCCTCACTCCAACATGGGGAATTCGTTTTCCAGTGAAAACGAATTCGCTGAATTCGTTTTCAGGAATCTACGAAAATAGCGAAGTTTTCTCATTAAAACGAATTTGCCGAATGTTTTCCCCAGAAAACTAAACAGCTGTAATCGCCTTCTTACAAAACGAATTCGGGACATGCCTTCGTTGATTTCGCCTTCTCTTGTTCGTGACAATTCGGTGACTCCCGAAATCGTTATTAGGGAAAACGATTTCGCTGATTCCCTGAATTTCATGAACACACTTCTACAACTCCCAGGGGAGTTCTTTTTTTTTTTCTTATATCCTACCGGAATTTCACTTACTCTCAAATACACCCGCACCTAGTTGACGAAATCCCCGAATTTCACTTTATTTTACTAAACCCTACACTACTTTTTTTTCCGTAATTTTATTTCTCTGCATTCATTTTGTAATCAAAAAAAAATGTTCCGTGCCAAACGAAACCTAATTATAGTTCAAGCGAAGTCATGGTTTGAACGAAGTCATTTCTTTAGAAAACGAATTCCCCGATTTCTTTTTCATTGCCAACGTTTTTCCTAAATTTCTTTCTCCAGAGAACGAATTAATGGAATTCGTTTCCTTCATAACATATTTCGCCGACTTCGTTTTCTCACGCAAAACGCTTCTACGACATGAAGTCATCTTTTCTACCGATTGTAATTTCGAATTCAATTTTACATATTACATGACTCTTTTTCCATCTTCTTTCCTTCAAGTACAATCATATTTCTTCTTTTCATAATGCTATTATACAATGCACTTGTTTTCTACTAGTAAATTATTAACTAACAGTATATCGCTTCTTTTATAAATACGAATATTTCATTGAATTGATTTTCTACTAAAATTACGGGTCTATTTCCCCACATTCGTTTTCCATGAATACTAATTTTCGTAATAAATCTTTTAAAAAAACATTTAAGTGGAAAACGAATTTGGTTGATTCGTTTATAGAAAAAACGAAACTACCAAATTCGTTTTCCCTGCAACTAGAGTTTTGAAAAAACTACATAAGTACTAAAAACGACTTTGGCGCATTCGTGTCTCAGGAAAACCGACATCGGTCTAATGTTATTTCTTTTTAAGCGAAAGTAATTTATGAGTTTTGTTTTTAATGGAATTCATTATTTTTAAAATATAAATGTGTGACTAAAATTTTTACAAATAAATAAATTCCCCAAATTCATTTATACGAAGATTTAATGTATTTCAAAAAATGCCGTAAATTACTTCTAAAATTTTGTTGAATTACAAATTAAAATTTCAATTATATAATTATGTTTTGCCTTTTTTATTTTTTATAACAACTCAAAAACTATTTACGGCGATTCGATTCAATTAAAATAATAATTTAATTTTTACAAAATTCGTTTACATATAAATATTTTTATTCATTTTAAAAACCATTGTAGTGGAATTAGTTTCTTAATGAAATTAATAAAAAAAAAAGGAAAAAATTAATTATGGAATTCGTTTATTAAACCAAAAAAAAAAAAGAAAAATTCAATTGAAAACGAATTCACGGAATTCGTTTTCAATTGAAAACGAATTCCGTGAATTCGTTTTCAATTGAATTTTTCTTTTTTTTTTTTGGTTTGTTCGGTTGAAAACGAAGTTGGGAGATTTGTTTTCAACTGAAAACGAATCTCCCAAATTCGTTTTCAATAGTTCGGGAATTTCAATTTTTTTTTGCTTATTTTGGTAATTTTTTCCCCAAAAATGAATATTAAGGTAAAAAAATCGTCTCTTTTGCCTTCTGGTAATTGCCTTTCCTCTCTTTTGCCTTCTGGATTATAGGGTTCCTTTTCTGGGAAGGCGTTTAGAGGAGCTGAAGTGGTGGCAATTTCGCACCGGCGGTGAGCTGTCGATGTCAATTTGGGAAGGCTCTGTTGTTTATTCCGGAGCTCGATGGTACGGACATACTCATCTGCTGTTTATTCCGGAGCTCGATGGTACTACTCTTCGCCACCGTTCGACTGGAGTTGTTGATGTGGGATTCGCGCTCTCACCCCCTCTTCTCTCCACCCCCCACCCCCGGGTCTTCTGCTGCCATCACCGGGAGAGTTGGGGGAGAGCCGTAATAAATAGTGCCTTTCACCAACCATTTACGAGCTCTGCATCACTGTTCCGTTGGTATTGTTCTTTTTTCCTTTCCGAATTACATTTTATTTTATTTTAGGCTATTGTTTGTGGGTTTTGCTGGGATTGCGATGTGTTTTCAAAATTTATTTGTTTATTTTCTTTTCTTTTCCTGGGTTTGAATTTTTGGGGTTTCGGATGTATTTATTGCTTCTGTTTTCTGCTTTGGGTTGCCCTCTATCTCATCATTGCTATTTATTATTGTTGTTCTTTCTTCATGTTCCTGTTCTGATATTTATTGCTTGGTTGATTGTTTTCTTTTGTTTCTGTGTCCTTTATTCAAAGATTTTCTTCAACGGTTATGATTGTTATTGTTATTTTTGTAATTTACCGTGCTTTTTTTTTTTCCCCCTTTTTTGCAGGTACATCGTTCGCTGTTCTTTCATTTTATTTGAGTGAATCAACTAAACAAAAAATGAAAATGAATAATGGGCCTTATTTCCTAATGTTTACCATGGTAACCCTTTTAATCATTTATGTTTCAACAATAACACTTTTGCTCTCAATGTTTGTAACTTGTGACACTTTTGACCATTTTACCTATAATAACAGGTTCAACAAATAATTTGGGGGCAATATTGAATAATTTTAAAATTTTCATAAGGAAAGTTGACACTTTTGATCCCTAACATCTATTCTCGTGATACTTTTAGTTTTTATATTTCAAGACTGGCACTTTTGCCAATAATGTTTGTAACTTGTCACACATTTGTTCCTTTTATTGACACTTTTGCCGACAATATTTGCAACTTTGGTTGATCATTCAACATCAGTATGTTCTACATTGGTTTGTTTAATAGTTATTTTATGTGTTCCAATATCATCATTGTATGGATCTCTAGCATCAAAATGGTACGTGGCATCAAGAGAAAGTGTGACAAGAGAGAAGAATGGAGAAACAAAGTGAAATGATAAAGAAAATGGGATGAGAGAGAAGAGAGTAGAGAGAAAGTGGAATTACATAAAAGGGAAGAGACATAAAGTGAAATGATATATAATAAATGAGAGAGAAAATGTGATGAAAGAGAAATTACAACGAGGGTGCATAGAGGAGAAAAACTAGGATCGGAGAGAAGGGAGGCAAGAAAAAGTAGATGAGATAAAGTGTAGAAGAGAAAAATGGAGAATGCTAGAACAAATAAATAAAGCTATGTGGTGTGCCTAAGAGCGACATAGCAGCTGGTCTTAGCCCACATGGGTTTTTAAACCCCATATAAGAACACTAGATAAGGAGTTGGCTGGGATTGGTATGTTTCAGATTCAATTAGGCTGAAGAGATAAACTAGGATTCGGAGGTTTCCGGATCTGGGAGAAATGAAAGGGTAAATAGACTAGGTAAGAAATAGATAATGTTGCAATAAGGACCAAGCATAAGGAGGTGAGGCGTTACTTGACTAAAGGGTAATTAAGGGGCATTGATTACTGACCCTGGTTATGTGGACGAAAATAAACATAAATGGCATTAATTACTAATACTAGACAAGTAGAGAAATTAAGACAGGGGATCTGCTGTTGGACTTACGGCCTAGGCGTAAATCAAGGAAGCAATAAATGTGATACAACCATCATGTATAGCTTAGCTTGTCACTAAGGCTGCAATAGTAACTCCAATATTACTTCAGTGGACGAAGTCTAAATTGCATAGAATAAGTCTGTGATCATATAAAGTTGTTGACAAGATTATTGGCCACCAGTTAGGATCTTTTCCTTCCCTCTTTCTTAATGATTAAATGTAGACTTGGTTGTAGAATTTGGTATAAATACCCCACCTCTGTAACCTTCTTCATCATCAATTAATAAGCAAGTTCTTTTCGTTTCATTTTAATCTTTGTCTAACCCTGATTGTATCAGTGGTATCAGAGCTGTTCTTTCCATGGTTTTACTCGTGGGAGAACAATTGCCGAGTTCAAAAATGATGTCAGTGATATTTTGGCTTGACATGAGTTAAATTTTGACCAAATGCACTACAGTATACAATCCATCCTTACCCAATTGCAAAGCCTCAACACTCGATTACATGGCCTTCAACCACAAACCCAGAAACAAGCCACTATTGACCACAACCCCTTCGCTGCTATAACAGAACCCACCTCCAACACCAGACTCCACTTCCTCCGTTTTTCTGGGGATGGCCCAAATGGATGGCTCTATAAAGCTGAGCAATATTTTTCTTACGGGGCTATCTCCCCTAACCTCCAAATCTCCCTAGCCTCCTTCCACCTTAATGGTGAAGCACTCCAGTGGCTCCGATGGATAGCTAAAAGCAAAGACCCCCCTTCCCCGCACCACCCTCAAACTAGGCTGAATTCACTGCCACACTTCTCCTATGGTTTGGATCAACTGAGTTCAAAAACTCATCGGAGGTTCTTACAAGACTGGCAAACAACTACTACCTACTAAAGCTCATTCGAGCGACTTTCTAATCAGATCGATGACGTACCAGAATCCTTTCTAGTATGAAGCTTTCTTACTGGCCTCAAAGACGAGATTCGGTTTGACGTCAAAGTCAAACAACCAAAAATAGTGGCAAAAACAATCGGCCTTGCCCAACTGTTTGAAGAACACCTATAGGCCAACAAAACGACTTCCTTCCCTAACCAAAATACACCTTCCACCAGCACCACCACCACACCCTTCGCCACCACTAGCCAAGCCACTGAACCCCACTTCTAGCAACCTGACCTTCCGCAGAATCACACCCTAAGAAGCCCGTCTTTGTTGTGAGAAGGGTCCGTGTTATTACTGCGATGAATAGTTCAATGCAGGCCATCGCTGTCAATGGCCAAAACTCTTTATGATTGTTAACAGTTTTGATAACAACGTTGAGTAGCCCGACATGGATATGGAGACACCGGAAGAAGGAGCACCTGAAATTAGCCTTCACACAATTTGTAGCACGTCCCACCACTGAATCCTACGAGTGCTTCGAATTTATTAGGGCCTCGCCAGTGACAGTGCTCGTCGATAGTGGGAATACTTACTGTGACGCCCCGACCCGACCCCCTTTTCGAGGAGCATTCCTACAAAGATGTACGAACCAATTCAGGGTTGAATGTCATACAGAGCTCACGCCCAACAAGTGACACAAATTATAATAAAGAAATTCAGAAAACCTTATTATTATTCTAGCAAGTCAAGAAAAGCGTAGTAGGAGAAAGTAAAGAAAATTGTTTGAGGAAGGTCACAGACCAAATTATCCTCCAAAAAATTGTACTTATACTATCTATTACAAATTGTTTGTCTTTATTTGAAACGCGTTCATCAGCCTTACCTCTATCACCACTCAAGTTAAGTCCCTGTAACAATATAAAGGGGGAAAGGGGTGAGCTTAACTAAGGTCAGCAAAAGACCACGGGGTTACCAAAATCTCACCGTAAGTCTTTACAAAAAGGCCAGACAAACAAGTAAAGATTCCATACATAACAACAGAAGTATAGGCATTCATGTCAGGCAAATCAAGCAAGTTAAGAAAGCTGGGCAGTATAGGCAAGTGCATAACTGATACTGAAACAAGCATGGCAGCATAGATACACATTCATATGCAACATATTTGAGTCACTAGACTTCTAGCGGGCAGATTGCTCAGTCTATCTTTCTCATATTAAAGTTAAGTCAGAATCTATTCATGTTTTCGGGCTGTTCACATTTTGATGGTTCACAAAGTACATCACCCATATGGCAGCCGTATTGGTAGAACCAGGTATGCTCCACGGCAGGGGTTTTGCATCCTGGCCTTTTCACATTTTGGGCCAACTGGTGCTCCTTTCATTAGAAGGAGTGAGGACTAACTACAACACGAACTTTCGCCTGCAAGCCCTACATAGAGGGCAAGCAGCTACTATCTAGTTATGCTAAAGACTTGGAACCCAAGTCTTACCTGGTATGTCCTCTGACCTTTTTCACACTATGTTGATCAAGACAACTCTAGCAGGCTTCATACATTTCTACATGCATTATGTAATCCTAGATGTCATGCAACTTACCCTGAGAATTACATCATCCCTCATGGTCGGTACGTCATGCTTCCCTATCATTGTAAGCATACATAGTTGCAAGTAGGCATGCTATCATGTCAAGTCAAGCATGATACATAATGATCATTATATGGCATTATCATGTCAAACGGCACGTAGCATATAAGCATACATACTTAGCAGCATGTTGTATTGGAAACAAGCATGTTGTGAGGCGTGGGAAATCTCAGTGGGAAAATAGATAAGCAATAGTACATATAAATACACACAATTACTACGTAGATGGTTCATTTAAATCTTAAGAAACTATCAAGTACTCCCTCACATTGAGATCGTTGAATCAAGTTCATTCTGTTGGTCAATTCTAGGTCAACGGTCAACTACCAGCTCCTGCGAATAACGTTAATCATGTTACTAACTAGCTGGAAACTTGTTTACTTTCTAAGCAAGTTTGACTTTTCGGTCAACTAAGGTTGACTTTGACTTTTCAGGCTATGTTTATTTTTTGGTCAACTAGGGTTTACTTTTACTTGGGTTAAGTTTGACTTTTTGGTCAACTAAGGTTGACTTTTACTTTTCAGGTTAAGTTTGACTTGTATAGTTAACTTTGACTTTTGGGCAACTAGTTAACTTTTCGGGTTAAGTTTGACTTTTTTGGTTAACTTTGAGTTTTTGGGTCAACTTGGGTTGACCTTTGACTTTCGGGTCAAATTCGGTTGACTTTTGACTTTCGGGTCAACTTCAGTTGACTTTTGACTTTCGGGTCATTAGGGTTGACTTTTGACTTTTAGGTCAACTTTGATCAATTTTGACTTTTCGGGTTAATTAGGATTAACTTTTGACTTTTAGGTTAACTTGGGTCTATTTTAACTTTTCCAATCAATTAGGGTTGACTTTTAGGTCAACTCTAGATTAAAAAGTCAAGCGTGTAGTTAAAGGGTCAAGTGTATAGTCAAAGGGTTAAGTGTATGGTTCATGGGTCAAGTCAAGTGGTTAAGTGGTTCACGATTCAAGTCAAGGGTCAGGTCAAGTCAAGGCTCAAGTGGTTCATGGTTCAAGTCAAGGGTCAAGGTACGAGTCAAGTGTCTAGGTGGTCAAGTGGTTAGGTGGTCAAGTGGGTTAACAGGGTTTAGGTCATGCATGGCTAAGCTTGGATTGCAAGGCAAAGCTAGGACGGCATGTCACAACCTAGATCGGTACCCCACGGGCCACGGTTGGGGCTGCTGCGAGCATTGGTTAGCCGAGCAAGCACGCCGTGCGCACACGTTGGGCAGCGTAGGCCCTTCGCCGTCGCATTTCTTGCAAGAAACGAGATGGTGAGATGGCCTTTTTAGGGCTATCTCTTTTGCGATTCTGATCCTATTTGGTCCGCTCGAAGAAATACAATTTGTAGCGGACATCAGCACTAACAATCCCAACAAATTTTATGCAAAAATAACCATTTTAACATCACCTAAATTGGCTACGAACATGGCATCGACAATGATTTCAGAGCTTTAGTTTTCTTGGATCTTGATTTTCCAATTAATTCTATATTACCTTAAACATGTATAGAACACAAAAGCAGCTTAATAACGCGAGATCTAGGAATTAAATCTAACAACCCATTTTTTATTTTTAAAGATTCATGTTTTTCTTGTTTTCATGCTTCTAAATCTTGCTTAATACTCCGAATCTATACTCACCAGAGTCCTTAGATTACCACAAACTCGTCAAGGAAGTGCAAGGCTGATGAACCCAGGTGGTGGCGGCGTTTCACCGGCAACGGCGATTTAAAGCTCTAACAGTTCTTCCTCCTTCTTGGGTGCTGTTTTGTGTGTGCTGACTAAAGAGGTGATGGGAGAACTTAAGGATGTATTTATAAGGCTCCTTAGGTTGAGATTTAGGGTTAGAAAGCTCCCTAATATATTAGGATTCATGATTTCAAGTTAGGATAGGATTAGGATTGAAAAAAGGTTTGAAGTTCAAAAACTTGATTTTCGCGATCTGATGCATCGTGCGGTATTTTCAGTGCACTATCCTCGGCCAGGCCCTGCGATTTTCGCAGGTGCCTATCGCAGCCTTGCATCTTTGCCTTGTTTTCTCACGATTTTGCTCCGCTCCGCATTTTCTTCATGTACCTTCTGGAGTAACATTATTCCCACGTTTATTTCCCTTATCCTACTCTATGTAGGGCTCGTACTCCTTTCTAGATTACCTAAGGAGTATAACATATAACCTATGCATGCAACAATTCATACACATACTCAAGCAAGCACGTCACATTTTAAAGGTAAACACAAACACTTAGATTCAAAATGTTTTTATTTTTACCATTTTTATTCCTAAGGATTTGCTCCAAAAATCTGGGGTTTCACACTCACAATTTTCTGGATCTAGAACTAGTTTGCCTCCTCGGATTTTCGATAACCCCAACATCCAATTTCTGGGTAACAGTCACTGGAGGCAACTAATTGTAATGTTACGAAATTTGCAAAAATCTGGACCTAGTACTGCAAGACCTCCCCATCTCCACTGATTTTTATATTCTTGTCGTGGCTTTTTGTCAAGTTGTACTTGGTATTCAATGGCTCTGTACCTTTGGCCTCATCCAAAATCGATTTTGAGAAGCTGACCATGGCCTTCCAAATAAAAACGCAAACCCATAGTCTACAAGGAATTCAGTCCTAGCTCATTTAAGCCTTAGCCTAAAAAGATTTACCTTCCTTGCAAGGGCCAACCTTCTTTTCCATATTAGTGCAGACACCAGTCCAACCTAACCTAAAATACAATAACTCAAACCAACCAAAGAGGGGAGGGGTGAATTGGGTTGGGTTTTGAAAACTTTTCTTTCAAGAAGTAAAATGGTTTTGTGACTTGAATAAGAAATAGATCTTTTGAAACTCAAACAAAAACTGTAATGAAATAAACAAGTTTTTATGTGGTTCAACTTTCCTTCCTCAAGGAAAGTTTACATCCTCCTTCCCAAACAACTTGTTTGGTTAACACTAAAAACACTAGATTCTTAGAAGGTGAATCTAAAAATCTTTACAAACAAATTCCTATAGAATTACACTCTAATTTCCTCAAACTACAAGTAATCCTTAGGAACTAACTCTTGCTTGACTCTTTTCAATTCTCCTGAAAAGATCAAGACTTGACCACTTTTACAAAGCAAGAATAATGCTAGAAGACTAGCTAACTATTACACTTATAAAAGATGACTTGAAAGGTTAGATCACTTTTGCTTTCACAATTAGAAGGATTGAGATGAAAAGAGGTTTCTTGAAAGTCTTCAATCACTTGTATTTATAGCTATAGGTTGAATTTGAAAAGGCTCTATTTTTCCCGTTAAGAAAGGGGACAAACCCGTCGCTTTCTCGATTTCAGCTTTTCTAGTTCGAGCTTGGGTTTGACTTCAAGGTCTTCACAAAATTCGAATCCTTGGCTTCAACAGCTACTTGATTTGGCATGACTTGCTATTAATGCGTTTGGCGCATTCTTTGTTTTCACTTGCTTCGACGTTGAGAGCCTGTCAACTTTCGAGCTCGACACTTTAATTTATTTTGAGATTTTTCAGCCCTAGAGCTTGACTGATGTCAGCTGCCTCTCGACCCTGTAGAAGTCAATACTTTCTTGGTGAGCTTCGATGTCTAGGACTTATCGACACTCGGTATTGACACTTCAATTGTTTTATGGAATTTTGAGTGAATTCCAAACCGGAGAGCTCAAGGGGTGTCCAGTGCCTGCCGTGATATTCGACTTCAAGGTTGTCTCGACTCCGATAGCCTGTCGAGATTGGAGTTCGAAGGTTTCTTGGTTTAGTCAAGGGCATGTTCTCTTCACTTGGTTTCAAACCAAGTTTGAAACCAAGTGAATATAAAATGTAAAAGTGTATTGGAAATATAAAAATGTGTGGGTAAATAGTAAAAAATTGTATTGAAAATGATGAAAACTGATTATAAAATTATTTCTCTAAAATAATGTTTCAAACTTGGTTTGAAACCAAGTGAAGAGAACAGGCCCTTGATCTCAACCGCCTGTCGATGCTTGGACTCGAGGCTTTCTGGGTTGAGTTTCGAACTCGAGAGCCTGTCAGGACTCGGTTTCAAACCTTTTGAAATCTGCATTTTTAACTGAAGTAAACTTGTTAAATTTCTTTCTCAAATTTGTTTGATCATCATTCAAAACACTAGGGATTGAGACCATAGGTCTAACACAACCTAAAAATCCCCAAGCTCTCACCAACCTTTTGCTCGAATTTTCGAATGTATTCACAACCACCGCCTACCATTACCCATACTATCAGATAGTAGAGATTAGGAAAAAGTCCATGAACTTCTACAATAAGGTTTCATCCATTCGAGCGATGATTTTTTTTCCCTCACCATTTCTCCTAGGAAAAAAAAAAAAAAAAAACGGACGAGGGAGGATGGTTCTTTGGTGTCGACTACCGACCCTGCAACCACCTACTCATAAATTCTGATCCATCCTTCATTGTTTAGGACAAGGATATTGTCACCGACGAATCCTAATAGAGCCATCCTGCATAGCTTAGCTTGTCACTAAGGCTACTGTGGTAACTCACATATTACTTCAGTGGACTAAGTCTAAATTACATAGAATAAGTCCTTAATCGTATAAAGCTATTGGTAAGATTATTGGTTAGCAGTTAGGATTTTTCCTTTCCTCTTTCGTGTTAATTAAACGTAGACTTGGTTGTAGAATTGGGCATAATACCCCACCTCTGTACCCTTCTTCATCATCAATTAATAAACAATATTTTCCTTTCATTTTAATCTTCGTCTAACCCTGATCGTATTAAAATGATGACACCAGTTACGGCCTGGAGGTTAAAGGGAATCACAAAGATACTAGTATAAAAGCGGCAGCCTTAAGCTAAAAGAGGTACTCAATTTTTACTAAGTTTAAGCACTGTTTTCTACTCTGAGTTCCTTGTTTACTTTTTTATCTATTATTTTTTACTGATTTGAGTGTCGGAGTGGCACATGGGTGATATCCCCGCTATACTTGATTGATATCTGAATTTGGGAGTAGTTTATCTGTCTTTGGGAGATTCTATAGATACCGGAATTCGGTGTAAAGGTATTCTATTTCATTAAGGGCGGATTGTGTTTTCATCAACTGGCTCCATTTGTGGGGACGTTTGATTAGCAATTATTCAGCAATTTTCCTTCACAATTAAAGAAATTTGTTGAAGAAATGACACAGTTTGCACTAGGAAAGAAATCTCCGAAGTCTCATATGGAACCAACCCAGCATAAACTTTTGTCCGAATGGAGCAAGCGCAACGCGAAAGGGAAGATTTTTATAAAGCTCATTTTTTGAATTTCAATCGTCTATCGCAACACAGAAAAAGCCTAGGAAACAAGCAGAGTTGAAGAAAGTTATCTGGCGTCAACAGTAAGAAGATGTGAATCCTCCAAATAAGGACAAGAGTCCTATCATTTCTGAGGCTGAGCGGGAAATTATTAATGTGAAAGATCATGCGATTGATCTAGGGTCGCTGGTTCAACGTACTTTGCAAATCCAAACTAGTGGGGTACTGGGAAATCTTTGAATTCTTGTTACACTTCCTCAAATTTTGCTCACCAGTAAACCAATTCCTTTCGTATTGGTCCCTGAATCAAGGGCAGATCATCAGCAACATGTACACGCATAGATTCCAGGTGTGAGAATAGCAGTGTTAATGAGACCTATCAAAATTTGGGTCCTAAATTCCTTCATCAATATGGGCTAACGGCAAGCTTAGGTGCTGGTGGGGCCGCAAGTAAGTTTTGCAGGGCTAGGAAGTCAAGGGTATTTGGGTGGACCGATCCAGGTAAGCTCTCCGTTTTTTGTTCCACAAAGAATGCCTTGCATAGGGAATCACCTGGGGGTATCAAACCTATGGGTTTTGTCTTTGGTATAAGGAGGGTCTTTGGGAAATTTGTTTGAGCATTACGAGATTGGAACGGCACGATTACATTAGCCACCAACTGGATATCCACAAATTCACCAACTAGGGTATTATATGAGAGGTATGGGCTTAATGGGTTATTTAGCTTATGGGTTTGGTGTTCAGCAAAAAGGGTATTCATGATATCCTCAACTTGGTGGTCCTATATACCCCAGATTCGAGTATTGTATTAGGGCAGGATGGGAGCAACGTCTCGTGTGGTACATCATTTTAGTATGAATATACAATGGCACTACAGATCCTATAACGCACTGGATGCAGTGTAAACGTGATGGACACAGCTAATTTGTCAGATGCTAACAGGTGCATGACATTTTCTTTAAAAGGACTCACGATTAAATAGTATTGTTATTTATCTCGTAATTCCATTTATACGTTAGATTAGTTTGGTGATCCGTTCTTAGCTAACTTAAATGGAAATAAAATCTTGTCAAAACATATATCTCATTTAACAAAAATAACACAATGGGCTGGGGAAGGTTTACAAGTTTTTATTGATTATTTTAATGTCCAAGCAAGGCAATGTAATGAAAAAGATGATAGGATAATTATAGGAGCATTCATGAATGGGTTGAGTTCTGGGGGGTTATCTACGGAGCTGACCAAACGGCATCCTTATTCTTTTTTAGATATGATAACTATTGCTACTCACTTTGTTGTTATTGAGTCTGCTCACCAGTGCAAAAAAGAATGTGAGACAAGAACATGTGATAGTTCCGAAAAGCAGTAAGCCACTTCACTGGTACCAAGTCAAGGACTGGGGAAGAAGCAACATTCTGTAGGCTATACGGGAACTAGTCAACCACCGGCAAGTATAGATTGGGACATGTAGAAACCTTTAAGTGTGAATAAAGATATAGATTGGAGCTTAAAAAGTATGCGTGTGATAGTTTAGAATGAAAGCTCTACGAGTATAGATGTGTCTAATGTAAATAAGATAATCAACAATGCCTTGTCCAGATTTGAAGTAAACTTAATGTGTAGGTTTGAATCCTTTAAAGTAACCTGAATAGCTTGACTCGAATTGAAAATTAATAGTCAATATAATAATAATGATATTACTGATTGATTCGCGATTGGAGATTATGGTTGATTCACTTGGGGATGGCCAACCTAAAGTTGAATTTTTGAAATTTCCTTCATGCAAGTCAAATTGGTGTAACAATATAATTGTCCTGAAGTTACGATAAGAATGAGTAACTTTGTATCCTTGTATAGTTTATTCGGAAACAGGCTAAGTATGGTTATACGAATTAAAACCCCTTAAGCCTATGTCATAACTTATTTTTGGTCCAGTTAAATATGTCGATGGATTGTTAAGGGACTTAAAGATCATTTGAATATATATATATATATATATTACTTTACTCTTATAAAAGTATATTACCTGGAAACTACTTAAGATATTTGTATGCATGGATAGGAAAACTTATATGTACACTACTAGATTGTAAGAATACCTTTTAAATAGGAAATACGTTGAAACGCTGAGATGTCATCTAAATCAATTCTCTTATCATAGAAATAGAAAAAATGTTTGTGGGGTCGATGTCATGGAATTTGTAATCCCGTAACTATTTTCTTGAATAAACTAAAAGCGTGTCATTATTTTATCAATTTTGATTTCCCAAATTATATATTTATGTATCTTTACTATAAAATTTAAAGAAAATAGGCACCATAAAGATTGAGCTATAGAAAAATGATATGTACATAGTTAGTTAACCTTCTATTGTCTTGTTGTAGAGACAGGCAATGGAGAACGAAAGAGAAAACCATGATGTCAGCTAAAGACATGCTGAACAAGAAAATGGTAAGCAAGAGCATGTTGAACAAGGGCAAACTAAGTAGGGACAGAGAGAAACCGAATTGTAACACTTTGCATGGCAAGTGACTGCAATGCTGCAACAAGTGAACAGGAGGGGCATGAGCAAGAACCCTACCGCAGGATTGAGACAGATTCCAGAAGTTTATCCTTATAAGTTTAACGAAAGGATGGGAGATGAGGCAGTTGAGAATTGGTTAGAAGATATGAAAACAATCTTTCGTGCCTTGGACTATTCCGAGGAGTGAAAGGTGAATTTTGTTGTTTTCCAATTGGATGAGGATGCAAGAGACTGGTGGATCTTGATCTAGGCTAAGTGGGATACTAATTGGACTCCTAAGACTTGGGAAAATTTTGCAATTGAGTTTTGTGCGAAGTACATTCCTGTAGTAGTTCAGGAGAGAAAAGAGAATGCCTTCATAGGGTTATAACAAGGAGGGGTGTCTATTTATAAGTATGAAGCTAAGTTTACCCAACTATCCAAAAATGTACTTGCCCTAGTTGCCACGGATGAACTGCGAGAGGCATTGGCTTCTTCTCGCCAGGGATCATTTGTAGAGGTAGTGGAGAACACCCAAAGAGTGGAAAAGGCTAAAAAAGCAACCCTAGAGGGTCAGATGCGTCGACAGGTTAATTTGAACTGGAGACTCTGATGACGGCATCCCTAGTTCATCGACAAGTCCACCAACAAGTGAGTCGTGATGCTGAGAATGTCCTAGTTCTACACAGAGGCCCCGATGCTTCAGGATCCAGGTCCGTATCATAGAGACCCACTTGTCAATATCACTGGGCCAATGACACGAAGCAGAGCAAGGAAGTTGAGGGAAGATCTTGACAACTTAGTTCAGACTTGTGCATGGGAAGCTCAAGTGATAACTGAAGGTAAAGCCATGGACAACAAAGCCGGGAAGGTTCAGTTCGCAACTCTACTTTCAATCCTAGAAGGAGAGGCGCCTAAAAAAATTCTGAAATGAAGCAATGGGCTATTTCTTGAAGTTCTTGAAGACGCCAGAAGGTTCTTTGACTTTAAAAAGACGATTCTTGAAGTTCTTGAAAATCTTGAATTTCATATTTTGCAGAATCTTAAAAATCTTGAAATTTTTAATTCTGAAATGATTCCGGGAGATTCCAGAACTTCCCTACATTAATTCGACCATGCGCCACTCAATTGGGCTGACCCAATTCTTAGAGTCCATTCCACCTAACCAAGTCGGCCAGCCCACAAAGAAGCCCAAGACGACGGACCCTACATCACTAGGGTTTCGATTAGGGTTAGGGTTTGGGGAAGAATAAGGATTTGTGCATGTTTCCTATTCTACCCTTAGTTTGTTACAAGTTGGTTTAGTTTTTTTACAAGTTTGTTACAACTAGGCTAGTTTGTTAGTTTCCAAAAAGGATCACTTCTTGATCTCCTTTTTGGAATAGGATTTACAATTATTCCTACTTGTTTTCTACTTACCAAATTCGGCTTCCCTTACCAATAAGGTGACCGAATTCTTGTTTCATCCATTACCTAGTTCATTTAGGTTTTGGTTTTGTAAGGAGCTCAATATCTTGATTGGTTTCCAATTCTATTTCATTTTCCTAGTTCTTTTAGGACAAGTTTCAGCTGCCCCTACTTCTTATAAGTAGGGATATCCTACTTCATTAATAAATCAGTATTGTTATCTTAAAACTTATAGTTTGAGTACTCTCTGGTTATTGACTTATGTATTTTGCATGCTTGTGATTTACATATAGTTTTCAAAACTTAGCTAATTAGCTTAATTGCTCTACCTAATTAATTCGCATGTTTCAACTCTTTCTTCTTACTTAGTTCGAATAATTGCATGTTAAATTAGCTTAGGTTAGTTTACATTGTTTCTAGAATTCGGGTAAGGAGTCAGAGCTATACAAGGTGTTGTTGCTTAATCAGACTTTTCTTGGCAACTTTCCGCATAGTGTCCTTTGGTCCACGTCAAACTCGAACCACCGAGGAAAGCAAACTCTGCATTTGCGAGAAATCAGGCCCGTAAGTTTATTCCAGAACAAAGCCCTAGAGGAACAGGACAAGTCCAAAATCCTCACACGAATGCACCTTCATTTATATGCAATTTTTGCAATCGGATTGGGTACACGGAAAGGTATTCCTTGGGTAAAGCCTATAAGTGTTTGAAGTGTGGTAGTTTTGACCATCGGGTATGACAATTACCAAAGCAAGTAACGAATTTAGGTTCTTGACCGTCTTGACCTAATATTAACCACCGCAGAGCAATGTCGGCAGTGATGGAAATAATCCTCCAGTTTATGCTAGAGCTTTTACAACCACTAATGTAATTAAAATCCTTTTCCTATGCTTAATTAACTAAAGTTTTAATTTATTCTTGTTCTATGCATTCAATTATTAGTCCTGATTTTATTGGTAATTTTATCATAAGACTGAATGTTTACCTTATATTAGAAATTGATACCCATCCTTTTAGTGATAATAAAATCATTACTGAAAAAGTTTATAGAAAATGTAAACTTAAAATTAAAAGAAAATACTTACCAGTAGACTTGATTCTATTACATTATGAGGATACAAAGTTATTCTTGGCAGGGATTGGTTATCTAATGAATCTACTTTCCAAAATCCGAATCTAATTCATTTCAGTCCGAAAGGGATTTCTACTTAACTCCACCTAATACTTAGGTTCTAATCTGATAGAAAACATGATTAAAATACTTGAAATCAATTACATAAAATTACATAGTTACTTTATAAAATTTAGTTTCCTTTCAAAGATATATATATATATATATATTGATCTGTATGATCCTTTTAGTGCAAAACTTTTATTCTACAGATATGTTCCTAGTATTATTAAGCATTTTAATACCTCCATTTTCATAATTTAGGCCAATATTTTAAAACTCGAATCGGACCGGCCGGTCAGATCAGTCTGATCGCAAACTGGCCGCTAGTTTGATCCGAGTTGCCACAAAAAATCAGGCATGTAAAAAACCGGTCAAAACTGGGTTTGCCCCGGTTTGACCGGACCTTCCCACTCAAACTCGCCCTTTTTGCTTTAAAAAAATGGCCTTTTGAATTTTTTAAATATTGTTTCAGCCCACATCTTGTTTTGGGCTACAATTTGTTAATCTTTAAACTTATCATCATGCCTATAATAAATTTATTATTGAGCTTTGAAACTAAATATGATGATTTAGACAATTTGTATTAGTTTTTTAGAGCTCTTACACTCTTCTAGTTTCTTATATAACCAATGTGGGATAATTTATTTTACATGATCATTTCTTTTTTAATTCATTGGGTTTTTTTCCTTTTCTTTTTTTTTAATTTTAGAATTAGAATAAAATTTTGATTTAATTTCCTCAACAAATATTAAAATATGACAATTGATAACTAGACTTTTTTTTAAATTATAAAACGTAATTTTTTTATAAAATATAATATTCATTTACTTATATTGCTAGTTTAGAAGTTAGATGAATAATATATTTTATAAGAACTATAGCATTAGAAATACGAAAGGTTATAAATTATTAATTAATTTTTTATTTTAAAATATATTTATGACATCATTCGATTCAATTCCCAATTCACCGGTCCGACCGGTTAACTATTGAACCCCTACCTTTTCCGAATTGATGACCGGTCCGAGTTTAAGAACATTGATTTAGGTTAATGGTCAAGATCAAACTAAAACTTAAACTTTGTCTATTTCTAGCTTAAAATGCAGCTAGTGAAGAATTTTGATGACGAAATTCCCTAAGGGAGAATGGATGTGAGACCCCATAATTTTTTACCATAAGTTTAACCTTTAGGTTATATATTTTCTTATAAAACTATCTTCTGAAATTTAATTTTGTATAGTCGTAAAGTTGTATGACTTCCTTTAAAGTTTTAACCTGAGATTTTATTATTCAAATTATAATGCTTTAATTATAAATTAAACTTATGATGTTTTTTGAATCGAAATCATCATTAAGTAGAATTACGATTTTATGACAATTGAATAGAATTAAGATATTTGATTAAGGTCAAGTTTTAATTCATTTAGAAGGTTAAACATATCTTCTGAATTTTAAGATTTACAAATGTGAAAAATTAGTTTGAGTATATTTGAGAAAAAGAGGTCAAATAAGATAACATGTGATTCAGTCATCCCTAACTCAAACAAGCCAAGTCAGCATTAATATTTGCCGAGTCAATCCAAAGGCGATGTCCAAAGAAATGCATTGCAAAGAGGAGGAAATGGTCAAAGGTGGAAATCAACAAGCCTCTCGGCCATCCACTACTTCAAATACAAATTTGGCAGTTCCCAGAAATATTTCTTGGAACATTTCTTGATCGATCTTAAAGTATTTAAAACTTCTCGATCTGTCATGTGGTTACTAATAAAGAATTTTGGGAAAATATATAAATCTTGATTTTCTTGATTTAGAACATTTCAAAATGATCCCAAAAGTTTCTCAATGGATCAAGAATGCTCCGAACCATTTGGTGAAGTTTTCAGCACTTCCAAAAACGCATACTACATCAAAGTGGGCCAAAATCCGAGCATCCACAGCTATTATTTTCAGCCAGCCCATTCAAGAAGCCCATGAACGAAATTGTTTCTCAAAAACAAGTTGGTTAAGGGTTTTGGAAAGCAATTAGGATTGTGCATGTTTCCCAATTCATGCACAAATCCTGTTTGTTAGTTAGTTAGGTTGTTACTTGTTTGTTTCAACTTAATTAATTCTAGTAATTTCCAAAAAGGTTTCACTTCTTGAAATCCTTTTTTTTTTTTAGAAATTCTTTTTATTAATTTTAAAGGAGAATTTCATCCACCTTATTACCATAAAGGTGACATGATTCTCTCTCCAATTCCATGCTTCTTTTGGATTTCGAATTGTAAAGGGTTTCCAACTCTTATTGGTTTCCAATTTTAATTGTTTTCCTCTTCTTATTTCATTATTTATCCTCCCAAATTTCGTGCTCCCCATATACTATAAATATAGAGGCAGCCGAACTGTAAAAGGGGAGAGTTCATGAATTATAAAGTTTATTGTTAGGTTTATCCTTGCTTTAGAATTCTCATTTATTTTGATTATTGAACTTGTGTAATTTTCGTGCATGTTAATTATCATAAGTTCCTAATTTTAGAAGACTTTAGGTAATTGCTCCACCTAAGTTTCTATTGATTAATCTCTTAAAATCTGGTTAGTTTAAGCTTAAAGTATACTAGGTCTCACTTAAATTTAACTAGAGTTTTCGAGTTTAAGAGAGTAAGTTGTGATCTTCATTATTCGACTTTCCTTGGCGTAATTCTTCCGCATCCGCGAGCTCTTCAACGAAGTGCTCACATCAGCATGACTCTTATTATCGTATAAAATTTGATACGATGGATCGTTAGAAATTTAATTAGATAGAATTATTATTGATTTATACAAAGACGTTGATTTGAAGCTCATATGATAAGCTTGGAAAATTTGGCGAGAGTAAGAAAAGAAAATAAGAAAATAAAAAAAAGAAAAAGAAAAAGTGATGTTGGTTTTAATGTTGTTTAGTTTTGAGCTTTTATTGTCAGATCTCACAGGTATATGCTATTATTTTTTAGCATTAGTTTAGTTTTAATTAGTTTCTAAAATGTTTAGTAGCTAAATTATTACTCCGTCAAGAATATAAATAGCTTTAATCTTTGTATGTAATGAAACCAAATTGATCTTAAATTAATATGCATGTGTTTCAATTTATTCTGTGTTCATAGATTCTATTGTTTGAATTTATATAAGCCCGCATAACTTATTTAGACTTGGTAAATCCAGTTCCACCCCATTAAGTCATTCAGTTATTTAGTGCACAAATTTAATAAGTGATAAAATTACCCTCTGGTAATTGAGAGCAAAAGGGTTAGTAATTCTTTCACTGCATATTTAGGTAAGAAGGCTAAAATTAAGTTTCCCTAATGCTGTTAATACATTAGATAAGTGGTGGCATATTCTAACATGTTGTGTGTTAATTAGAGAACAATTAATTCTAACATATTCTTGTCAACTATAACTAATTAATGACATGCATGTTAACATATCCATGAGTTCATGATTGACATACATATGATTATTGTGATTTTACAAGATTACTGGATTTTCTATTAATTGATAAATTTTCTGTTACTAGTTTGTGTTTTAACTAATAAGTCACAAGTGCCGATACCTACACTGTGGAGAAAAAGGGTGGTTGCTAACCAAAAAAATTGAATCAATAGTTGTTAAATCGAGTTTATTACCCTGCTTCCGTTATGTTATTCTAATTCTTTGTGTTGCAGATTAAAGTACTAACTAGTACATTTGTTAGAGGTGTGACAAACCACTTATCAAAAAAGAAGAAAAAAAGAAAAAAAGAAGGGCGGTGGGGAACACACGTACGTCCCCCACATAATGAAAAATTATTAATATATATATACACACACACACACACACACACACATGCTATAATATAAATAGAAAAATACAAAAACAACCCCAAGGTTTGTCAAAAAAAACGAAACAAACCCTCAATTTTAAAAAAATACAAATTAAACCTTTAATACAAACACTACTACAAAAAGGGGCTTTAATGGTGGTTAATAAGGGCTTTTAACGGCGGGGTTTAGCATTTTTGAACCGCCATCTATCTGGCAGCCGTAGTAAGTTAGCGGACTTTCTACGGTGGTTAGAACCGCAGTAGAAAGTTCGGACTTTCTACGGCGGTTCGTGGTTGAACCGCCGTTGAAAGTGTAACTTTCTACTGCGGTCCAACATTGGACCGCCGTAGAAAGTCCGAACTTTCTACTGCGGTCCAAGGTTGAACCGCAGTAGAAAGTTACACTTTCAACGACGGTTCATGGTTGAACCGCAGTAGTAAATTCGGGGTTTCTACTGCGGGTCGTGGTTGAACCGCAGTAGAAAGCCTCACTTTCTACTGCGGTTCAACCATGAACCGCCGTTGAAAGTGTAACTTTCTACTGCGGTTCAACCTTGAACCGCAGTAGAAAGTTGCCACTTTTTACACCCGAACCGCATTAAAAGCATTAAAAACCTGCTGCTAAAACCTGGTTTAAAGCAAAACCTGCTGCTAAAACTTGAAATTTAATACAAATCACTTTTATAATACAGCGTATCCAAAAAATATTTGTACAACTCTAATATGAACAAGCTAATTAGTATCCTATAACTACGGAGGATGCTCCAAAATATAACGAGCGCATATTTTTCGCACTACATCTATATCCACATTGCTTAATGGAGTGCGGTCGAGCTTGAAGTGCTGCAACAGAATTTTTGAAATTAAAAAGTAACCGAGTAGCAAAATGAAATACAGTCAATATTAAGTAAGTTATGAGAAATATTTACCTTTTCAAGTGCCAATGTGGATGATTTCATTGCTATTTGGTACATGTAGTGCATTACATAGTACCCACACTCCCAATTGCTCGTTTGCTTTTTATGCTAATGAATTAATATGAAGATCATACAATTAATATATTGTATACAACACAACGGTAGGCATAAAAATTTAATATTCATAACTTCACTCATATTAATCTAATTAATTAAATAACTAGGACTCACTAATTTCTACAGATCGAATAGGCAATTGCATGCATATATTAACTAACCTACAGTTTTGATCTCACGAATTGCATGCATAAATCAAATACCTCAATAAATAACTTGACTAACTAATAAATTAATTGACTAACACTACTAACTTAGGCTACTGGACTCACGGATTTAATCAAAACAACTAACACTACTAATTGCTTAGGCTACTAGACTAACGGATGTAATTAAAAAATTTAATAAGAACCAATTTTACCTTAACTACTATCCACGAAGGTTGCATATGCACATTTCTGGGCAATCCTAAGAAAGCTTGATAGTTAAACATCACCCTATAAAAATGAAAGCGGAACGAAAATAATTAGCAATATATGGATATATAGGCATTCTAACCGTTGTTAATATATATAACTCACTCGTCTATAAGCTCCACCGCCTCCTCCTTCTGTGGATTTTGTAAAGAATCAAACCAGTATACAACCTTTTCTACTGGTCTAATGGCCATTAGCATCCAATGTTCATTGCAAACAAAAAATTTAATGACGTACGTCAGATCTTTATATCAGTGTTTCTTAAATATTAGAGAATCGCTTACAGTGCCACTTACCCCTGAAGATAAGGCACCAGATACATTTCTTTATTCCTATCCTTCAAGATTCGCGCAATGTAGTTTACCCTAGCTTCAAGCGTATTTGTTACGGGTGTGACATGATCAGCCGAGAGGAAACCTATCCCCTTTCTCTCATTCCTTTCAACTAACTCATGTAAAGCTCTAAAGAATTTACAAAAAGGGCTTCATTGGTTAGCCTATGCACATGGAATGCATACTATATATAACAATAATCAGAAATAGGTTATAAAATTAAGTGGAAACTCACTGGGTGAACAACTGCATCAAACTGTTTGAGATCTGGCTTTCTCTGGTCAATAACTCTGCGAGATCCCCTCGATCCATCAGATTAGGCAGGTCCAAACCTATGACTTCTCTTGTCATTTGAAAGCAGAAGCCATTGAAGTCCGAATCATTATCCATTCGGAGCTGTAACTCTTGCAATGGATCAGATGTCGATGAGGATGACTCCTCAGTGGAACCGTCGCCGAAGGAGATGTCTTGTCATCCATAGAATTCATCCGGCCTTTTTTCTTTTGGGCAACTTTTATCCACCTAACATCATTTGAAATAACATTAAATATACAAAACGGTATTAAGTAATTCACAAATAAATGAAAGAATATACCTTTGTTACCGGAGCCGGCTGAATAATTTCAATCAACTCTTTAGGCCATTCCACGAAAAAGGACTTGGCCATTCCCACTGTTGCAGCCTCTTCCTCAGGAAAGGGTAGCGGGGCACAGTCATCATAGGAAATTTTAATTGTGACCCTCGCGCAACCTTTCCTAACCTCGCGCCCGTGGTGCTTGCTTTGCTTATAAATATTTCCTTTTGCCACAAGCTTACGCCGCTTTTGCAAATCCTCAAAGAGGAACAGATGGCATTCACACCCGTCCTAAGATAATAGGCAAGCGAATGAACATTAATCAACTATTAAGTCTAACTTAACAAAGCACTGTATTAATGCTAAAAAAAAAATTGAAGAAGAAAGTTGCCTTCTAAACAAGTATTCACTTGAAACCAATCCAAGGAATTATTCAAAGCATAAAACATGCACTGAATTTAATTTAGTTTTAAAAATACCACGTGTATTCTATGAAAATATACATATTAATTTTATTTACCTTGTATTCGCCTAAAGCACCGCCGTCAGAGGCTTTGATCGGGTCCGTAGGTGCAACATGTAGCATCTCCAAATCGGGCAACCTTGTAGGTATCAGAGAAGAAACAGGGCTCACAGGGGATACAGGGACCGCTCCGGAGGTCTCTGGGTGCAAGCTCTCATCTTTGGCATTATTGATGATGGTGGCTTTTAATGTATCATAATCGGTTCCCATTTTACCACATATAACCCCAATCATTATCTTCAGCTGTGTCTGACATTCATCTAGTTGGGCAGTGGTTTTCTGAAGCTGTCGCTTAGTTAAATCAAGTTCCTCTTTAAGCGACGGCTTTGTTTTCTGTGGGAAAACCTCTGTGATACGTGCCCTGGTAGAATGGCCGCGATAACGACCGGGGTGATCGCGCTTTCCCGTTGCAATGACAAGAATGTCATTCCTACCCTCTGCAACGGTCTCCCCTTGGGACTCGCGGGAACATAGATTTTCCTACACATTTTCCAAATATAGTAAATGTAAATAGATCAATTAAATATAAATAAATACACATATACAGAGATTATTCATTTATGTATATAAATTTTAAATATAAAATTGATAACCATAATTATAAAATATAAATAAATACACATATATACAAATTAATCATTTATTTACTTTACAGTGACAACTAGATAATTATAATTGCGATATAAACATTTAATGACAACCAAATTATTAATTAGCATTTCATCATAGATATCTAGTAATAAATAATCAGTTATAATAAAAAATCTATACACATATACTTTAAATATTAAAAGAATTGAAACATAAGAAAATGTATGGTGCAAAACTTACAATTTCCATCCCTACACGCCCAGCCTCTGGCGTGAAGTATTCCCCTTTTTTGTTCGTGTGGGCCTGTCTCCAAAGTAGATGACGGCCTGGCACTGAATAAGAATCTTCGCCTTCTTCTTCAGACTGACCCTCCTCTGAAGGCTTCTTTCCGGATGCACTCACCTCCTCGTCATGCAACTGCTGCTTCAGCAGTCGGTAGCCACCGCGAGATAAATTATGGTAGAAAGCATTTAAATTGGCATTCTTTTGCGCTTTTCCACGAATTGCCTAGAGAGAAATATAATGAAAAATTATTATCCCTAAACTGAGCAATTTCAAATATCCAAAAAGAAGAAGGAAATCAATTTTAAAAAAATATACCTGCCATTCTTCTGTCTCGCGGCTAGCCTTGAACTTAATCCATGTCTCCCTAGGGAGAAATTTATATTCCAAGCATGGGTCCCTACCCTTCATGGCACCATGTACATATTTCCCTAAATAGGATTTCCAATCTTTCCACCGTTTACCGGCATAAGAAATCCACTTTGATTCGAGTTCTTCGGTTGACTCGAAAACAAATAATGCCTACAGTGAAAATTAGGAGTAAAAATGTAGTGAGGAATTTGAGTTCATTTGTATGGAAGAATTAAGAAACAAACAATGCATTATAATTAAAGAAAATACCCGTATTTCTATCCAAACTCTCTTCTTGATCTCCTCGGGAACTTTGGGCCATGATTCATATTCCACTATGTCCACTTTGCTCTGGGCCGTATATGCCACAAAGGTAATCCACTTTACATGATACACTTTAGGCTCGAGCTCGGAATCAAAAGAAATGTCAAGAGTTTTCCCATTCTTTCGCATTTCCAATAGATCATTGCAATTTGTGGGCCCTCTACCTCTACTAGATGTAGTAGAAGAACCATCTCCATTACCATTACCCTCATCACTATGTTCCGTATTGCTGTTCCTTTTTCGGCCCATTGAAAGTACCTTAAACTTCATTTACAGAGAAAGAGAATTCAATATAACATATATGCAATTAAAGAATAGCTTTAATGTCAAATACAAGAATGCTTGTAATGTTGAAAAAAAAGGCAATGGACATTCGCAAAATTCACTCCTAAAAATACACAATTACCATTATCCAAATTAAACCAAATGAGGGCCAAAAACATGCACACTTATAAAGGGTACCATTGATAAAGTACTTCACATTTCACAACCAACAACTAATGTGGAAAAAAAGGCAATGTACATTATCAAAATTCACTCCTCAAAATACACAATTACCATTATCCAAATTAAACCAAATGAGGGCCAAAAAAAAGTGGACTTATCAAGGGTACCATTGATAAAGTACTCCACATTTCACAACCAACAACTAATGAGAACAATCATTCATTTCTACTAAAGGAATAAAATTTCACAAAGTGGAATCAACAACAAAGCATTTTCCTCATTATCACTAAAGTAGGAACACTAAATCGAATAAAAACCGAAATCAAACACCAATGTACTAAAATTAATCAAGCAAAACCGAAATAATCATTTGAGTTTCTCATTTTCAAAAACCTAAACCCGAATTTCAAAGGGTACCTAATGGAACATTAATCAAAACCCTAGGTTCTCAACTTATGTAGGACAAAACACTTCTTTTGAACAACCAAACCAAATGCTACAAACAATCAATAAATCCAAAAAATTTCCAAGCTTTCATCACAAGGATTAAAACCGAAATCAACCATAAATATCAACCCAAAAAATCCTAGTGCAATGGGAAGCATTTACAAAATGTAAGGTTAAATACACAAAAGTTTTAAAATGAAAGCATAGAAGGTGGAACCTTTTGGGTGAACTCCTACAACCAAGCTTTAAGTTTATATGGGAGGGTGGAAATGGAGAGCCGAACAACGGCCTTGCGTGGTCCAGCTGAACAATCGGTGAATGCTTGGGTAGCCGACGGGTGATCGGAAGGTGGAGGAGCTCGCCGGCGACGGAGAAGCGGCGAAGAAGCCGAACGGCCGCGGGAGAGAAGCTTCGGGAAACAGGGGAAGTGAAGGGGAAAAAAAGGGAGAAGAAAGGAAGAGAATGAGGGAGGAAATGAAAAAAGTAAAAATTTTAATTTAATAAATAACCGGTCGTCGGTTCAACCGCGAACCGCCGTTGAACAACCTTTCCACTGCGGTTCAACATTGAACCGCAGTTGAAAGTATCTTTCAACTGCCGTTCATAAGTGAACCGCAGTTGATTCTCCTTTCAACTGCGGTTCAGATTGAACCGCCGTTGAAAGTCCCCACTTTTTCTCGGTTTAAATAGAGGAAAAAATTGGAGCCAATTCCCGCGCGGGCATATTTTAATATTAATTTTTTTTTTCCATTTTCAAAAAACTAATCCCACAATTTTGTAAATATAATAATACATACCCAGATTTTGTATATTTATTAATTATGTACACAATCTCGACTTTTATTAACCATTTCATAATTAAATTTCAAATTTTTCATTGAACTATTTGCATTTAAATTTCCCGCGCGTGCTACTACACGTACAATAATTATAGGTCAAAGATAAAAATTAATAATTTTCGTAAATTTAATTACATGTAAGAGCCAAGAAAGTAATTAATAAGCTTCATTATGTTCCCTAAAATTCCTACTTTTTCGACTTGGCGAACGGGATAAAAAAATCAAATCCACAAATGCATTAGGTACGTATAGTAATATAAAAATTCATTAATAAAATTTTAGTGGCCGAAAAAAAATTAAATAGATACTGTACATTATTTCATTAATTTACATACATACATATATATATATATATAAACATCTTCCTCTTTTCTCCTTTCCCCTCTTGCACATCATCCAACTCTCTCCTCTCTGCTCTCGATCTCTTGTAAATTTCCACTGCATAAATAAAATGTTTTCATGCATTCGCGCGAAGAATTGAAGACTTGAAGACAACTTTTATAATTAAGTCTATATATATATATATATATATATATAACGTACGTATTTTGAAAAAAATGGAGGTTTACGTTGGGACTCTGACGGGGCCGGAAGACCATCATCCTCGAGGTCAAATCCTGCGACCCAATTCAGAATGTCAAAGCGAAAATCCAGGAAAAGGGTGGCGCTTCACTATCTATTTCAATCTTAAGAGTCACCACGGTTAATTTATGAAAATCAGGAAAAAAAACTTAATAGAGAGTAGGGTTTAGGGTTTAGGGTTTAGAAAATGATATGAAAATAGAAAATTCATGAGTAGCGCGGGAATTGGCTCCAAAAACTACTTTTCTACGGCGGTTCAACCGAGAACCCGCCGTAGAAAATACTTTCTACGGCGGTTCATGTTTGAACTGCCGTAGAAAGTTTGATTTCTACGGCGGTTCAAAGTTCAACCGCCGTAGAAAAATAGTTTTTGGAGCCAATTCCCGCGCTACGTACGTACGCATGGATTTTCTATTTTTTGTACCAAATTCAAAATACATTATATATATATATATATAAGAATTAATTATAAAATTTGTCTTAAAGTATTCAATTCTTCAAATGAAAATATTTTATTTATGTAGTGGAAATTTACAAGATATCGAGAGCATAGAGGATCGAGAGAGTTGGATATATGATGTGCATCAAGAGGGGAAAGGAGAAAAGTGAAAGATGTTTATATATATATATGTATGTATAAACATATATGTATATATATATGTTTGTAAATTAATGAAATCCAGTATCTATTTAATTTTTTTCGGCCACTTAACTAATATGAATTAATTTTTATATTACTATACGTACCTATAATGCATTTGTCGAAAAAGTAGATATTTAAGGGAACATAATGAAGCTTATTATTTTATCGTCTCTTACATGTAAATTTACGAAATTTATTAATTTCTATATTTGACCTATAATTATTGTACGTGTAGTAGCACGCGCGGGAAATTTAAATGCAAATATATGGTTCAATGGAAAATTTGAAATTTTATTATGAAATGGTTCATAGAAGTCGGGATTGTGTACATAATTAATAAATATACAAAATCAGGGTATGTATTATTATATTTACAAAATTGTGAGATTAGTTTTTTGAAAATGGAAAAAACAAATTAATATTAAAATATGCCCGCGCGGGAATTGGCTCCAATTTTCTACGAGGAGACCTTTCATCGGCGGTTCAACCTCGAACCGCCGTTGAAAAATGAATCCACCGCGGTTCACGAGTGAACCGCCGTTGCAAGTGAACTTTCAACGGCAGTTCATTCTTGAACCGCAGTGGAAAGGTTGTTCAACGGCGGTTCGCGGTTGAACCGCCGTTGAACCGACGACCCGGTTACTTAAAGTTCAAAATTTTTGAACTTTCTTTTCCTCCCTCATTCTCTTCCTCTCCTCTCCCATTTTTTCCCCTGCATTTCCCCTGTTTCCCGAACCCACTGACAAGTAATTTCTGAAGAGTTAAATATAAAATCAAAACAAAATGAACTGCGTATAGATTCCCTTGGAAATTTTACCAAAGTACTACTCCTTGGAAGAAAAAAATAATAATACAAGAAACATTTATTCATAAATGAAAAACAAGGAAATCAATTTTCCGAAAATTTGACAATGTCTCCCCTATAAATGTAACGTACTCCCTGTAAATTCGATGCACATATACTTAAATACTTCACTAAAATTCCAACTATTTCGAATAATACGGAATTCAGTTTCAAATCACTTCAGACAGAATCTCCTCTGCTTGTTTTTTACCAAAACACAAGTGCAATTTAAGATCAGCACAGAAGCTTCACACAATTTCAAACAATAACATATTCATTTATAAACAGTTCCGCATATGAAGTCCCTGGAAATTTTGTCCCTTGATTGCGCGGCTTCATCCGAGTTGTGACCTGTTTCAATCCCACAGTACGAAGGATAAAAATAAATGTTGTTATAAATTTATGTCCACCTCTTTTCATTAAAATCAAAGAAACATATACAAATACACACACACACATACACACCCACGGGAATTGAAGTTTAATAAAAACAAACAATATACCTGAAAATGATTCTTAACTTATTCTCTTTCTCTTATGGGACACTTGATCCTCGTACCATAATCCTTCGCTGTGGTCATCACGAAGTATGTATTTATCAAGTTCCCTATCTTCCTCATATGCTCTCGGTTCAGGTAACCCACTAGAGAAAGGGCCAGCCTCATGAAGCCCTTCTTCTGTATCAATCCCTTCCACACCGTGATGTTGTTTACCATGAAGAACAACAGACCAATGTTCGTCGCAAGGATCGGTGATATAAAAAACTTGTTTCGCCTGCGATGCAAGTATAAATGGTTCCCCCTTGAAACCCTCCCGATTAAGGTTGACCAAGGTAAAACCCAATGGATCATCAGTTCGAACCCCACTATTGTTATCAACCCATTTGCAGCGAAATACAGCTACTTTGAAACAAACATAGTCAAGCTCCCAAATATCTTCGATCACCCCGTAATAAGCCATGCTTGCATACAATGGATTTTTATCCTTCCTGCTAGAAACATGTAAAGCCTCTGAGATTAATGTAACACCACTGTTTTGTGCCGTACTCTTCTCATCTTGTCTCTTAGTAGCAAATGAATATCCATTTATGTCATAGCATGAAAATGCTCGTACCGCAGGGCTGGGCCTAAATGCCAACCATTTCAATGTCTCCGAAACGTCTTTGCCCAGGACAGCATTACCAAACCAATAGACAAATGTCCGAATATGTTCATTGAGCACACGTTGATCCGTCCAAGTAGGATAAGACGTTCTTATTGACTGTATGTGGTCTGTCACATAGGGCGCAACTTCTTCAGAATTGCACAGAATGTAGAGATGCGCCTTCATCAATTCAACATTAGACGGCAAAAAAATTTTTCCTCCCCTTGTGCCCATACCTGTAATCCTCCCATCATGCCGATTCTTAGATATTCCAATGGATGCGGTCCCGGCCAAGTACTCAGTGCAAAACTCAATGACCTCCTCAGCTATATAACCTTCAACAATACTAGCATCAGGACGACAACGATTCTTAACATACCCCTTATATACTTTCATATATCGCTCGAATGGGTACATCCATCGCAAATGAACAGGCCCACAGATTTTTATCTCTCTAACCAAATGAATCACCAAATGCACCATAATATCAAAGAAGGCGGGTGGAAAATACATTTCTAATTGACAAAGGACAACAGTTATTTCATCTTGTAGCTGATCAAGTCTTTCGCGCGCGATAACCTTGCTACATATAGCATTGAAGAAGAAACAAAGTCTTGTTATACTGGACTTAACATGCTTGGGCAATATCGAGCGAATAGCTACAGGCAACAATTGCTGCATTAAGGCATGGCAATCATGAGACTTCAAACCAACCAGTTTTAAATCTTTCAAGGAAATAAGTCTGCTTACATTTGAAGAATATCCAGATGGAACTTTGATGCTACGCAAACTTGAACACAGTTGTTTTTTCTCTTTTCTGGACAAAGTGTGACAGGCAGGGGGTAGATATGTGCGTTGTCCTCGAGCTACCGGTGCTAAATTTGCTCTTATGTTCATATCAACCATATCAAGTCTCGCGTTGTAACCATCCTTAGTTTTACCAGGGATGTTCAAGAGCGTACCTAACAGGCTTTCGCAAATATTTTTCTCAATATGCATAACATCGAGACAATGTCTGACATCCAAGTTCTCCCAGTATGGAAGTTCAAAAAATATGGATTTTTTCTTCCAACAACCTGTATCATTATTGCTGGACTCCGAAGTTTTACCAAACTCCACATTGATGTCCGTCACACGAGCTTTCACCTCTGGCCCGCTCAAGGGTTCTGGAGCTTTTCTGAACTCTTGGAATCCATTGAATGCTCTTTTCATACGGCGATACGGATGAGTCTCGGGAAGAAATCTGCGATGCCCAAGGTATACTGTCTTCCTCCCATGTGCAAGCTGACAAAAATCTGTACTCTGCTCACATATTGGACATGCTTTATGCCCTTTAACAGAGTACCCAGACAAGTTTCCATAACCAGGAAAATCATTAATGGTACAGAACAACATGGCACGTAATGTGAACATTTCTTCACGGTAGGCATAAAACTCAGGTGCGCCTCCATCCCATAACTTTTTCAAGTCTTCAATAAGAGGAGCAAGATACACATCGATGTCATTTCCTGGTTGCCGTGGGCCTGAAATCATTAGAGACATAAGTATGTACTTGCGCTTTATACACAAGTAAGGCGGCAAATTGTAAATAACCAACATCACCGGCCATGAGCTATGTGTGCTACTCAGACTGCCAAACGGGTTCATTCCATCAGTACACAGACCAAGCCTCAAATTTCTGGCTTCTCCCCCGAAAGAAGGATACATTGAATCAATCTTTTTCCACTGATCTGAGTCTGATGTATGCATTATCACCTTGTCATCATCACTGGGAATACACCGATCTGAATGCCATGTCAATAGTTTTGCATCTTTTTCATTAGCGAACAACCGTTTAAATCTCGGTATTATAGGAAGATACCACAGAACCTTAGCCGGCGACCCCTTCTTTTGCGCATCAGAACTGTCTTCAACAGCATCACACAGCTGCTTGTTTTTGTATCGGGGAGTTTTACACTTAGGACACCGCAATAAATCCTTATACTCATTCCTGTAGATGACGCAATCATTTGGGCAAGCGTGGATCTTCTTATACTCCATACCCATTGGACACAACATTTTTTTGGCCTCGTAAATTCGATCTGGAAGTTCATTATCTTCTGGGAGCATATCTTTCAATACTCTTAATAAGGCTGTAAAACTAGTATCTGACCACCCATTTGCAGCTTTCAAGCTAAACAACTTCAAAACACTAGACAATCGTGTATATTTACTGCAACCCTTGTATAGAGGCTTCTCATTGTCACCCAAAATGGAAGCAAGAACTTCCGGTTTATCAGCAAAATCCTCGGCCACATCCTCAATCATGGCATCTAATCGATCTCTAGTAATCACATCATCTCCTTTTGCATGAGATTTTCTTTGCTCAGGTAAACCAGCAAAACTTTCACCATGCCAAATCCACAGTTTATAAGAAGGATCAAACCCGTGCCGATATAAATGGAATCTTATTGTATCTGAGTTATCAAACCGCGCTCCATTTTTACAAGCTTTGCACGGACAATGGACGTACTTTGTATTCTTATAAGCGAATTGAATGAAATTATCAACTTCTCTCGCATAAGAATCGGAGGTCCGATCACCACAGAACAAGATATTTCGATCCATGTGTAACTAACACCTTGAAATAATTAAAAATACCAAATAATAATTCAACAAACAATGTACAAAGTATCAAGTTGCATGCTTGTCTTAGCACATGTCATAATATTTATGTTAGTCATATATAATCAAAACTACTATAATACCTCAATGAAAAAAATAATGCAATGACAACACATGCGCAATAGACATAATCAAATGAAGAAGAAACTCTAAGTTTTTCATTTATGCATTTCGTCAAACACATAAAATGCATAAAAAAATAATACACACTCTAAGTAGTGCTAATTATATGAACATCATCCATTAAAAATCAAACACTATAAATCAAATTACATCACCAAAAACTACATAGTATAACTAAATAGGGTTCCACAATACTAAGGTTCGCCACATACATGGAATATATGCAACTTTAATTTTCAGCCATGCATCTACCATAAATAAAAATAAATGCTATAGGATGACATATCTAAAGTACAAGCATAAGCAATTACTGAGAAATTTTAGAAGTTTCTAACCTTTAGGTGGTAAATTTTAGCTCCAAATGACGATTCTTTAGGTTCAACGTGCAAAACCGTAGTAGAAATTTGGAGACAGACACTTTCGGCCGCGATATGGGAATACACGATGTTATTTAGGTTTTAATATATACGTCAATACTACGGCGGAGAAAATTAAACCGCCGTAGAGAGGGACTTTCTACGGCGGTTGCCTTCCAACCGCCGTAGAAAGTCCCCTTTCTACGGCGGTTTGTCCCAACCGCCGTAGAAAGTCCCTTTCTACGGCGGTTCATTTTTAAACCGCCATGGAAAGTCCCGTTCTACGGCGATTCATTTTTAGACCGCCGTAGAAAGTCCGCATTCCTTTTAGTACTGCGATTTTCTATTTTCCGCCGTTAATCCGCAGCCGTTAAACCTCCATTTTGTAGTAGTGAAATATATATTTTTATGTACGCTATTCAATAAAGAGGCTTGGGCAAGCCATGTTCATATGCCCTTGTTGTAATTCCCATGTAAGTTGTGGGTAAAATTATCATTTGCGCAAGATTTCATTTCTGATTTGATATTTGGGTAGGGCTGGTTATCAAAGCGATGTCGTTTTGCACTTGGCCAAGCCATGTTCGTATGCCCTTGTTGTAATTCCCATGTAAGTTCTGGGTAAAATTGTCATTTGCGTGATATTCCATTTCTGATTTGATATTAGATGCTGGTTATCAAAACGATGTCGTTTTGCCCCCTCCGTGCTGTTATTAACCAATGGTTTGAAGGTATATTCAACATCTTACATACAGATGAAAGTTTCAGAGATTACCCATGGTCGCTTGTTCTTCACGGTGGAGCCTTTTGCAAATTCCACATTTTCCAATTAGGATACCTTCGTCATCAATGTTGGCGAGGTCATATTTCGTTGGACTGATCTTTCATTAAAGTTTTATACCTGAGGTTTATGACTAATGGTTAAACTGATTATTCTTCCATTTATTAATCTGCATATTGTCAGAGTACTAATCAAACTTTTTAGAATTCCTTTTGCCTTCTGTGTAAATCTAATTTGTGAACTCTTTAAGTATATTCCTTCTTTAAAGTCTTCTTCTTTGTTATAGCCTCTTTTTTTGTGCTATCGTGTATGTGCTGGTATTTTTCTTGTTCTTATTCTTCTTCATCAATCTTTTATACTGAGTTTGTTTTGATGTTAATTTACTACCAAAAAAATAAAATTGTAAGCAAATAATTAAGGGGGTGACAGAAATTTAATATTTTCTTCAAACTATTGGTACTTCTTCCTTGTATGGAACTTTATTTCCAGACTGTTGTTTGTTTCAGAGTCATATGGAAAGAAAAAATAAATTGTCAAGCTTGGCATCTTTGTGTTTCATAAATTCACAACACAAGTAAATGCCTACCTCTTTGGTCATTTGTCCGGAAATGTAGTTAATGTGCCACATTCTTATTCCTTTATTTATAATCAAATTAATGATGATATTGTGCTTCCTCAATAGCTGCATGTTGTGTTATTCCAAATTTGGGTTCCATGCTGGTCAATTTGTATATTTATTAATCCAAATTTCTTCAAATCTTCAAGTTCTAGGTGCTGCCTTTTGAGGGAATTTAAGTCACTATTTTCTTTAGTCAGGTTAGCAACATATTCTTGGTTAATCACCTTAGCAACAAATGTACAGGCTTCATAAATTGTTTTTTCTGAATACAAACATGCTTACCTATTTCAAATTTGGGTTCCATGATGGTTAATTTGTATATTTATTACTCCAACTTTCTTCCATTTTACAGGTTTTGGGTGTTGTTTTTTGGGAGTATTTAAGTCAATCTCTTCTTCGTAAGTTAGGTTACCAAAAAATTCTTGGTCAGTCACCTTACCAACAAATACTCATGCTTGATATTTATTTTGAATATAATTGACTGCACTTTGGCTATTGTGGTTAATCTCTTGGGAAATGGATGTGTGATTGCATTATGTGTTGGCTATCATTTGTTTTGATTATAGTGCTATTTTAATTTTGTCTGTTTTCTATTTCTTTTGGTGCCAATAGAATGTTCCTAATATCTTTTATAAATTGATCCCATAGGTTTATTAGGAGCCTATTTATAATTTATAATGGATAAGAATGGTCTACGACGTAAGCGTTATGCTGAGATGCCCCCTGATAAAAAAGGCATTTCTTGAAAAGGTAAGGTTGAATAGAGCCGCACGCAAACGTTCTTGTGCCTTGTCTAGAATACAATCTGGAATCTCTGATGTATTAAGTGCTGAACAACCATCAACTTAGTTTACTATTCCAGAAGGTTGTGGTATGTTTTTTAACCTTTTTGTGTTCAATGTAGTTCTCTCTTCTCTAAATAATTAAAGATTTTGCAAATAAATTTGGTTGATGTATTATTTAGGTAGTAATAAGAGACCTCGTGTGACATGTCCTCTGAGGGTTCTTCCTGAAGTTGCAACGACCTCCTCAATATTGCCTAAAGTTAGTAATTGCACTCATTGTTAAGCTATGATGTTTTATCTAGAGCCTCCGAATTTTTGTTGTGCTCAAGGTGAAGTGAGCCTTTCCAGTATTGCACCGTCACAGCTTGGGTCCTTGCTTATAGGTTCAGATGAAGGATCTAATCATTTTATGAGGAATATTAGGACTTATAATAATAATCTAGCTTTCAAAACTTTAGAGCTAATCATGGTAGGACATTAACTAGGAATGATCGAGGTGTGTATACCTTTAAGGTGCAGGGGCAAATTTATCATTTATTGCATGGAATTTTCTCAACAGAAACCCAAAAGACTTATGACATTCAACTTTTTTTTTATGATTCTAAAGATGAGCTGCAGAAGAATTGATTTATCTGATAAGTTAATACCAGATACACTTAAAGTACTTGTAGAAATGCTTCAGCAGAATCCCTATTGTCAATATTTTAAGCAATTACGTGATGTTCCTTTTATTCAATCTAAGACTATAATGCTTCATTCAAGTCCCAAATTAGATCAACGGACGTATAATCTCCCCGCTGCGTCTCAAGTCGCGGAAATTTTTTCTGACGAAGAAACTGATTCTTTTGATAGGACTGTTCATGTACAGGTGTATATCAATTCTAACAAGCCTGTCAGGTTAAAACATTTTTTCAGCTGTCCCTTTGCAATATCCCATCTTGTTTCCAAATGGGGAAACTGGATGGAATCCTTCTATTTTCAGGGTTAAAAAAAGAATAACGTATTCAAACTACATCGAATTCTGAAGAAGTTGGCCCTACCTTACGGCGTCATAACTGTACTACTATGGAAGAGCTTATTAATGTGGAAGACAGAGGTTATATAATTTAACTTGAATTTTTTTTCTTAATTTTATAGTATTGAAAATGATAATACCGAGTGATAATAACAAATGATTTTTGCACCTTTTATAAATTAATAGGTATGGATAGTTCTAAAATATCTAGTACTACTGCTTCTACTAGGGAATACTATTGTTATAAATTCTAAGCGGAGAGAAGGTGCTTAGTCCTTCCTTCTGCACACAGGTAGGTTGTTCTAGCAATTTGCTATTGATTCTTATGTCAAAATTGAAACATCTAGGCTTGACTTTTTTAGGAAGCAACATTGTGAAATTATAACTGAAATGATGCAGGGTGTTATGGATAGTTTGTTTGTTGGTCAGAATGAAGCTGGGTAGGAGGGTAGTTTTAACGCAGTCTTTCATAGGTGGCCCTAGGGATATGTGACGTAGATATTTAGATGCAATGGCCTTAGTACAAACATATGACAAGCCTAACATTTTTTTAAATATGACTTGCAATCCATATTAGCCTAAAAGAACGGAATGTTTTGAATATAGTGATTGCCCTAATGATAGGCCCGATATTCTTGCTAGAGTTTTTAGGGCCGTAGTTGAAATACTTAAATCTAAATTGATTAAAAAGAAGGTCTTTGGGAGGTAGAGGCTTGTGTGTACATTATAGAATATCAAAAAAGGGGTTTACCACATTGTCATTTGCTGCTCTGCCTTAAGTCTGGAGCAAAACCTTTAGATGGTAAAGCATATGGTGGTATTGTTTCTGCAGAATTGCTTGACCCTGAAACTGACCCGCATTTATATTCTGCTGTTACTAAACACATGATGCATGGCCCTTGTGGGTCATTGAATATCAAGAATCCCTTCATAAAGACTGGTAAATTTAAAAATCACTACCCCAAGTTTTTTAGATCCCAAACTCTATGTATAGAGGATGACTATCCACAATACAAGAGATGTGATAATGGAAGGTCAATTCGGGTTCGAAACCATGAACTTGATAATAGGTGGGTAGTTCCATATAATCCATATCTCTTGTTAGTTTTTGATTGCCATATTAATGTTGAAATATGTTCTAACATTAAATTGATTAAGTATATGCATAAATACATTTTTAAGGGCTATGATGTTGTATCTTTCTATATATATTATGATGGTGATAATGTAGATGAATTGATGAAATAAACCAATATCAAGATTGTTGTTGGGTTCGACCTGCTGAGGCTATGTGGAGAATTTTTGGTTTTAAACTTCACCACATATCTCCTTCAGTTTATACCATTCAAGTTCATCTTCATAAGCAACAATTTGTTATTTTTGATAGAAATGTTGATTTAGCTACTGTTGCTGGTAAGGATGTTCTTCAGAGAACATTTTAACTAAATTTTTTTGAATGAATCTAACTAATCCAAAAGCTCAACAAATGAAATTGTTGTACAGAGAATTTCCAGAATATTTTGTTTGGTGTAATAATAATAAATTTTGGCAAGAGTGAAAGAGGGGGAAAGTTATTGGACGTGTTGTGTCTGTTAGTCCCCGTGATAGTGAACGTTATTACCTTAGGTACCCAACCTCTTATGTTGATTTGATGGCCATTAATGGTAAACTATATCAGACGTATAGAGTTGTTTCCCTCGATTCGGGCAATTTAAAATTTGACACTTGCATTGAAGATATGTTAGATGAAGCTTGTGTTTTTCAGATGCCAACTATATTGAGAGCTTTCTTTGCTACTATGCTTGTCTTCTGTTCTCCAAATGATGCTAAAAAACTTGGGGTACAGTATTGGGATCAACTCTCTGCTGATGTTCAAATGAGATACATATGAACTGGCTCAGATTCAGCCTTCGTGCATAAGAAAGTTCTGAACATGATAAATGTCTCCCTTACTCAAATGGGTAAATGTCTTGTTGATTTCAATCTAACACTGCCTAATGTTAGATTGGAAGATGATATCTACGTAACTAGAGAAAATGAAAGTGAAAGGAATATAGAAGTTACTGAAGATGAGATTATGTCACATACGAAATTGAACTCTGATCAACGGCGTGCATATGATCTCATCCTTCACAAAATTTATAATGATGGAGGCCAATGTTTCTTTTTAGATGGCCCTAGAGACAGTGGTAAGACATTTTTATATTGTGCCTTACTAGCCACGATCAGACAAGCAGGTAACACAACAATTGCTGTTGCAACTTCATGAGTTGCTGCATCTGTTTTGCCGGGGGGGAGGGGGGAGGGCGTAGAGCTCATTCTAGGTTTAAATTACCTTTGGACATAACTGAATGTAATGTCTGTCAGTTAAGTAAGCAGAGTGTTGTTGCATAGTTAATTATTAAGGCAAAACTTATTGTTTGGGATGAAGCTTCCGTGGCTAGGCGAGACTCGCTTGAATCTTTTGACGCTCTTCTTAAATATCTTATGGATATGGATGAACCATTTGGTGGGAAAGTTGTTGTTTTGGGTGGTGATTTTAGACAAACACTACCAGAAATTAAAAAGGTGTCTAGTCAGACATTAATAGAGTCTTCAACACTAAATTCGTATAGTGTGGCCAAAGATTAAAAAAAAACTTAATTTGGTGATCAATGTGTGCACTGCCCTACAACCAAAATTAAAAAATTTCTTGCTAAGCATTGGTGAAGGGCGATAACCTGTTGATGAGCATGGACAGATAGAATTACCTAGAAATATTGTTGTGCCTTATACAGCCTCAACCAAGTCTCTTAGCAAGTAATTGTATATTGTATATGTTTTTATAATTTTTTTGGTTATCATTAAATATTTTTGCTAAGATTATAACTTCATATTTTGAACTCCAGTTTGGTTGATTTTGTGTTTCCAGATTTTAACTTGTTGGTTGCTGATCCTTTTAAGATGATTGGTCGGTGTATTCTAGCAGCACATAATACTTCTGTTGATAACATTAATACTTTACTAATCGATAGATTTCTTGGCCAGTCACGAGTTTATACAAGTGTTAACAGAATAGTTAATGAAAGACACCAAGCTGATTTTGAGGATTTTCTGAATTCTTTGAATCCAAAGGAATGTCACCCCATAAATTGTGGCTTAAGGTAATTGTCATGTAATGCTTATAAGGAATATAAATCCCTCTGAAGGGCTATGTAATGGGACTAGGCTAATATGTAGGGAACTGTATCCGCTAAATTTGCTTTTGGCCAGCATAAACGAAAGAAAGTATTTCTTTCTAAGATTCCTTTGTTCAGTTCTGACAATAAAAAACATGGTATACCTTTCAAGAGATTTCAGTTTCCTTTGTGACTTTGTTTTGCTATGACAATAAACATGTCTCAGGGTCAGACTTTAGAATGTGTGGGTTCGTACTTAAGAGAGCAAGTTTTTTCCCATGGACAACTTTATGTTGCCTTGTCAAGAGTTAGGACTTCTTCATCAGTAAAGACTTTGCTTTTTCCTTCAACATTAGATGGAGACAAGTTTGATACAAGGCCTACTAATATTGTATACGATGAGGTGTTTCGTATGGCAACAGAATGATTTCATTAAGGTGGGTTATAATTCAGGGAAATGTCCCATGAATCTTTAGTAGTTTCTGTTCCTGAATATTTTTTCCTCACTTTATATCGTTTCTTTCATTTTTGTACCTTATTTTAAAACTGTTGTTTATTTGTTTTTCATTGTGTTGGTTTATCACTGTTATATTTTATTTATATTTAAATTTATAGCATAGTTGATGTTCCTGTTGATAAACTAAAGAGCCCTGATAAGCAAATGACTGCTGTTCCTATTGACAAACTACAGAATTCTAATAAGCCATGGATAACCATTGTCTTTGTTGAAAAAAAGTTGAATCCTACTCAAGCATTGCGGAATTCAAATGCTAAGTATCAGAAGTTCATTTTTTCTAATGAACAGGTTGGATTAATGTTTGTTTGTTTATAGTTGATTTTAATTTTCATTTAGCTAAATATATATTTCTCTTCCAGATTGATTAATATGTCACTTTAGTAATAGGGAGGAAGAGTTGAAGGCATAATTTTCAACAATGCTATTACTATAATGGGTTCAAAGTTACAGCCTTACAAAAAGTACAAAATCATGAATGCTAATATTAGGGAGATAATAACCCTAATTATAGACAGTTATTGAATGCTTACAGTTAATGGATTATTGGTGTTTATACAGTTATTGAAGAAATTAATGAACCCTTCATTGTTAAACCAATGAAGTATGATTTTGTTCCTTTTAGTGAATTTGGGCACTATGTAGACAAGCAAGATTCTTTGATAGGTAAATGTTTAATTAACTTTTGTGAGTTATTTATTTCTATATGAATAATAATTTTATTAGTTTGTTAGCTGAACTTGTATTCTTCACTGATTAAAGCCGAAATTAAAAAATGGAATAGATATCCTTGGAGTTGTTATTGAAGCTTTTCCAGCGACTGTTGCTGCTACAAGATATGGCAATGCTAATGTGCAAAAGTTCTTAATAATTAATGACAAGTACAAATTATCTTCTTTTATTTTTTTTTTCTTTTCATTCCGTTTTTCATAACTTTAATTTATCATTATCTTTGCAGCTTAGGTCATGTATCATGTTAACTTGATTTTTTTAATTATAGAATAGAGTTTTGTCAGATTACCTTGTGGAAAGAGTTTATGAAAAATGAGGGCCAAACACTGTCTAGAGATATCAAAACATTTCTAGTGATCATTGGGCCGCAGGTTGCGTGTGACACATTTCAATGGTGAATAACTTTTTTATTTCAAATATTACTGGTTCAATATATTAGTATCATAACTATATTGATAGCCTTTGTTTTTTTTTTTTTTTCTTAACTAGGGTGTGAATTGTCTACCATGCAAAATTCAATGATACTGATTGATCCTCCCGTCGAGGAAGCAATGAGGATGAGGAATTTGTGAATTCTATTTTGTTTATACCAAAATTTTGTGAGAATTTTTTTATTGTCAATTCAAAAGTTTACGAAATATTATAATTGTTTAAATTGACATATGTGATAGGGTTCAAAGATACATGCCACGTATTGAAGAATTTCTAAGGAATAATATTCAGGGCCAAGTTAGAACTCTCTGTCATGCCACACATGCAAAAGATGTTGTTTTTGTGTCAAACATTTTACCAGACCAAAAGGTACAATCAACTTGTTTCTCAAATATCCTGTGTAGTCATTTCTAATCTTTATATCCTTCACTTGGAAATTAGGGTGCATTGGTAAAAACTGAAATAAGCTTCAAAGACATCTCTCAGTAGTATTTTTATATGGCATGCAAGAAATGTGCACACGCCACATCAGCTGTGTACAGCTATGAATATACTTGTAATTCTTGCAATGAAAAACAGATTGCAGAACCTAGGTATGAAATTATAATCCCTGTATTTTAATCCAAACAATTTTATTTTATTTATTTATTTTTGCAATGTCACTATCTTAAAGGTTGCATTTCTTTAAAAAAATATTATTTTTTAAATAGGTGTCGATTTGAGGTCTTCTTGAGTGATAGTAGTGGGTCTATCCCAGCAACAGTTTTTGGAGAAACAGTATAATCCATCTTGTGCATAACAATAGTGGAGGCTATGGTTACCCCAAATGAGGTAATGTTTGTTTTTATCCTTTATTTGCTGTCAAAAAATATAGAAATTTATTCTTCATTACGAACTATAGTAAGATTGCTAATGTTATCATGCACTTTTATAATAAAAGGACCATATTAAAGGTGTGCATGAAGGTCTTAAAGGGAAACAATATCTGGTCCAAATCAAAGCTTCAAAACAAAGAGAAGGTGACTGATGTGACGTAAAAAGTCCGGATCTGGATGCTTCGGTCAGCTGATGAAGATCTTGAAGGCCTAGCTCGGATTGAGGATCGGGGAGCCCAGACTGTTGAAGCTATAGCTTGGACAGGCAACCTTCTCGATGGATCTGGGAATGAAAATAATGAACAAGAAACAAGCAGGGTTATCCCCCCTGTTCTACTACGACACTCAAGTTAGTAGAGTATATGGGTAAACTGTATTGATTGAGTGCTCAAGCTCGTAAGATATTGCGTAAAAAAGACGTACCTGCTTTAGTCTAGAATGCAAGTTTATATAGCCTCACCTTGCTGTGTCGGTTACCCCTTTTCGTGTCACTTCCATAAAGGCTATCTTTATGTTCTTCCTCCTTCATGATGACTTGAATGCTTTCCTAGTCTCTTGCTTGTATTATGGCCCGGTCTTGAATGCCCACCTTATTTGCCTCTATCTTAATGACAGCTTGAATGCCTTTGTAACTCTTTTGCTGTTTATAGCTCGGATATGTCTTTATTGCCGTGAGTAACTCCTGCATGAAATCAGTCCTGGATTCCTGCCCTTTAATGTCGCTTAGCTATCCTGTCATTGTTACTGTTATTCCGACCTAAGCTTTCCCCGAGCTCGGTTATCTCAGCTGTTTACCGACCTAAGCTATTTCTCTAGCTTGGTTTGACTAAGCTACCTACTGACCTAAGCCTGTTTTTGGGCTTTTTATGCTTAAGCTTTCTCTGTCTTTATTGGGCCAGACCCAATGGCTTTTAGCTATTTTTACGCACACCAGTGACATTGTTAGAAAGTATGATGTATCAAGCTTGGAAGAGTTTATAAAATATTATGTTGAAACACCATTTATTACATTCCCAGCTTTAGAAATATTTTGTGTTGGGAGTTCTGGTACTCAAATTGAGTTAAGTACTCCAATAACAACTGCAGGATTGCTACAATGAAGGTTGAAGGTAATTCGTTTGGTTTGTTATAGATGTAATTTTTTTTGTTTTTATATTTAATTATAACTTTAGGGTTAAATATGTGTTCATATTATTTTGTAAAATAGATAAGGCAACAGTGGTAGTGCTACTATGAAGAAAATATGATGCATCAATTTGAAGAAAAATGTTCTCGAAAAGTTGTTCCCGTGGAGTAGGGGTGGCAATTGGGCGGGTTGGGCGATTATGGATCGGGTCAAGATTGACCCGTACCTAATGGGTCATGACCCCAAGGCCGGGCCTGGCCACGTGCGAGGTGTGCACACACTTAGGCCCCCCAATTTTATAGGGCCCAATTTTTTCTAAAATTAATTTTTTTTAAAGAGATAATATTAAAATTGATACTTTTAAAGAACACTTAAAAATATTGTCTCTTTAAAAAAAGTTGAGCATGTAATATAAAAAGTAGTACATATTTTTAAAAATAAAAAGTAACGAATTTAAGGTTAAAAGTAAGCCATCTTTTAAAAAGTAGCACCTGTAATATTAAAAGTAGTACCTATTTCTTAAAAAAAAAAATAATAACAATAAAAGTTTACTTTTACCGGTATAAATAGTGCCTGTAAAATAAAATGTACCAAATTTAAAGGCGGAAATAGTGCCTCTTTAAAAATGCAATACGTGTAATCTAAATAGTAGTGCCTACTTCTAAAAAATTATACTAATAGTAATAATAAGAAATTATAATCTTTCAGGGTATAAGTAATGTGTAAGATAAAAAGTAGTATATATTTCTAAAAATATTACTAATTTTAATTTTAGTGTTATAAGCACTTCTTGTAAAATAAAAGGTATAGTGTGTTTCTAAAATTTAAAAAAAAAAATTAAAAGATGAATTAGTGTTGTGCATGTGTACACACAATACAGTTGCATATCCAACACTCATACCGTTTAACATTAATGACTCATAACCTAATAATTCTATTTTGCATTTACAATAATATAAAAAGGTCCAAATTTGTATTTTTGAACAGGGCCTTTATTTATGTAGGAACGGTCCTGCATGATCCAACCCGACCCGTTGACTATTGGGTTATGTACGGGTTGGGTTATACCCCGTTCAACCTACGGGTTAATTTATTTGACCCAACGGGTTAAATTTACTTGACCCGACGGGTTATAACCCATTCGAGCCACATTTTAACCCATACTTAATCCATAAATTATTTTTATATTTAAAAATTAAATACGTATCTACTCGTGTATATATATATATATCTATATATCCAATACGTATTTAATGTATGTATATAGATACACACACACATATATACACGTACATATATATGCATAATTAATTAATGTAATTTATTTTAAAATATCTCTTAAGATAATTTATATGAGTAAATTAGGTTATCGAGTCATGACTTATTTTGACTTAACGGGTCAACTCATTATTCGAGAAAAAGTACATTTGGACCTATATAAAAAAAATATGTGCATAAATTAATTCGTCGGGTCACTATATACATATGTTAACATATTGTGTGTATCTAGGTATAAAAATGATTTGCTGGGTTGACTCGTTTTATTTGCATAGTCAATTCATTTATATAAAAAAAAAAGTTTTATATAGACCGATTGGGTCAACCCGTTTAACTCAGCAGGTCTACCCATTTAACTTGGCGGGTCGGCCCGTGTACCTCGGCGGGTCAACCCGTGTAACTCGGCAGGCCAACCCGTTCCCCAAATGGATTGACCCGTTTAATTTGACGGGCCGACCCATTCCCCAACGGGTCGACCAGTTTAGCCTGATGGGTCAAACTATTTTGATAAATTTAATTATTGCTTAAAATTAATATTTTTAAAATAAATTTGTCTTATTTATTATACACTTGCCTCAATATATATATTTATCTAAAAAAAATAAAAGTTATATACCTATTATATACATATAATATTATATATATTTATATAATATGCATGCAAACACACACCCAGACACGCACACACAAATCACACACAAGCACACACAAATCATACATGCATCATTTGTGACCCACGGGTCAGATTTCCTTTACATGCAGTCTGACCCGATGGGTCAGTCATGAATACAACAACATACGGGGTTGGCGGACTGAGAAAAAAATGTAACCTACGGGTTGACCTTAATCCGACCCGACCCAACTCATTGCAAGCGGGTCAAATGGTAAACCGTGACTTGTTCGACCCGTAACCCGTTTAACCCAACCCGACGGGTTAAAGAGGTGGGGTCAAATTACCACCCCTACTGTAGAGCCTGAAGAAAAGGAAGCTAAGAGAGGAAAAAAAGCATGATTGGGTATATGGTTCGACCTTCATGTGCCTGCATGAAGTTAAAATTATTACCTTCATATTATAACTTATTTTGAAGCAATGTTGTTTTTGAAACTGAAGACTCTGTAGAAACAGTATTTGGCTAATAATAGTCTCTATTTTGTGTATTTGGTACTCTGTATTGAAATAGTGTTGTTCTTCTATAGTGAAGATACTCCAATTAGGCTATGTTATTCATGGTTTATACTTTTGCTTCTGAAACAATGTTATGAAGCGATGCTAATATTGAACTAGGAAGTTATTGACGATTGTGGTATTATAAAAAATGTACAATTTGTGTGATTAGTTACTGCTGTCAGTTGTTGTTTAAACCAAAAGAATTGTTGTTATTACCATACAAAATTGTATACAAATGATGTAGATAAACAGCTTGTTCTTATAATTATAAAATCTCAAAACTAAATTAAATTTCAAATTAGTTTGTTTAATTTCTATGGTAGAATATTTCCAATTAACTTGTACTAAAAAAACACAGTCAGATGGGCATAAATGTGCCCACCTGTACATTTTACTAACATCCTCATTAATTTTCTTTATTTTTATACATTATATATAGGTTCTTTCTAGATCACTAACACTACTACAATCCAAATAATACCCCTTATTAGCAGAGTATCCCACTTCACAAGTTTTTTTCCCAAAGAGTCAATGGAAATGGTTCATTTGCTGGTAAACGTTTTTTCCCAAAATATCTTTCTGTTTTATGTTACTAACTACTTTTGCAATTAATTTGATAAACTAAGCTTCCAGTTAAAGTTTTATATTTCCTCTTTATACAGGAACAAAGGCCAAGAGATGGTTGGAATCCTTTCATTGAAACATCTACTGTAACAGTTGGAGTTTTGACTCACACCTACCTTCATTATAAAACTGGACGAAAATTTCTTGTATCAACATGGCAGAAAACAAGTCATGGTAATACATGAGCAAAATGAAATCAAAGTTCTTACAAGAAGTTCCAAACCTTGTAAAGTATATTAGTTACCCAGATATAACCTCTATTGAGCATTCTCATTGTTGATCCAATAGCATTATCACCAAAATGAAAATTGCCATTTTTATTTTTTTGCCCCTTAATCATGTGGTATATAATAATTTATAGGTTATTGATTTTTAAAATATATATTAATTTCATTTCTAATAAGCAAATTTATTGTCCTAGCTGAATTTAATTTCGGTCCCTAGAGAACATAATTTGTATTAAGATTCTTCTTTATATTATTTTTTATTAATTTATCCCCTCATACAGTATGAAGTTGCAAATTGGGTGAAAAAATTTACATTTTTGGTCATATCCATTTTCCCAAGAGAAGGAAAAAAAAAATTAAAACATTAAGCAAAAGAAGGGGAGACCGACTATTTATTAAAATATACAGTATAAAGGATATTGTATTTTACTAAAGGACCAATAATGTTGTTTTTCCATACAGCATGATTTATAGGCTTACTATGTATGAATTCTAAATGTGTAACTTTTTTGGGTGGCTCATAACCTTAGTTTATGTTTAGTGTAAAAGTCTGTATTTCTTGTCATAGAAATTGAAAACTATTTTTAAAATTCTGGGTAAACAAACCCAATATATTTTATGGGCCAAGAGCAACACATTTTTATGTACACCCAACTTTAATTCTTTCCTTATCTATATATTCATATTTAAGTCTTCTACATTAACTCTTTTGTGGTATAGTCGAATCCTCACGAACTTTGGGCTTACCAATTAGTCCTCCAAATGCAAAATATTTACATATGATGTTAATAATATTGGGTTCAATGATCCTAACAATCATTTTTTAAAATTTTGTAATTTATTTCGTTTCCCATTCGTTCATTTTTAAGAAAAGGAAAATGTATGTACATATAAATAATAATAATAATTAAAAAAAAGAGAGAACATCAATACGTAATATTAAATTATGCATATTACTACAATCGAATGGCAACGTAACATTATAACATTAGAGCCAAAACAAAACACACGGTACAATGGGTACATAGACCGGGCATGAGAATAATTTAATTTAGAAATCACTACAATGTGATGCCATATACTACTAACGCATGTGGGGTCAACATATCTTGTTTAGAAATTGTATTATTGCACCAAAGCACAAACAAATACAATTAAACATTATTTCCCTTACACTAATACTTAACACCCTATAATACTCAACTTCAACCAACATTATTCTAAGTATAGGTCCAATGACATAATGCTTGTGGCTAGTACATTTCAACAACCTGAACATCTGTTTAATAAAAAATAATACAAATTATATCAATGGAATAAAAGGATAAAAAAGATGTACAATTAGTTTTTATAGTTTACATATAAATGTTAAAAATAAAGATTGTACCTGGATTAATCATACTGATCTCTTCCCCCCGTCTTGATATAGGCCTGTTCTTTTGGGCAAAACTCAACCCAGGTTTGCCCCCTTTTTGGGTTCAAACCCAAAACCAAAACCAAACCCATGTTTCTTACCAAAAACTCAAACCCAAAACTAAAACCAATTTCACCTTAAAAAACTTGAGACCCACTGCTGCCGCCGGCGGTTCTCCGCCTGCAACCGCCACCGGCTGCAGCCCGATGCCTCCTCTTCTTCTTCTTCTTCTTCTTCTTCTTCTTCTTCTTCTTCTTCTTCTTCTTCTTCCTCCTCTTCTTCTTCTTCTTCTTCTTCTTCCTCCTCCGCCCTTCTTATTCTTCTTTCCCGTACTCAACCGCCAGCAACCTCCTCTTCTTCTTCTTCCCATCGGCGGAGGCCCTCTTCTTCTTCTTCTTCTTTGCGCCGCCGACGCCTCGGCTGGCAACCTCCTCCTCTTCTTCTTCTTGTTCTTCCTCTTCCACCCTCAAGATCTCTTTTTTTTGTAATTGGAATTTAAAATTAAAACATTAGTTCACATCACATTCTATTTGAGGAAATTTGGAATTCAATTCCAAATTGACATGAAACAGAAAAAGAAGAAGAAGAAGAAATGAATTTTTATGGTTTAGGGCGGCGACGGTGGCGCTGGTGAGGCGGCAAAGGGGCGGACCGGGTGGTAGTGGAATAGGTTTTTTAAGTTTTGGGTTGAAAACATTGTTTCTTTGTTTTGGGCACAAATCTAGGACTCAAACCAAGTAAAAGAACAGGCCCACTGACTTGGATAAACTAACGTCATTCCAAATGAGCAACAAATTCATGCCTTGGGCAAGACGATGGATGTTAGCAAAGCTACGCCAAGTGCATCCAGAGAACATAAATCCATTATTTTCATGTCTATTTGCAGTGACGATCAACGAGAATATTTTGGAATAGAGGACAAAAGTTTCTTTGCCAATGCAGCAAACTTGATTGTTGAAAATTGATGGTACATTCTAGGTAAGAAGAAAAAATATATAAATAACTGCAAGCACTCAAAAAACAAAAACATGCTTAGAGATAAACATCACTTTTATAGTGAAGAGTCTCACCAGATAACAACAACACGAGCTGTCAAGTGCGATTAGAAACTGGTGGAAAAAATAAAAGACCATCTACATCGCATTCTTTCTTTTGCTGGCCAGATGCAGTGAAACCATTTGCAAAAAAATTACTCTCGGGTGTCATCTCCAATTCAAAAAAATCTGTACCATCAAACTCTAGTGATTTAGCAAGGTTATCCAACCCTTTTCCTAGAAGTTCAGAACCAGCATAATCTTATTTCACAAGTCAACAGTCAAAAGTTCCATTAACGATTTGAACAACAACTAAATATGGATAATACCGGAGCATTCTCTCTCTGAAACCTCTTGTCAATTTTTTTTTTCAATCATAAAAGAAAGTGTACTGTTTACATGCAAAAATCTGTGAAGTACAATAAAACAATGAACTAAAATTTACTGGCTATGATTCAGAGAAATTGTACAATGCATGCATGATATGGCTGATCATAAATGTAAAAACATTTTATTTTTTAAATTCTTGTAAAAAAAAAAAAATGTATAAGGAGTATTCCAGACTCAATTCTGCAATTTCATACAGGCAGTTGATATTTAAATTCATTTCTTTAAAAGAAAAAGTGGAAAGCAATATTTTTTTTTAAAAAGTAAATATTCTAGAACAACAAATGGTTTGAACTATGAGTTTGCTGGCTTATGCTGTTGTGGTTGGATGTATATATAGGCATCAAAAGGTAATGTGAGGCATTAGTAAATAAAGTACGAAGATGAAAAAAAAGAAGAAAAAAGTAAGAATTAAATCTGTAGAATACATTTGATTGATGACTTTGATACTATAATTGTAATGTAGACTTACAACTGTAATGCAAGCTAAGAGCTTTATTTTTCTGAAACTGTTGGTTCATCACATTTCAGGTTTCATTGTATGTCAAATCAAAGCACTAAAGCAATGATAGAGAACAATATTCAAAAGTCATCCCAACTTATGAAATTTACTTTTTTTTTTCTTTTTTTTCTTTGGCTTGGTTTTAATTGTAAATTTATTAGCATATATATTTTTTGGATTTTATTTAATAGAAATTGTTTATGTTCAATTAGAACTTCTTATACTTGCTATACATTTTTGCAAATTTTTCACAAAAATAAGTTTTAAAAAAGAGAGGTAAAAAAAGTCAAACAAGCAAAGCTATTATGAACATTTACAAAAACTGTTGGTAAATAAGCCCAATTCTTGTACTAGGTTGTCCAACACCCACGTGTCCTTCTTTCTTTCATGTATACACTCAACGATTGGGCCTGAAGTGGTTTCTACCAATTACAAAATTTGTTGGGCAATCATATGCTGATTTGAGACGATAAAGGAAAGTAGTTAACCATCAATTTAGTAAATAAATTAATAAATAAATAAGAAGGACCATTAAATAGACCAAGGGTGTAAACCAACAATTTGTATTAATTATATTTAATCTAAGCAATGTCAATGGGTAAAAATCATTCACACCCCTTTAGGTTTCAAAAAATGGCAACCATACCACCTCAAATATGGATAAGTATCAACCACGCCATTTTTATGATTTTTTCACTAATTTTCCTTCAACTTAAAGGGTAAAATTGTCATATTAATATATTATGTAAATAAAATTGAATGTTCTTGTATTCAATTTTAATAAATACATTCGAAAGGATTAAGGGCCTGTTCTTTTAGGAAAATTTGAGTTTTGGTATTAGAAAATTAGTTTTATAATGTAAAAAGTGTATTGAAAATGTAAAAAGGCATAGCTGAATAATAAAAAGTTTTATTAGAAATGATGAAAATTGATTATATATATTAAATTTACTGTTGAAACTGAAACTGAAACCAAAACCAAAACTTAAAGAACATGCCATAAAAGTCAATCTCGATCTTTTATCTAATTTTTTTTAGACTCATTCAAGATGGTGTAATTATTTCTCTATTACTTTCTCATTCTAATACACACACACATATATCTATATATATATATATATATATATCTATATATTACATTATTTAGTTTTTTTATTTGTTGTCTTTAATCTTTTTCACAGCTAGTTCCAACATTTTTTTATATTTATTTGGGTTAAGTGTAAAGACGCCCCCCATAGTTTCAGAAACTATTAAACAACCCCCTCCCCCTCCCCCCGCCTCCCCTCTCCCGGTGGTTTAAAAACATGTGAAGGACTCCCCGTGTTTTGTCCAAATCCATAAAGTTGATTGAAGTTTATATTAACTAACAACAGGGACTTATAAATAAAAAAACTAACTGCAGGAACTAAAAAAAAACAAAACAAAAAAAAGAAGACAGGTGAACAGATTTACTGTTCATTGTCTTCTCCACATCCCTCCTCCCTCCTCCCCACAGTCCGCCTCCCCTCCCCCTCCGAGTGCAGAGATAGTCAGATTTTAATGGATGAACAGAAAGAGAAGTGCAGATCGGAAGTTTCAAGATCAAATATTGATGTTTCGAGCTCGTCTTATAAGAATGGCCATTGCCAAATACTTTCGCCAGGAATTTTTGCAATTTGAATAATTAATGCAAAATTAACCTGTATATACGGGAAAGTTCCCATATATATATAATATAAGAAAGAAAGAGAGTAGGGATATAATTCATTTTTATAATATTAAGAAGATAAATTTTTTAAAATGAATAGTAATAATATAAATTATTTAACGTCTAATTTATCATTTGAGCATTCTCAGCTTAATGGCAACCCACTTTTCTGCAAATCATTTCAAAAAAAAAAAAGAAAACACCGAAAAAAGAGAAAAATTGGGTTTGTGCCGGTTCACCCGGTTTCCAATAGAAAGCTGAATTTTTTCTATTTACCATATTTTAACAAGAACCGGACCGGTTCCCGATTAACACGGTCGAACCGGCCAGTCCGATCTGACTTGTTAAACACTGGTGGTGGTTGCCACCTTTTCAAATCTGAAGGGATGTGAATGATTTTTACCGCATGTAAATTAGACATTATTATGGTGTATTCAATTATTTACTTATCAAATATAGACAAATTTAAAACCAATGTGATTACTTTTGAAACGTATAAGCTTTAACAAATAAAATTAAATTATTTAATAAAAAAATATTTTATTTTTTCAAATGGACTTTTTAACTATTCATTTGTGAATCCTAAGACTTATATTAGAAGTGAAAAGTTGTAATCACAATCTTATATGGAAAAAATAAATTTAAAAAATTGTACAAATGATACTTCTACTGGATTGTACAAATATTTGTATATTAAAAGTCCTTACAATATTTATTGCTTCTAATATAGTTCACATATATTATTATATATATATTTGTTCGGTTAAATAGAATTTAGTTATTTTATTTATTTATTATCTGTGTTACTGACGAGACTATTAATTGCATTAACAGTCATTTACATAAATTCACTACTACAAAATCCCCCTTAGGAGGCGGGTCCTAAGGGGGATTAGAGGCGGGTGCTGCCATGCGGGCGCCTCCATTTGGAGGGGCCCGCACCCGCCTCTGTTATGAGGAGAGTGCACCCGCCTCCAATGCTCCTCTATTGGAGGCGGGTGCATGTTGCACCCGCCTCCATTAAGTGTTATTCGAGGCGGGTGCAATTTTGCACCCGCCTCCAATAACCCCTCGTAAAAAAAATTTAATTTCTTTTTGTTGCACTTTATGGCTTTAGTAGGAATCGAACTCGCGCCTAGAATTTCACTTAACTCTTGCACATTAAATTTATCACTACGCTACATATACTTATGTATTTAATATTAAAATCGAAATTATATATTTCTTCTAAAACTTGTGATTTTTATTATCTACTAATTTTTCGCTTCGCTAGAATCTCGATAAATTTTCAAAATTATTTGCAACAGTCCAAAATAAAGACAATTTTTGATCTAGTATTGAAAATTAAAAAAAAAATCGTTTTCGTATTTTGAAATTGGAGGCGGGTGAAGGGGTCACCCGCCTCCAATTAGGGAGGTACAATAAATCCAATGATTCGACAACATTCCTTAAATAAATTTAATAGAAATGAATTAACAGTATACTAAGGTGAAACAAATCCAATGATTCGACAACATTCCTTAAATAAATTTAATAGAAATGAATTAACAGTATACTAAGGTCAAACAAAGAGATATGGTAACTACTCTTTTATCAAAATAAAAAGAGTTTAGCTCCTAATTACTCGAGTCGCCAAGGCGTGTCCTACTCGCGAATGGCGAAGTCTACTTCTTTGCACAGGCCTCTGGTTAGGTACGATGAACCGCTCCACCTAAACCCACCTAGCTGCTGGGTCCCCGACAAACACTGTCAGTTCTTCAATTCCACATCCCAACAGCATATCAGTATAGCCGGCTCCATAGTGGTATATCTCGAGATAACCTGCAGTACCCACAACGTCTAACCAAGCGATCAGGCCCAACGCCAACCATGCTGGTTCGAACCATCGGGTTTGGGATCCCAATGTCACCGGAGCGATAAACTCCTCCGATAATCAGTAATAGCATACAACGTGTGCAGTAAATACAGTAATACAATAATTCCAGTAAAAGTGATCAGGCTATAAAGTACGGCCCCGATCACGCAAACAAAGCCAAAAAGCCAAAACACAGACAATAGTAGCCAATAATTATGCATGAATTTTGAAAACTCAGTAAAGGGAAATCTTTAAGTTTCGAAATCTCAGTAATAAAAAATCTTTAAATGTCGAAATCTCCATGACCGGGTCAACCCCAATCTATAAATATGTATGTATGTATGTATATATATATATATATATATATATTTATTTATTTATTTATATATACTATATATAATTAAAAGCCATGAAAGTAGCAAAAAATTCTCACCTTCACTAATTTCCCTTGTCAGTGAAGCCTGGAAATTTTATTAAAAATGAACTTAATTAAACTCCAGTTTATACCTTCTCAGCCGGTCTCTACATACCAACACCGCTTCCAAAATCAAATAAATAACCTCACACTTGGACTCACTCTACCTATACATGCGCCATGATATATATATATATATATATATATCTATATATATCTCTTCAGGACCCATAGCCAAACTAACGATATGTAGGTATACCTACATTATTAATTTAATCATTAACTAGTAACCCCAATCAATATTTTAATTTTCTTCTCCTTATTAGAGCCCGAAACCAAATCCACATGCATGTAAAAGTATGGCTTCAAACAAGTTCTTATATCCACGATGGCTACAATATATTTACATATATATGAGTTATACTATGGCTCACAGGGCATGCATGCATGATCCTTTCCTCTGTATTCCTGATATATATATATATATATATATATATATTCAGTATTTGATGCAGGCCTTAATTCTCTCTAGATGTATATATATTTCAGCAAATAAATCTTAAACTGAAACCAAGTATACATGCATGTAATTAATATATGTACGTATGACCTGGTTGTATATATATATATGCTACCCGAATATATATATATATATATATATATACACACATATGTACTATCAATTGATCTAACTCCAAACACGTGTATCTATTTACATGTATATATCAGTACATAAGTACGGAGCAACTCCCAGATTCCAACTATGCATACAGTATCTATAAATTACGATTCTGCGCTTATATATATTGATCCACCTGCTCAATACTCACTACGATTCCAGATCTGTGTCTCCCAACCTTTAAACATCATCCTTAATGCATTCCATGATCTCATGCAATCATAGTCGGAACGTGCGACGTAAACAAAGGGAGCGAGAAGCGAGAGCTTGGAGAGGCCGTTCACTTTGTGTAAACCTATGACTCATATGTATACAGATTCTCTTAATGGTCGTACCACCTTCAATAAAAAGATCGAGATGAACGTGTTACCTTCTCTTCTGATAGCGGGCGATGGTTCTCCTTTCTTCCGGTGTGTTTCTGTTCCCCTCCTTGCGTGTTCATTTGTAGCAAATGAATGAGTGAGAGCTACCAAGGCGTTCAGCTGTAGCAAATGAATGAGTGAGAGCGACCAAGATGCACGATTTCGTAAGCGACAATAAAAGCGCCAGGAAGATATAGCGATGATGTGCGTTTGGTTCGTAGTCGATCACGGAGATCTCGTTGATCAGGTAAGCGTTGAGGTTATCCCCACTCTTTTTTTCAATTTCGAAGGCACTCCCTTGCTGTGGTAATTCATATCCTATTCGAATTCGAATCCTACCACTAGCTCACCTCTTTGTTCCCGTACTCTTCACGGTACCGTACGGGAATAGTTATCCTTTTGATATATATATATATATATATATATATATACCTATTTGTTATAGGTATTTCTTATTCTTTTTATTTAATAATTGAGTAGTTTCCTAAAATTAAAATTTCTCTGTTGAATATTCACCCCACAATTCCGTTAAATTTCAATTTGAGCCTCAAATAACACTCTATTTGTCAGTAGTACCCAGTACAAGCACCTTATTATTTTTTGGGGCCTCACACTTATATTTGTAAATATAATCTAAAAAGTTGAAAAAAGCAAGTTTTCAATATTTATATCCAACTTGAATTTGATGGTCCTCCACAACAAACTTCCAGTTTTCAAAGAATATTGATTGTTTGAAACCAATTGGGTAGTCTTTTCTCCCACTTAATAATACGTACAATTTACTCTTGGGTTTCTTCCAATACTTGTATCCTTGCATTTGTAGGTAGATTCTATAACAAGAAGAATATACATATAATTTTTAGGTAGAACATGTTACAGAACAATTAATAAATTAAAAACTAAAGACACAAATGTTCATTAGCCTCTCTTGTATACCAATTTTTGAGTTTGTCATGCCCTAAATGTAACATAAAAAGCTCTATAACCAAGGGATGGCAATTCAACAAACAGTGGATTTATTGAAGAAGCAAAAACATCATGTCCTGGATCTGTATTCTACCCTATAATTAATACAACCAATTACAATTAGTAATTAGTATATGTAAATATACTCATTAAAAATTAAGTTGATATGCATAGTAGTTAAATAAGTCTATATAAATTAGTTTGCCTTCTAATTCTACGAAGTTATACAATGGTCCCAAAGACGAGTACAAAACATAGCATCGATCCACGCCAAATATGATGGCATCAAATGCCAACTTTGATCTTTTTCTCATTAGAATGACACTGTGTAGTTGTATTAAGTTGTGTTCACAAAAACTTTTCCAATCATTTGTAAAATATTTCTCTTTTATTTCAACAACCCATGAGAAACACCCATTGTGAATACTAATAGCATCAGCCTCCTCAAAGTGGTTGTCATTATGAATATTTTTAGGTATTGCCTGCTCTCAAATAGAATATATCATAAGTAAATTTAACATAATGTTTTTTTTATTAAATTAATAACACACTCGGATCAATTACCTGCATGACAAAGGAAGTGCACGTCATAATAAAACATGTTGGCTTGGCACAAAATTGATTATAATTCGCCAAAGATTGAACGCCCAAAAAAAAAGTTTATATTATTAACGACACAAAATAAAATATTTAAGTGTTTTTCAGTTGGCCTCAATAATTTGAGGCTAGAGGACAACAACAAACCTACACATAAAATTCTCTTGTGGCAGTAATCACAATTGCATGTTTGTATTTTGCATATGATATTCATTGTAATAATTTAATAATTATAGAATTCAATATACTATAACAAATATATATTAAAGGAAATTTAATACTTATATTTTTCAGAATATTCATATACAATTTCCTAACTTTTGTAAATAGTTACATGAATCTCTATAATTCTACTTGTTTATAAGATACAACACATCCTGATATTTAAAGTTTTAGCATTACAAAAATCATTTTTTAAAAATTCAAATTTAGGTCATAAACAATATCATAAACTTTCTACTAAAATTGAATTTTCTAATATTACAGTAATATAAATAATTATTCAAACAACGTAAGTAATTAAAACTCATACTATATCAGGCTGGCATATTTTCTAATCATTTGAGTTTAAAATTGTAAAATAGTTTGTCTTTTTTTTTTTAAAATGTTTCTACCTACCAAAGGTTCACTTCTCGACTAAATAATTAATAGGATGGTTGCCATTCTTGCATGCATATAAACATTTATGTCAGAATTTAATAAAGAAATTTACTCTTCCAACTAACCATATTATAAAAATCTAATACCAATAATGCTTTACATTTATTGTACTGCGTTTACTGTTTAACCTTGAAAGCAAAAAATATACATTGATCTTTTGTTTAAATACTTCTACTTTATAGGTTTCAAAATATTTAACTGTCATCTCAATACTTCATTCAAATTTATGCTTATGAAATTCTATAGAAGCATTTATACCATAACCGAAGAAGATGAGTTTGCAAAGGTAATATTTCATAATACATGTGATTTTTATTCTTGTTAAGTTACCTTTTCTGTTATATTTTGCTTTTAAATTTCTTATGTGCTTTCATTTTTTATTTTCGTTATCTTTAATATAGGATATCAATGCAACTTGATGCAGAGGTAATGCAACCATTTTATAATCAGGCAATTATGCAAACAACTGGTCGATCATATGCTTGTGTTGTTGTTAGAGATGAGAATAATTTAATATTAATAAAGGGATTGAGAGTTGGGAATATGCGTTATGATTTGAAAATCATTGAAGGAGATTATCTAGAAATTATATGTAATGCTCAATTCCTGCAATTCAGCATTACATCATATGCACCTGAAGGGCCTAGAACAAATTTCAGCCAAATAAATTCAATTGCTATGTTAAAAAGTTACCTCATCAACATTACCGAAGAAAACATTCTTCATCTGGTACGTATGTGGCATTTTTTCTCAGCAGTAGTAGCTTTTGTTGTGTATAATAAAGAGTTTTGAAATACTAATATAGTTTTTTTGTCTTTGTTGTTTATTAATAAAGAGTTTTGAAATACTAATATATTTTTTTGTTTTTGTTGTTTATTGTACCAGTTTATTGCTTGGAAATTTGACCCAGATTTTGAGCTTTCTGGCAATGTATCAATCTTCATAGACACATGGTTTGGTATCAATTGTATTGATGCATTTTTTTCATAACAATGGGATTGGGTTTCATTTTTGTGGGTCTACTTGGGAAGAATTTATTATGAATCATGGCCTAAAACTTGGGATGATTATTACTATAGAGTTCATTAAATTTTGTAACTTCAAAGCATTTGTTTATGATGCTAGGGGCAAGGAAGTAAAAATGTAGAAATTGAAGGAAAATTATAGAGATTAAGTTTAATTTTCAATAATATTTGTCCATTATTAATGTGCTTCAAAGAAACAATATAACTTACAATACCCATACTTTATTAATAAATAGGTATTTATATTCTCCTAAGTACAATAAGAGTGTTTAATGATCATGTATCTTTTTCAATTAGGACCATTTGAATAGAGTATTTTTAGCCAAAAATTGTAAAAATAAAGATAACTAAAAAGACCCAAATTAAATAATGATTTCAAACCTTATAAAAACATACACCAAATCCAAATAATATAAACAATTATAGACCAAAAAAAGGACAAACATAAAAATACATAATTGTTGTATTCAAATACATAAGATCTTGATCCAAAAAAAAGAAACATAACATCAACTAATCTTGTACGAACCCATTTTCTTCACAACCACCCTTCAAGGCCACGGTCCATCTAAGACAAATAAAAAAATACAAGTTAGTAGAAATGTATAATTATTTGGAATAATATGAAATATAAACTCTACTCTAACTGTTTTAAACATTTTTACCAACAGAAAAGTAAATATTCTTATAAATTTTTTGAAAATAATACGATAAGCGATTAGCATACAAAAATCCCACTTAATGGTTAACATTAAAAAGAAAGAACTATACCTAGATGTGATGATCTATATACTCCATCTGCAAACTTATCATAAATCCAAACAATGAAGGATTCATCCTCTGGTTTCCAGCCGAAGACGAGTGCCATGTCAAGGCCCAAATCATGATCCATCATGAAGTTATTACATCATGGGCCTATAAATGATAGCCCATCCTCTCCATAATAACACACTTCCACATCATATGGGCCATTAAGAGTCTGCAAAATAACAGTGGTTTTTTTAAACTTGCAAGTGTGGCCATTGAAATCCCACCAAATTGATTGCATATAAAAAAAAAAAAAAATTACTACCATCATTCTTGCTAATAATATGAATTGAAATTTATTGATTTTAACAATTATAGTTACCAAATAATCACAATAAGAAGTCACAAGTTGTGCAACAAAATGGCAAACCACCCCACTCTCTCTTTTACCACCTGGGTTTCTCTCCTTACCAGATGATTTTCTCTTCTTACCAGATGAATCATAACACCTGATAACAAAAAGATTTTTCTCACAAATCTTGAGCTCAAGTAAATCTCCAGCCGTATATCCAAGTTTATCACACAGCCAAAGAAAATGAAACCCATGCAACTCATGACCTCTTGTTTGTTGGTCTAATGTCACAAAAATCAAAACCATTGACGGTTTCAACAAAAGCATAGCGAATAAACGGGCCTTTGAATTTCATCACGAATGATGGAGGGATTGACTACATAGAAAAGATTAACGAAATGTTTATGCAGTTAACAAGTATAAAGTAAAATAAAAAACTAAATGACATATTACATCTTATTTTAAAAATATTTATTTACTGTATATTATTGAGATGTTTTGTAGCATCAATTTTTTTGAAAGAGCTCTAATCCCAGTAAAAATATAAAGCAAAACTATGATTAAAACTTTAAAAAAATTTCAAAAAGTAATCTAATACAATGTTAATGATCATCACAAACTAAGGAGTAATCAGAAACCAAAATAAAATCTAAAAATTTCGAAAACATGTGTATTTTAAAAAACAATAAAAACCAAACTAGTAAATATACTATGGTAAAATGAGTAATCAGAAACCAAAATAAAATCTAGAAATTTAGAAAACATGTGTATTTTAAAAAAAACAATAAAAGCCAAACCAGTAAACATATCATGGTAATAGATTGTACATTAACTTCAAGATTCTTTAAACTTCTGTGAGCATCCATTGTTTAAAACCTTCAAAAATTGCTGGAAAGTAAGGAGGTGATTGTGAATGCCAATTTTGGTACGAAACAACTTTGACCTTTATTCTCCCAAATTTTTAGATATATTAATATATATCTAAAAATTAGATGGAAAGATTAAGGGGGGTCATGAGTATATATTAATGACTGATGCTGTCTTTTCATTTTAAAAACTCAAGAACTTCTAAATTAAATGCAAGCGCATCTACCGATTTCTAAATTGAACTGTCACCATAAATTTAATTAACTGGTTTTCACGGTATATTTTCAAAGCTTCAAAACCTTTAGTATTCATAAATTGTGCATATTTATTTCTGGAAAAGCAAGATGAAGATTATATTTAATTAAACTACCATAATTTTTAATTAAATATCAATTTAAATTTAATATTAAAATAAAGTTATCATAAAAAAAATGAAGATTCATTATGAGAGGATGTTTTTTAAATCATTAAGTAAAAAATTGATGTAAAGCAATATTAAAAAGAATTTAGTTTAAAATTTTAAATGTAAGAAAAAAGGTGTTTAGATATATATAAGTTTTTTTTGGATAAAAAATTCTGATTTATTTTCAGAAAAGGATAAACGAAACGTCTATTAGCCATTTTTTTCCCAGTAAAAAAGTTAAAAAATAAATTAAAATTTTTAATTTCCTCCTTAAAATTATAATCTTCACATTTTATACTAATAAATATAAAACATCCAATATTATTAATTATTTAATTAATTTGATTGTATGAGGTTTTTTGATAAATTGAATTTTGAATACACAAACTATACACTTATTTACATTATAAATGTTGTTAAAGAAAAGAACATAAGCAAGGTTGAAAAAGTAATAGAATAATATAGACACATTTTTGAGATATAGTCAGGATGCATGCCCCCTTTGTTTGTAGTTATTCTCTTTCCGATATAAAGGAAACACTATTGCCACCAACTTGGGCTGTTTTACCAAATAAAAAATAATAATATAATAATTTTTTGGAAATGGAGAAAGTAATAATGAAAAGAAATGAAATTTATAACAAAATTGTTAAAAAAATTTAATTTTCAAATACAGAAAGAAGAGAAAATAGAGTGGTATCCTTTACCTTCTTAATAAGTTTTATGTAAATTTAAAATAAAAAAAAATTCTTATGATGAATATCATGTCGAATGCTTGTTTAAGAAATTACCAATTTTCCATTAAAACAATTTCGCAACGGAATTGATATTTGCAGTAACGGTTTCGATATTTACAGTAATATTCCCCTGTGAAAAGACTAAAATGCCCCTGGGCTAAAAAAAAAAATTTTAAAAATTGAAATCCCACTGTGCAGCCCGTGAGGGCTGCTGGGAGAAAAAAAATTAAAAATAAAATAAAAATGTAATGCGGGGGCTGCACACAAAAAAATGAAAAATGAAGAATGCTGCCTCTATAAATTTGGACGCAAAGGCAATAATCTGAAACAAGTAACCAGTCCCCAACTCATAAATTCTTGCAAAGCAGAGCCGGGTGGAATCACAAAATCATATAAAAATCGAGACGATTGGGATCGAAAAAAGGTTAGTGGCTAAAGTTCAAATGTTTTGCGGTATTGTTTTAGGTAATTTTTTAAATTATTTTAGTTGTATTATGTCCGGATTTGTCAGTAGTTTTGTCAAAATTGTGAAATTTTTTACCAGAATGGCGAAGATCTGCCCGGTGGTTACTGCAAATATGAAAGTGGGGGGGGGGGGACGGAAATGTCGCCGGTCGCCGGCGATATTTCCGGCGACTTTATTACCGGGAAATACCGCATGCGGTATTTCCCGGAAACAGCACCGCAGGTTTAAAAATAGCGCCCGAAAAGGGCGCTATTTACCCAGAATATCGCCGGATTCCGGCGATATTCTGGGAATCCGGCGATATTCTGGACGGAAAATATCTCTGGAATCCGGCGATATTCCAGAAAATATCGCCGGAATCCGGCCATAGGAGGGGGGGGGGGGGGGGGTTTCCGGCGAAGGGAGGGGGATTTTCGGTCAAAAATTGTTTTACGTTTAGTTGTGTTACTTTGTTTGTTATATGTTCTCAATTAATTTCGTATTGATAAATGCGTGTTCATATTATTGCAGATGGTAGAAGCAATTAAGAAATTGAAAATGAAATTCACCAAAAGCAAAAGCAGGAAAGATGATAATGTGCATTTGGTTCAGAGAGGCACTGAGGCGAGACATTCATCCGCTAGGGTAGCAGGTGGCCGAATGCCGCCGACTGCATCCGAACGGCAGAGAAGGGTGGTAGGAAGAGCGCATGGGTCTCGCGCTTTTCTTTTGCGGCGCGGGAAAGTAACGTGGATTACAGCGATACACCTTTTGCCCCCGCCGTACATTGGAAATCCGAAGGAGGATGAAACTAGGGAAAATGCGGCTGAGACTGAGACATGTCCCGGGGCGGTTGGAGGATGAAAACGATGGGGAAAATGCCGGGTCCCAATGAAGGAGCGACAAAGGGAAAGAAATAATGGGGTCCTCGCGTAGGTCAGTGTCAGGGGCTGGGTCCGGTTCAAGTTCCAGGAGGGATGTCGGGTGGATGGATTACCGGCCTCTAGATGGTCGGATTGACGGTGGACCTGCAGACCCCGAGCTGTTACGAAATTTTAAGGGCCATATTGCATACTACGTATGGCACGGACAGGTATCGTATTGTGCTGTATTACATATTTCGTGATATAATTGTTATTTAGTTTGGCTTTATGATTGTTACGTTTGTGGCCAAAAAGTATTAATTAATATATTAAACTGCACAGGAACGTGGTGTACTGTTGTGCCATAATGGCCACGAGCGACTGCAAAGGTGGAATTTAACCGATGGGGAAGTAAAAAGCATAGTGAAACAGTCCGGGTTGTCTCATTTGGTATGGAGCATGCATCCAGAGTTAGACTATGCTCTACTTAGCGCCTTCGTTGAGAGATGGCATCCGGAAACAAATTCATTCCACATGCCATTCGGAGAGATGAGTATCACTCTCTACGACGTGTACCACATACTGCGAGTTCCGATTGGTGGACAAGCAATCGGGTGGAAGATCAAGCGGGGCGATTTGAAAGATCTGCTCTTAGAATTGTTAGGTATTGAGCAAGACGAGCTCGGGGATAAAGATTTTTCAAGTTAGAGGCCGCAAATGTTGCCGCAAGGTATTTGTTGTGGTTTGTAGGAAACACCCTGTTTGTGAATAAGAAAAAAACCCACGTTACTGGGCATTTCCTGCCTTTCATCCGCGATGCAGAATGCGCAGTAGGACTTCCGTGGGGTGCAGCGTGTCTTGCCAACCTATACCGCAATCTTGGAAGGGCCTCTAGGGCGGACGCTGCCCAGTTAGGCGGTTGTCTGACCTTATTGCAGGTTTATAAGACTCGTTCATAAATTATTTCAATACTTTATACAGTTACATTGAAAATGAATAATTTATTTTCCATTTCTGTTAATGGAGTTGGATATACGAGTACTTTCCCGCGTTTAGTCCTTCCCAGCTCAGTTCATGGGATGACAGATACCCTGCTGCAATAAAGTGAAAAATCGGAACCAGAAGGAAGCGGGATCCTAACGCAGATTTGCTGTCATACAGGCACACACTAAACGGGATGAAATCTGGACAGGTAATATTTGTATGTCATGTAAACTTTGTAATTTTTATTACTGTAATAGACGACGTATTGTGAACATCCACTTACTATGTTTCACATAAACTAGGTCAATTGACTTCCTTTTGGGCCAAATCCTGCGAGACTGCACCCAACAACCTTGTACAGGGGTCTCATTCATTGCCCGGGTGTCGTTGAGCCATATATGCCGGATCGGTTCTTGCGACAATTTGGATTCGTGCAGTCGATCCCTCAAGCAGCTATAGTGCCAAAGAGTTACTACAAAGGCCCTGAAATAAAAAGGTACTCCTGCGTTTACGATACGAATCTTAATGTCCCGCACACGTACAAGAGAAATTTGTTAAGGGGGGCGCAGCGGGCTGAGTAGTCCGATCAGGCGTGCCCTGAGTACCTCGACTACTTCATGCCGCGAACGAACGTGCGTGTCAGTCCAGACGACATGGAAGTTGACGACAAACTGGACCCCAAGTACATGTCCAATGCTGCGGTAAGCAATACAAATTTGCACCACACTTTTGTCAATTAATTATAGCTTTCGGTCAATAAATTTGATTGGGTTTCTCTTATTCTAACAATTGCAGCGGTTGCAATAGATAGCAAGTAAACTGTATTATTCTCATCCCAAAAACCGGAACCACTTTCCCAGCTCTGTGAGAAGGAGCGCCATAGAGGAGGCGGCTATCCATTTGGAGAATTTGATGCCTGGGCTGGAATTATAAATGTTTGAAACGTAATATATTCGCGGTATTATGACTTGTATAAATTAATATATCATATCATTTGGATATATATATATATATATATCAATTACCTTAACTGCTGCTGTACTCAATAACATATAAACGGTTAAATATGTGAAACTTATATTGTTAACGCATAATGAAACAACTAACGTACATTCGGCTGCAAAGGTGGGTGTGAAAACCCTTTAAAACTAACACTCCGCAGTCGAGTTTGTCCTGTATGAATCAAATTTTCTTTGCAAATGGGTTTGCCAAAGCTGCATTTCATTTGAGGCCCTATGTCTCCACGTCGGATGTATTGGCGGTAGCAATACCTCCCCAGTCGTTAACAAAGCAGTGAAATGGTTTTGTCTTATTAAACCTATATTTATGAAACTGTCCGGATCAGTCGAGACGCCGGCACCCCGCCACTGAATCAGAAGGAAAGTACTGCTCTGTTGGGCATATAACGTAACAACCCTCTGGTATTTCGTTGCAACAAGTATTCCCAGCAGGTGGGAATCAAACCAGAATGCCTCTTCTGCCGGAACTAAATAACAATCAACCACCCTGAGTGCTAACGCGTAATCGACCGGCCCAAGGACGAAGTTCCACAAAGCAGATTCATCCACGAGTTCTTGGTGCAAAGCTCCACGCACCTGGTACTACTGCGACTCATTTCGTTTGTGTACGAAATAAGAAATTACTCTAAACTCACAATGTCCATCGGGCTCTACATTAAAGTGCCTTGTAATGTATTCGACACAAACTGCTTCAGAAATACGGGAAGGTCGTAGGGCCAGTCAGAAGTCTTCTCTGTCCGCCTGTGGATCGCCGCTCTGCAAGTGTAAATCTTATTAAATTAAGCAAAGGTATATGTAAGTACCCACAATGACATGTACACGAAATACATATATTCGCACCTCGTTGCATCGCATTCCTTTCGGCATGTTCGAACCCTGATAGATCACGTTGGGTGGCAGTGTTTCTCGGTCGTCCCCTGTGCGGCCTACTAACAGGCTCAGCTAGATCCACGGCTTCCGGATAAAGCGACGAATGCACCACACCCAACACCCTGTATATCTCAGCGCTTGGATGCGACATTACATCAAGAAACACGTCATGCAATCGCCTTCAGCGGTTTGTCTCTCCTCATGAGTTTCCGGAATATCTTCATCCCCTAAATGCAGCGTTTTCCAGAAAGCGTCTACGTCGATAGGATCAATTGGTTGGAACGCCCGCACCAACTGCGTCTCTCACATGCACATGGCAGCCCGCAACTAGTTCGGAGTTCGCAACCACACCCCTCACCATCTTCCCCGATAAGTCCGACTCTTGATGTATATTCTTCCTGCAGTAGTGTAATACCAGCGAAAGACAATCTACCGTTGATCCTACTATAAAGTAAGTAGTCGCTCTTCCGGTAAGTTCTGCTGCGCGACAATTCCATTGCAGTACGGATTTTATCAAAGTGCATAAGAATCATCCTATTAATGTCGTTAAAGATAGTTGGAAATGCCTTTCGATTCGTATCAATTGCCTTCTTCAATTGTGCATGTGCACTCTTCACCCTAAAAAGAAAATTAACTTCAAATTTCAACATGTAGCAAGCAGAATTATATAGAAGAACATGTAATTATACAACAAACAAAACATAAATCAAAGTTATAAATTACTTACATGTTCGTGGTGTGCGAGCCGTAATGCTTTATACTTTTAGTCCAAAATGACACGAACTTGTCCTTGTGGGGGTCCAACCACGTGTTTTTCAAGTATGGAATAACATTTCTGAATCTAGATTTATTTCCATACTTAGTATCAATAAAATCCACAGCTTCCGTGAACTGTTCATACGTCAGGGCTTTAACTACGCGGCTCCAACGATATAGGAACACGTCCGTTGTTTGTTTGTCGTTGCCAGCCGACAGTACGTGTTTCTTCACATCCATTTCAATGTGTCTCCGACACAGTAGTTGGGTAGCACATGGGAATACCAATTCCACAGCATTCATTAAGGCAAGCTCCCGATCAGTGACGACCTCGTGTGGGAATCTCTTTTCCTCGAATAGACGGCTCAATTGCGCCAACCCCCAATAATAACTCGGTGTGGTCTCGTCCCTCATGAAAACGAATGCGATATGCACATACTGGTCTGTGGATAGTAGGGCCACTATTTGCAGCAGCGGCATGTCGTACCTGTTTGCCTTATACGTCATATCCATAAACAACACGTAGGAAACAAAACAAGCAGCCGAGTCGCCTTCTTGTGTGCAAAGAAAATGTGCCCGACTGCATTACTGTCGACATCACGTTCGTGCGCATAGAAGTATTCGTGATCATGCAGAAGTTTAAAGAAACACTGCATGTTAGTCATACCTCCCCTAGCCTCCCTTTTACTTTTTGCTGTTTCATTGTACACATGTTGTATGTGATTGACATTTTCCAGATCAACCGCTCGCAACTTGGCCAATATGCATCGGCCTGATGTTAATACTAGACATGTCGGCAATCTTCTGCTTCTCCATTTCTGTTAACCGTGTATGGGCTGAATGCCAATTTTGAACTTCTTGTAATTCATGATTGTGCTTATCGTCTTTGACCTCTAACTTCCAGATGTCCCCAGTACTTTGTCGGGCCTTAAGGTGAAATGGACAGTTGTCATCTTGCTGCTTGTATTAGGCCGCCTGCTTTTCCCTTCAGGTAGGGGTGACTTATCTCTAACTTTTCCTGATCTTTCGCACCCTATCTCAACTCTACCTTTTCTCCCTCTTATAACGAACAGACCCAAAATCTTCGAAGATGAAGTAATTTTTGCAGTCATATTGTTTTTGGCTGCTCATGCGTGTACCCATGCCATCATATCTTCCTTGCTTCTGAACTCTTCGTTCGTCTGAAATACTTCGGTGTGGTCAGCATAAGTGTCATCGCTTTCAACACGAAAATCCTGTTCATAATTATGAGAAAACTGTTTAATCATATTTAAACGTAAAAATTTATAGCCAACCAACAAATTGGGCAATTATATTGTCCCCCCTTAGGCTATTTTCTGACATAATTACTTTTAGAAGAGGTCGGAGGGATATTGCGAATGGGACAGAATTTCCCATTCGAAAAAATTCGAGGGAAAACGAGTTTCCACCGAAAAAATACGACGGAAGCCGCCGGCATTTTTCCTCTGGCGAAATACCACGGGAGGAATACGCCGGCGGTCTCCGCCGGGACTATCGCCGACTGCCGGCGATATTTCTCCCCCGGAATATCGCCGGTCGCCGGCGATAGTCCCGGGGGGAATATCGCCGGCGATATTCCCATAGGTCGGCGATATTTCCCCGGGGAATATCGCCGGTCGCCGGCAATATTTCCTGCCGGAAATATCGCCTCCAAAAAATTCCTGCCGGGGAGTGACGACGCCCGGCTGCAGCGTGACAGATACGGCAAAAAATTACCGTATAATCACAGATTCGGGAAAAAAATCTTCCCAAAATGGGTTTCTTTCCCGGCAAATGAACGGGTATAAGGAAATGTATTTTCGTCTAAGATAATTCAACTAAAAAAATATGTAAACAGTGTTACTTACAGTGTAATATGGATCGATCTCGGGTATATCGGCCATATTCCAGATTGTTTCTGATTATTTTGCTTTGCGTCCAAATTTATAGAGGCAACATTCTTCATTTTTCTTTTTTTTCTTTTTTTTTGTGCAGCCCGTTACCTTTTTTAAAAAAATTTTTTTTTTTCTCGCAGCAGCCTTCACGGGCTGCACAGTAGGAATTTTTTTTTTTTTAGCCTCAGGAGTATTTTGAACTTTTCACAAAAAAATATTATTATAAATATCGAAACCGTTACTGCAAATATCATGCTTCTTTCGTAAAACATCAAAGGGGCAGCACAACGGCAGGCTGCATTGTTCATGATTTTAATTATGGACCCAAATTCAATACATTGGGAATTCGCAAGCCGTCTACATCAGCTGAAAAGTAGAGACAATACAGCTTTTTTGGCCCACGTGATAATGCAGAAATTTGCTAGATTCTTTTTGCTTTCTTCAAGTTGACCACAATTATTTTCCATTTTTGAATATATATATATATTACTTGGTTTAATTTCATGTTTATTTCCAGATAACGTTCGATTTCTTTTTTTTTTATTATCCGAAACCAATCCGAAAAAGAAATACACAAAAACAAACCTAAAATAATTTTTAAGAAAACAAAAAAAGAGAACCACAGATCAGAAATCATGAATTGTGTTTTTGGATCATAGCTAGGTTTCAAACCAAAAACTGCAGTTTCTGGATCGAAAATAATATTCTGAATGAAAACATGGATTACAATAAATAAATAAAAACCATCCGATCCGATCCAATCCGAAATCATGCCCTCAGAATAAAATCCAAAATCGATCCAAACTTCATATTCGATAAGTTTGGAGCGGATTTGGCTCCAGCTTTGCTTTTGTTCACCCCTACAAATAACCATTTTTTCCTTTACAAATATTATATAAAGAAACATCATCTACTAAATTTTAAATTTAAAATTTTCTCTACAATTCAAATCACATAGATTAAAAAATAACATAATCATTACAGTTTTCATCTTCACTACATAAATTCCCAAAATAATTTTCTTCAAAAAAAATATTAATTTTCCTAAAAAAAAAAATCCTAAGTTCGGTCACCAAGAAAACAGAGCTGCAAATTTTTTCTTCAGCATAAACTCATACGGAGTACAATAAAAAAAAGAAAGAAAAGGAATTGCCATCTGAACCAAAACAAAAATTATTCAAATATACCCTCAAAACATATTTAGTAGACATTAATACTTTTACATTTTTAAGAAAACAAAATTCTAATTAATACAAAAATGAAAAGTCTTTAATCATGAAAGTTCCAACCCATATTTATTGGAATGCACTTCGTAATAATAAATCATCATTTATGAAGAATACAAATTTTCTCTCCTCGAAAAAAAAAAAATTTACTGCCTACAAAAATATGGCATCTATTGTTCGAAATTCCATTCAAATTTTCCGAATTAATTTCCAGCAAAAAATGTGAACACATCTCAATAATAAAGGATGTCAGAAAGGTAGTAGTTAGGTCCTTTATTATAGGCTTTTTTGGTGCCTAGATTATCTCTTAGGCCATCTCCAAAGGAGATGGAATTTGCAGAAAGACGGCTGCTTTATGCAGCTCAGTCGCATAAAGCAGCTATTTCAACAAATAAGTATTGTGTTTTAGCAAAAATGGTGAAGCACTGTACATTTGTAAGCATGTTTTTTTTTTCAAAATTTTTTAATATGTTTATATTATTATTATATTACTTATGTAATTTGCAAGTTAATTCTTAGTTTATTTAATTACTAATTTGTTATTTTATAGTATACAATGTGATTTATTATATTTAATAGTAATTTTATTTTTGCTCATTTATTATTTATAGTTTTTTTTATAATTTTAAACACTTGAACATTATAATTTGTGAATTATGATTCTTTTGACTATTTAGTTAAAAATTATGTTTAGAATCACTGTTCAATTTAAAATATTCTTTATTGACAGAAAACTCTCAACAATTTTTTAAATATTACTAACTATGAAAACTAAATTATTAAAATATTCAAAATACATAAAATAACTAAAGATGCATACAAATTACACATAAATTACACGTAAATTACACATAAATTTACGTGAGTTTAATGAAGAAATTTTGATTATTTATTTAAATATTTATGTGAAATGTATTATTTAGTATTTTAATAGTATAGACAATTTAATACTTTCATTCACTATTTATTAAATGCGTAATAATATCCAAAAGTATGGAGTATTGATTATTTATTTAAATATTTATGTGAAATGTATTATTTAGTATTTTAATAGTATAGACAATTTAATACTTTCATTCACTATTTATTAAATGCGTAATAATATCCAAAATTATGGAGTATTCTGTAAAAAAAATAAAAAAAAATAATAAAGAAGAATATAAAATTAAATAAGGAAGAGAATTTAATGGAATATTCTTTTTTGTGGATGGAGATGTGGAATTGGTTGGAAGAAAATCACTGTAGATCCTGAAAATATGAAAAAATTTGCTGCAAAATGAAGAAATAGTTGGAGATGGCCTTAGGCCCTTAGGTGAAAGTTGACTGTTGATTCCCAAAAAGGTTGATACAATTTTTTTTAAAAGAAAAATTCATTAATTTTATGAATTTCCAAGATTGGATTCTAAAATTGAAAGATCACCTAAGAAGCATATACTCTCATCCCACTTACTTACTGTAAAACTAATTTATATGAATTCAATCGGTTCATTGTTTTTAATTCAACAGCCATAAAAAGGAAAAGAAAAAAAATTTCAAATTTAAGAATAAAAAATAATAGAAACCATAAAGATCAAAGAAGGATAGTTGATGACCCAGTGAATCCTAAAAATTCAAGGGAAAAGGAATAGATTAGATTCACGAATAAGAAACTTAATTATATTTAATTAAAAAACATAAATAGATTGAAACTTTTTTGTTTTATATTATATTTTTCTCATAAATTAAGGCTGGTATTATTATATATATAAATGGTTTTTATTATTGAATATTCTATTACTTTTTTTTATCGAATATTTTATTAATATTCTACTACTGTTGTTAGAAATTATAATAAATTATAATCTTATTCATAATTTCCAAAACTACACTGCCTTTAATAAAAATTTTCACTACTTTCAATTCAATTACTTTATTGTTAATTTTTTATTTTTTGGTAGCAGCTGATTAATTGACTAAGCAGCTTGGAAACGTTTCATTAAAATTCAAAAGGCAAAATGCCGTGAGTTCTAAGAGAGACAAGATAACCCTTACCTTAAAGATAAAAAAACACGCATGTAACAAAATGCAGCATATACAAATAAAAATTATTTGAAATAATTCATTATCCCGTTTTGAAAATTTCTTGTTAGACTTTTATTTATAATATTTTACGTTTTTTTATCCTATATTCTTTTTTCCGCCCCTTGCTTTTACACTAATGTTAAAACTCTAAACCTTACTGTCATTGATCTCCTCACCTCCACTTTTGTATTACTTTCATTTAGTCTAGAGCTTCTTTTCCAACTTTTTGTTCTCACATTTTGAAGGTATGACTAATTTTTAGTAAATTTGTTATGTTCTTTACCAAATACAGCTTCTTAGCATATGTAAACTGCTCTATTGTGAGCAAATCTATTGGTTTGTATAAACTAGGCAAATGTTAATTTGTTTTATTATTTCTTCTAATTCTTTTCTCATCATGTTTCAGTGAAATTTTTGTCATGGATTCCTTCACAAGGATGCATCAAGTTTTCAACAAACTTGAATCAAGTTTTCACTTTCTATGCTCTTAGCCATTTTTTTCTATTGTGCTATCTACCAATTTCACCTGTCATCTTAATTTATAGGAATTGCCTGAAGGCTATAAAGCTCCAATTAATAACAATGCTGTTCAATTCCAAACATTTGAAACTGTTTCTGGACAGTTTATATGCTCAGCTAGGAATGTGGATGAGGAAGAATCAGAAGTGTATCGAATTGGTTTGACCAACGCTTGTAGAGTCTTAGATGTGAGTCCCTTAGATTTCATTAAAGTTGAAATTACATCCTCAAATGAGTTCTTCCTGCGTGCATTTCGTCAAAATGGTTTATAAGGAGGATCAGTAATTGTTGAAGGGATAAACTACAATCTTAACTATCATGTACACCTTCCTCCCTTAAGTACACAGTTTCTGGTAAGCACATTATCTATTAAAAGAAACTTTCATTGTAAAATTAAGGCTAATAGAATTAAAAATTGACTTATTAATGTATCATATTCTTTAGGATCTAAATTGGGATATACCCAAAGCAGCATGTACCAAAAGAAAGAAAAACTATTGCTAACTACGAAGAATGGACATAAGCGAGTTTTCATGGGATACCAGGCGACAACTTTTCTGGTGAAACACAAGTTGAGTGTGAGCATGCAATTGGCCTTTAGGTGGTGTGAACGTAATGAGTTCATTGTGTTCGTGTACTATCCAGCTGGTCGAGAATCGACTGACTTTGTTCAATATGGTAATGATAGTTTACGTACCATTTTTATATTAAACATATGTTATAATTGCTTGTTCAGTGGAAATTTTTTGCTTGTTCATTATTTATATGTTGTTAGACTGTGGTATATCAGCTAGACGAATCAGGTTTTACCTGACCAAGTATCTTCAAACATACCTCATGGCACAGAGGAAAACTTTACCAAACCTCTTGTTCATGTTGGACCGTTTAACAGAAGTGAGTCATCTTTTCCCTTTCAATTACAAAGTCAGATCTTCATGAAGGTTATGTATCATTTTTTTAAAATGTATAAACATTTTATACATTCCTATAGCCTATGTTTTGATAGAAAGATTTTAATGAACCTGTTTTTGATGGATCATTTGTGATCACCTTTAGAGTTTGCAACTTAGCTTTTTTCGCAGTGGTAAGTTCCACACTCTAAGGTTTGATAATATAACTTTTTGGTTTAATAACTTTCCTACTGTAAATAATATTTGAAATTCGACAATATACAATTTCTCTTTTCTTTTTCAAAATGAAGGACATTCCTGCTGAGTTTGCTGAGCGTAATAATCTCAACCTCTACAACACAGCAAAAATCATGTCGCCTATAAGTGAGTATTTGATGCTTTTGGATTGTCAAAATGATCAAGGTTCAGAAAATGTCATTCGTGGAAATTGAAAAACATTTGCACATGAGAATGGCATCTATGCATGGTGCCAGCTTGAGTTTAATCTGAGACCACCCCAATCTCACCTTGACAATCAACCTGCAGTTTTTGATGTTTACTTCTGTGACTAATTTTTTTGTGTCCAATTTAGCATGCTTATGGTGATTTGAACACTAACTTTCTTTTTTTATCGGTTGAAGACTTCAAGTAGCAAACAATGGTTTCATTTCAAATTAAAACAATTTGTGTTTGCAGCAATAGTTGTCTTCATGTCATAGCACTTTTGCAAAGTTAACTACAAATGAAGTTTAGTTAGGTAAAAATGTCATCACCTAACCATTTAGATGATCATAAAAAATTTAGTTAAATCCTATTTCTTCAAATAAATCTGTCTATTTGTTTTTACCAATTCTGGGCCAAAGCTGGTGGACCAGTCCATACCGCCATCAAATCCAGCCAATGCTTCTCTTAAATGTCTAGGTGGACAATACAAAACCTATTTTTCTTAATTAAACATATTTTTCATTCTCTTTGCACCACGGTTGGATTCTTCACCTACGAAAAAAATTTTAAAATAACTTTGAAATATAGAATTAACAAAATAAATGCCATATATTTATTACCAATAAGAGAATTCATGATATCTAAGCCTAGAGAGTAAAACATAATAGCAATCACTATAAATCATAAACACTTATAGAATTCCCCTGCAACAAGGCATACAAATAACAAGGCATAAAAATCAAGTCTCAACAGCCTTATGACTCCAAATCCAACATTGATCAACAGACTTCCATCCAAAAATGAGGAACATTTTTTCGTTGAAGTCATGCATGTCCACAAATTCAGACCATTTCTTGCCTTTAAAAACAGCCTCATCCTTACCTCGGCAGAGGCTCTCCACCGTGTGACAATCAGTACTTGTCATCAACTTCACAAGCTGACGACCAATGTTTGGAATATGACCATAGAAGTCCTAGTCAATATGCTAAAAAAATAAATAAATAAACATTTCTATATTAGACTTTTATCAATAGTTTTTATAATCTTGTAATGTTAACCACAATTGACCAAATTTGTTTATAACATTCATGGATAAAATATTCCATACCAATACCGTCTTGTTAGATTCCTCAAACAAAATAGCAAAAACGATAAATACATGTGTTTTCCACATAAGCTGAAGGAATTCTTTGTTGGCTTGTGCTGATATAGCATCTTAAGTGCAACTGTTGAAGCATATTCACTTCTAACTTTAGGAAATCACTAGGATTATATCTAAGCTTTTTGCACAATTTGGCCAGCTTTGACCCATACAATTCAAAATATTGATCTTCAACCTTATGAATATCATATAACTCAAATGTATGTGTATCTATTACCAACGCATAGTTGAAATGAGAAGTACGCCTCCTTGTGGAATATGAATTGGGGATTTTCAGATACATTCAAAAAAAAAAAAAAAAATTTATATGAACTTCATACTAACAAACTAACAAACAAAATAAAATGAAATTTGAAATAATACATAATATTTGAAAAAACTACCATTATTAGTTACTATAACATTGATAATGATATTCCTATTACAAAGTTGCCATAAAAATGGAAAAAATATACAAAATGAATTATAAATCACAAAACATAACATGCGGTTCCATTTCAAATTTGATTTCAATATCATTTAAAAAAAAAAAGAAGACAATAACCACCGGAGTATTGACAGAAGATCATTATTATTTAAAACAAATCTAATAACCAGTCAAGACATATTCTTAAAAATTTCATTATGGAAAATGGATAACCTCATTAAGCTGATTTTAAGGATGATCATTATTTTTACAAAAATCTAATAACCATTCAAGATAATTTATGTCGACGGATCTTATAACCACGATAAATATTGAGGAAGATCATTTTACGGACAGGTTTTATAACCACAGTAAAAAATGAGGAAGACTATTTTTTCTAAATAAATCTAATAACTAGTCACCAAACAATATTTCTAACAAATTCATTACCTCAGTAAGCTGTCCCAGTTTTGTTCTCAACATCATTTTTCAACCACAACAGTTAATGACCACAGTGATTATTGAGGGAAAATCATTCTTCTAAACAACTGTATTAACCAGTCACAACAGATTCTCATTACAGTTCACTCTGAATCCATGTCAGATGAAGCTAAGCTTGGAGAACTAAAAGTTAAATACAATTCCCTTAAGCTTATAGAAACATTTCGCGTTTTTCTTCTCTATGGAAACTAAAGCAGTAAAACCGCTGGACAATTACCAAGGTTTTACTTATGAATGCACAGCTTTGCCATCAATTTTTGCCTGATTTTGATTATTTATTCACAGCTATTATTAACGAGTAAGAAGGGGTTGAAATCCCCATTATCAATAGCAACCTAAGATGGAACCTAAGAGGGGGTGGGCATGAAATAGGTTCTGACCCTTTAAGAATATTTCTTCTACAAAGAAGAACTTTGAAAAACCTTTTTCAAAGACAAGTGTAAAAACGATTTTGTGTGTGAAGTGATTTGTAAAACTGAAAGCATATAAACAAGGCAAGATACACAAATTTATCGTGATTCGGATTCTTCTTGAATCCTATTCCATCCCCAAGTTCTACAACTTGAGATTTCTAATCCACTAGGAAACACTTAAAGGAATGTTTCAATCCCTTACAATTGCTTAAGATTAATCTCTTAATCTCAAGTCTTTTCCATTACATAATCTAACTTTAGACTAGGTCTCTCTTGCTTAATCTAGCTCTAGATTAAGACTTCTTTACCTAAGGCTACCAATTAGATCTTTTGCCTTATCCTTCCTCAAGGATTTGAGGTCTTACTCAAGACTCCTCTTGCCTAGACCAAAGGACTTTTGCTCAATCAACCTCTTGATCAAGACTTGACAAATGCCTAACTTATCTCTAAGCTAGAACCTTTACCCTTTGCCTCATCCAAACTCTTGAATAGGACTTTAACCTCAATGCCCAACTTACCTCAAATTGGGACTTGTTCAATTGCCCAAACTCAACCTCTTGAGTTGGGTCTCTCCTTATCTTCTTGCTCCCCCTTTCTTCTTGCCTAACTCTCAAACAAGAGCTTAGGACTTTGCCTCATATACAATGTTCCTACAACACTTACTCAAGTGTTTAGGACTTACCTCAAAGTGTTTACAATGGTAAGAATCTCCACAAATGGAGTTTACAACAAACTATGACAAATGGGTATGAAAGCCTCTTTCTAATTCTAACTCAACAAGCTATTTTGACAATTAAATGTATGAAATAAAGCTCTTGAATGATGCTTGATTGTAGGAGACTTGTGGGGGATGATTAGTCTTCAATTTTGAGCTTGTGAGTATTTATAGGAGAGAAGGAATCACTTCAAACGATCAAATAACGGCTCTATTTTGCTTCCCGTTAGGAGGTTCAAGGTCGAGGTTTGAAGTCGAAGGTAGGGTTAAAAGCTTCACAATTTTTCAGCTAGTAGCCCAAAAGGCTGTCTACATCCTGTCTAGGCTCGGGTTAGAAGCTTCAAAAATTTTCTCTTCTTTTTGGCCAGTAGCCTAAAAGACTGTCTAGAGCCTGTCTAGGCCCGGGTTAGCAGCTTTACAAATTTTTCTCTTTTTCGATTCGAGTCCAGGCTTCGACGTCGAGACTCGACTTCGACACTTTGTAGTTTTTGAAATCTTTTCTCCAATGGCTAGGAGTTTTGGCGCTGAGTGCAATTAATGCATTTGGCGCATTCTTCATTTTCCTTAGCTTCGAGCTTGAGACCCTGTCGATGGTTGACTTTGTTTCTGCAATTAATTTCAAGCCGAGAGCTTAACTGTTGCCGATTGCTTGTTGATGTGTTTGAGTTCGAACCTTTCTAGGCAAGTTTGAAGCTCGACTACCAGTCGATACTGGAGCTCGATACTTTCTGGGTTTAGCTTCGACTTCGAGAGGCTGTCGAGACCCGACTTCGAGACTGGCTTTGAACTTTGCTTTGCTGCACTTTTTCTACATCTTTTCTACAAATAACTTCAAGTGCAAAGCATTAACTAAAATCATATATTTGTTATCTCATCATCAAAATTAAGATTAAGACCATAGGTCTAACATGGGTCACTTCAGCTCCCAAAAATAATGATGAATATAACATCATGCATCATGCATGCATCGTATAATATAAAAAAACTAATTTCTCAATATAGTATGATGTACATGGATGCATGCTATCATATAAGTAATTAACATTGCAAATTTACAATAAATTATTATAGAAAAATAAAAGGACTTTTCACTAACAATAATTATAACAAATAAATAAGTTTGACAAGAGAATGATAAAATAAAAAAAGATTTAACATCAGTAATTAGAAAATAAAAAAATAACAAAATATTTACAAGATCAAAACTACTCCTTGTCTAATCATCAATAGGCTACACTGCATTGTTACCTGAACAAGTTATGTGAGTAACTCACACTTTCAAAAACCGTTACCTCTATTTGCTCACTCAATTAGGGATTTTGTTTTCCTATAAAGGAATTTTTATGATAGGAAAATATTTATGGGATAATATGTCAAAAATGTAATGATAAAGTAAATTTAAAATCATGTGAGTACAAAAAGTATATAAAAAAACACACTATTTATTTATTTACTTTTTAATTAACGTAAGTGTACAAATATTACAAAAGGATCAAAACAACTCTAACTGTTCATTTTTATCCACAGCACTAGGCTATGATGTATTATGGATGCATTCTATCATACGAGTCATTAAAATAGAACCGTGTTCCTTAAGACGATAGAACCTCTATGAAAAAAAAACAAAAAATCACATCAATAAAACTAAATGGAAATTATTTATCCATGAGTTAAAAACTAGGGTCGCTTCTACCATCCAACCATATTAAATACTCCATATGTTCCATCACTAAAGTCCACCTTGTATTACCAAAAATAATGTTACACACTAGAGCCTGGAAATGTAAGAGAGTGAGTAGTTTTAGCAGAGTATTTTCTCTTTATTTATTTATTTATTGTTCAAAATACGATTTTCAAACCAACATAAGAGTAACTATCTATCCATCCAAACCTATAAATAGATTACAATTTTTTGGCTTGTCTTCATCGTCATCATTATCAAATACACTAACTCAACATAAGTTTAATTTCTCATGTTTCTCTAAAAGCTATTTTCTACACCAACGTAGAAGAGAGGAGAATAATAGCCAAACAAGTTACAACCCTTGCACTTCAACAATGGATTCAATCACCCGTCTATTTCGCATTGAAGATTAAGATCTACAAGGAATAGCTATTGTAAGTACTTTAATTCCTTTAAACAACAATAAATTTCACAAATGAAGTAATTTTATTTATCTATTTGATCATTATTTATAAAAAATCACAGAGTAATATTTTTATTTCAAGTAATATCATTTCTTTACAATTACGTAAAGAGTCATGAAATGAATCATTTCAAATTACCTATTTCCACTTCTGTTCCAAACAGCTTTTCTACAATTCTCAATTTCTATTTTATTTAACACAACTAAAGAAACCATTTGCTTTCTAAAAAAAAAAAAACTTAGTTCATAATTAATATGGTTTAATAACTTCCATACTCTTATTTTTCACTACAAGAAAAATGGCCTTTGGTGACCAAAATCGTAGTGACCAAAAGAAATTTGGTCACCTAAAGGGCCTTTTTGTGACCAGAAATTGTTTGGTCACCAAAGTTCACACTCACACATGAAAATTTGGTGACCAAAAATAAAAATAGTCACTATCTGGTCACTAAAAGCAATGGCGGGAACAATTTCCATGAGATTGATAGACTTTAGTGACCAAAATTCGTGACGGATAATAGTTGGTCACCAATAGTTGGTCAATAACTCTTTGGTGACCAAATAATTGGTCAGTAACTTACAAATTTTTTGGTGACCAAATATTGTTGTCACCAAAGATGAAAGTGGTAGGTTTTCTCCAATTTAACACCTTATAGTGACAACTTTTGGTGACCAGAAAATAATGGGTCAGCTAACGATTTTTTAGTTTTCCTTAAGTGACGAAAAAGTGGTCACTAAATTGTTCAATATTAGTAATGAGAAATTGTGGTCACCAAATTGGTCATTACATTTTTAATAAAAAAAATTGAAATTTGGTGACCATTTTTTTATCAGTAAATTTGTGAAGGTTTTATGAATTTTGTGACTACTTAGGGTGGTACGAGTGATAACGTTGCAAAAACAACTTTATCATGCCACATCAAAAACAAAAACCCACCCACTTTTATAAACCTATCCCCAGCAACAATAAACCCAGAAAAGCAACTTCAGCACGGGTTCCACTAATGAACACATCTATACACATTTATTTATGCCTATTTAATTATAATTTATTAACTATATTCAATTATAAATTTATTTTAATTTATTAAAATATTTAATTGCGTAAAATTACATAATTTAATAAATCACATGAAAAAATTAGATAATTAAAATATTATATAAAGTACGTTACATTAAAAAAAAAAACATAATTAACATATTTGACGAAAAATAAAAGTACATAATTCAGCATTTCCATAATTGAAACTTAAATCACCAGCCTTATTTCACGCTAATTTTTTCAATGAGCCTTTTATGAACTGCTAATTTTCTCGGTGACATTCCACTCGTATCCTTCATGAAAATTTCATATTCCTTCAGTATCAGCTCTTCTTTTTTCTATTTCAGCTCTGCGTCTTTCTGTTTCATCTCTTCGTCTTTCTGTTTCATTCTTTCCGAATGCAATTTAGTGAGTTGTTCCCACTTCTCATCTTCATCAGCAACTTTCACTTTACCTTTTCCCAATCTTTTTTCTCTTTTTTGCGCCATTGGACGGGGCCGAATCGAACTATCTGAAGTATACCCTTCCGATTTGGAAGTCTTCGACTTCTTGTTAGCATGCTGATCCATTTGGAGAGAAGCCCATTTCTCTAGCTCTTTCATTATTTTCCATACATGTATGTACTTGAATGCCTTCATCGGGTTAACTGTATTCCAATGGGCTATGGTAGGAGCAAAAACATCCTCATCACTTTGACCAGCACGATTGCTGTAAAAATTGTTGTAGACTCCCGAGAAGGCAGTAACATCAGGTATAATCCCATAGTAATGTGATTTAATTGCAGTACCTGATCTTGTGGCCGTACCTTCCGGCCGATTTTCATTATAATAAGTAGCTAGTTTTTCCCAAAACTCCTTATTCTTCTGTGCATTGCCAACCTTCGAGCAATTGCTGATGGTGCTCTAAGCTTGTGCAAGACAACCTTCTTCGTTGTGTGACCATGGCCTCTTTGCCTTGCTGCTACGTAGACCTTTGTTTTCGTTGTCATTGGCGGAAGTGTCCTTTACACTGGGTTGTGAAGAGTGTGGTGGGAACTGTTGCGCTGCGACAAATGGAAATGACAAACCTATCTCCCTATCGGATGAAGATTCTCTCATGCTCAAATGTCCAAAATCGGGGGACGTCTGTGGTGGTGGTGGATACATAAACGCTTGAGAAGGTGACATCCCAAAGTGGCTACCCATTAATTGCTCCAAAATTGGGAAAATTCCGTGGAAAAAATTGTTGGTATGTAGGGGTGATAACGAGCCAAGCTGAACCCGAACATAGGTCTGTTTGGGCTCGAGCTCGAGTTCATTTTGCTTAGAAGCCAAGCTCTAAATGATTTTTCTCTTGCTGCCATGTTTCTCATCAATTTATACGGGAGTTTTGTTCCCAAATTTTCTCCCATTTCCGATGTGGGATTTGGTGAAATTCAGAAATTGAAAAAGGAAAAAAAATTTAGCATTAGGGGATTTGAACCCTTGTACCCACGCTTCTTCAACTGGTCTTACCACTAAACCAAATCAATTTTTATTTAAGTACATGCTAATAATATTTTATATATATTTTTCCCCTTTTAAAAAATTATTCTATTTATCGAGATGTTCAGGAACGTAATCAAGCTTTTATTCCCCTTGTTCATTTATTGTTCGTTTATTAATCGAGCCTAAAATTTTATTCGTGTTCGTTTATTAATAAATAAACGATCTCGAATCGAGCTTTTAACGAGTCGATCCCGAGCTTGTTCATGAACGTTCGTGTTCGTTCTCAGCCTTATTGGTATGGAACTTGTAAAAACTGGGGATTGGGAGAAGATTGGGGGTTGGAATTTTGCAAGCTCAAATTTCCTTGTGTATTTGGCGAACCAAAAAAATATGGGAATGAGACGGGATTATTTTCGGTCATTGTGATAGAGAATTTGGATAAGGAAGACAATGGAAAACATATTATGAAAATGAAATTTTCTAATGTGAAAATCAAATATAAAAACTTGATTGGGGAGATGAATGATTTGGATGAGGAGTAGAAGAATAATAGAATGGATAGGTATTTATAGGAAAATAAAGGGAGTGAAAGAAAAAGAATGAAAAATTAAAATTAAAAAAAAAACTAACGGCTATATAACGGTAAAGAAAAGAAAAGAAAAAAAACATCACACACACAATGGTCGGTAAAGGAAAGAAAAAAAAAACCAAAAAAAAATGCATCACACACCCAACGGTCGGTAAAGGAAAGAAAAAAAATAAATAAAAAATAAAATAAGGGTTACCGTTCCTCCCACTCGCGGGTGGGGCCTGCAAACTAGCACAAACCCAGCTCTTGATTTCAAGAGCTGGGTTTGTGATGTGGAGATTTAGAGTGGGAATAAACCCACAAAGCTGGGTTAAACCCACTCCAAACCCACCACTCCCACCACTCTTATGTTTTGTCATTAAATTTATAATTTTGAAAATCAAATCAATAGTTACTGTTTTTAATCTTTCTTTTTTCAAAATTATTTTTTAATAATAATATATTGGCATTTTAACATGGAAGAGCAATGGACTCCAAAATAAGGAAATAAAAAATTGATTAACAAAATATGTTAAATATTTTAAAATAAAATTAGAGAAATATGATTTAGTTAAAATGCAATTAGAAGAAATGTAATGCACTACGAAAAAAGAAACAAAACTAAAAAGAAATGCAATGCAAAACTAAAAAGAAGGAAAGAAAAAAAACAAATGCACTCCAAGATAAAAGAAAATGAAGAAAGAAATATTCATGCATTGGAGGATTAAAAAATCACATACAATTTAAATTGGGGCATACTATTTGCAGTAACATTTTTACTATTTGTAGTAACATTTTCCTGTGAAAAGTCTATTTTGCCCTTTAGCTAAATAAAAACTCTTTTTTACTTTCCATATTACACGGTAAGTAAACAATCTATACATTTTTTTATGTAAAGTTTGTTTGTTAACAGAAAAAAACCCTGTCTGGCCCGAGATTGTGCCAAAAAAACCCAAAAAATAGAAAAATTTTTGCCATTGACAAAAATATATCCCAAAATCCCGCCCCCTATTTGTAGGAACATTACCAAAATTCTGCCCACTTTGGGAGGTATTTTAGAAGGAAATCCCGGGGTCTCTCCCCCTATGTGCAGGAACATTTTTAAGTTGGATCCGCGAAAGCTGTGATTGGATTAAGTTGCCTTTGATACCACGTTAGAAATGTTAGAATTTCAAAAGAGAAGAAAAGAACATGGAGAATGTATAGATTGTTTTTTGTTTTTTTGTTAAAAAACCAATTTTACGTACAAAAAATGTATAGATTATTTACTTACCGTGTAATATGGATTGTCCTCGTGACTATCGGGCATAATTAGAGTGAAAAATATTTCTTTTATTTTTTTTAAAAACCTAAGGGGCATTATAGACTTTTCACAGAAAAATGTTACTGCAAATAGTAAAAATGTTACTGCAATAACAATTCCGTTACTCAAGTGCTCCTAAACTTCTCAAAGAGCCTTAACCACTAGACCAATTCATAACTTGCAAATGTCATTGGTGTTTATATTATAAATACCTATAATGTGGAGAATTAAAAACCAAAAACAATTTCATTGGCTAGGATTCGAACTCGGTTGATTCATGTATAATAGCTACGCCTTAACTGCCATACCAAAAAGATATTGTTTGAAAGATAGGTGTTTAAATTTTTAATATTAAATCTGTGGCGGATTAAAAATCACAGAAAAGTTCATTTGATGGGATTTGACCTCTTATAATCCAAGAGTCTAAATATTCAAGGGCCTTAACCACTAGACCAAACCAATGTTGGTTATTAATCTGGGTGTTTATTTTATTAATAGTCAGTTTGAACCCATTATTGTTAGTTTTAGATAAATAATGAACATTCACATGAATTTTAAATAATGCTACTAAAATAAACTAATATATTTTTTTTAGTCCATAAGTTTTAATAATATCACTAAGACACCCTAATATTTATTTTTTTTTTCAATTTAAGCTTTTAACAAATAAAAATTGAAAGGAGACACCCTAAAAATTGTAAATTGTACCCAATAACTATATTTAGAGCTTATATTATTAATAATATTATACCTTAAAAACTAATAATTATATTATGACACCCTATTAATTATAAATTAAATTGTATCAAGTACAACTAATTTTATTTAAATTTTATTAATTATCAACAAACTTTAGTCATTCAAACATTTCAATTATGTCCTTAAGGTTTCAATTAGGTCCCTAATTTTTTTTTTAAATTGTAATTTGCTGTTTAAAGTATCATTTACTTTTATTTCAGTCATTCTAACTAAAAATTTATCACTTATGATATATTTTCAGGAAATTTATTTGAGACGTACTATATATTTCTAAGCTGAATTAACTCAAAGATACATAAAAATACTATTAGGTCCCTACATTTTCTAGTAAGTTATAATTTAGTATCTAAAAGTATCATTTACTTTTAATTTAGTCATTCTAAACTAAAAATTTACATTTTTTAATATATTTTGAGTGAACAGCCCAAAATATACCTATACTTTTCGATTGTATCTAGTTTTATCACTATACTTTTTCTGTGACCACGAATATCCCTAAGCTATTTAAAAAGGGCCAAAAATGTACTGGGGTCATTAGCTACCGTTATACATAACGGAAGTGACCCCATGTGCCTTACATGTGATTTTTTAAGGGGTAATTTTGTCTATTTACTAGTAATTTTTTTCTTTTTATTTTCTTCTTCTCCAAAATTACTGTTCATTGTCTTCCTAAAATTTCTCCATTCCCCACCCCTCCTCCGCCTACCGCTTCCCCTCCCCCCTCCATCCTCCATCCTCCCTCCTCCTCATAAAACCACCACCACCATTCCAACCCCAACAATAATAAAATCACCACCACCATTTCAACCTCACAATCAAAGGAAAAAAAAAAAAAAAAAACATCACCATGCCCATCCAAACCATCACCCAGAAGTAAAAAAACCATCATCCATGGCCATCCAAACCATCATCCAAAACATCATCATGGCCATCCAAACAATCACCGTGGCCATCCAAACTATCCAAACCATCACCATGGCCATCCAAACCATCACCTAGAAGTAAAAAAAAAAAAAAAAAAAAAAAACATCACCATGGCCATCCAAACCCAGAAGTAAAAGCCCAAAAACCCACCGCCACCGTCGTTCCCACAACCCATGAATCACCACCCCCATTGCCACTTCGTCAAATCCACCACCTCCGCCGTCATCACAAAAAGATAAATTACCACCACCTTAGCTAGCCAAACCCATAAATCCCGCTAGCATATCTTGCCTCCGTTCATCTTCCCCTGTCTAGAACCACCGCAGCAACATAGCAATGGTGATGGGTTTTTCCTTTCTTTCTTTTTTTGATTTTTGGATTGAGGGGTTGAAATGGTGGTGGTAATTTTGTGTTTGTGAGGGCTGGAAGTGGTGGTTGGTGGTTTCTGAGTTTGGAGAAGGGAGGAGGGAGGCGGACGTTGGCGGAGCAAGGGTTGGGGAATGGAGGAATTTTAGGAAGATAATGAACAATAATTTGGGGAAGAAAAAAAAAGATTATAAATTAACAAAATTACCCTTTAAAAAGTCACATAAAAATCTTTAGGTGACCAATTATTTTTTGGTCACCAAAAGTGGTCACTACAATGTTTTGAATTGGAGAGAACATACCATTTTCATCTTTGGTGACCAGAATATTTGGTCACCAAAAATTTCTAGATTACTGACCAATTATTTGGTCACTGAAGAGTTATTGACCACTGTTGGTGACCAATTATTATCCATCACGAATTTTTGTCACTAAAGACTATCAATTTGGTGGGAATTGTTCCCGCCATTGCCTTTAGTGACCAGATAGTGATTAATTTTATTTTTGGTCACCCAATTTTCATGTGTGAGAGAACTTTAGTGATCAAATAATTTCTAATCAGGAAAGGGCATTTTAGGTGACCAAATTTCTTTTGGTCACTACGATTTTGGACACCAAAGACCATTTTTCTTGTAGTGTTGGTAATGTCTAATTTATGTTTTTCATCGATCTTCATGATATGGGTAGCCAAGAGTGTGCCAACCATTACAAATTCAATATTGAATCTTGAATGGAACACCCCCACCCCCACATACACACCCTAACCCCACTCATTATTGCATTCCCACCCAAATCGATGGAACACCCCTCCGCCCCCTCCATCAATTTTTTCTACGTTTTCCACTGAACCACAACACGATTGAATTAATCGTTCGATGATCATAATTCAAGGCTGAGGTTCACAAGGCGATGTTACTTCGCCACCGCTTTTCTTTGCTTCATCGAAATACTTCGGGATTCGCGATTTTGTCCAAGAAAATTGCATTGAGATCAAAATAACATTGTTTGATGGATATTTGTAAAACAGGATGAGGTAATAAAGGGTAGTGGTCCGGGAAAACGAGGAAAGAAGATGGGTGAATCACATGTTATATTGCAACTCTAGGGATATTTTTGTCTAAGAAATTGGATATATCACAGTCTAAGGTTTAATTTGTACTTTTTAAAAATTGGGGGTTTGTTTTGTTTTTTTGACAAACCTCAGGGTTGTTTTTGTATTTCTCTCTCTCTATATATAAGTGTGTGGGTGCAAGTGTGTGTATATATATATATATAAGTGTGTGGGTGCATCCGCCACTATATATATATATATATATATATATATATATATAGACACACACAGAGTGGCAGTTGCACCCAATTTAATATAAATTTTTTTTCATAATAGTAGTATAAGATATATAGTGAGTCAATTTCAGCCCACCTATTTTTTTTTAATAAAATTATTAATTACTAAGTACTAAGCCCAACATAACTAAGATTGTTATGGCCACATGGGTAGAACTCACCTCCAAAAGCTACCTCAAGAGGGGAGGGTACCCAAGTGGCTATAAACCCACACCAAATCACATACCTTGGAAATGTGAGATTCAATGAATCATGACAAACCACCACATTTTCGTTCTGACGTCTATGGCGGTTCACTTTGAGGACGGTTCACTTTGAGTGTCCCACTCTAGGTGTAGGTCACCCCTTCTGTTCACCGGCGATTCACTCTGAGTGGCCCATTCTAGCTGTAGGTCTCGCTTTCTCAGGTCACCCCTTCCACAAGGTGGAAGGAGGATGAGGTTGGCTCTGATACCACTATTATGACCCCATGAGTAGAACACACTCTCAAAATCATGCTCAAGAAGGGAGGGTGCCCAAATTGTTATAAACCCACACCAAGTCCCATACCTTGGCAATGTGGGATTCAATGAATCATGACTGGCTAACAGAAGGCACGACCAATCCCTTCTAAATTGTAAGCGGATCGTGGATCCACTTACCTAAAACCAAAAACTAAAAAAGAATTTTTTAAAAAAATGAATCAGTAACAAAGTCGAGCGCAACACTGTTCACCCACTTATTTGTCAAAACTGATTAGCGGAATAGGATTGGAGATGAGTGAATTAATTAATGATAGTCTAATTGTATACATTGAGAATGATATATCTTCAACAATTGAAAATGAGCAAATATTGCCATTTTTTCAACGAATACACACTCGTTATCAAATGTCAACGAATAGTATAATTTTGAATATTTATGTCGTTTATTGTTTTATAGTTGCGAGTTATAATTTTATCGTTAAATATGTTTATTTAAATGCATTTTTTAAAACCCTAACTCACCTAAAAAATAAATTATGTATCTGCCACTGTATATATATTATGCACATATATATGATATGATAAATAAATAAATATATATATAAATATATATATGTATATATATAGCTAGGATAGGAAGAGAGAAGGGGGAGACAGTAGATGCAGAAAGCGGAAAAGGGAGAAGCAAAGAAACGAGAAAAGAAGAGAAAGGAAACAGAAGAAGAAGTAGGGAGAAGGGAGGAAAGAGAGAAAAGAAGATAAAAATAGAAAAAATTTAGAAAAGTGAGATTCGAGACGTGAACCGTGATTCTAAACTGATGGCAATGAATCTAACAATCTTAGGAATACAACCGTAAGCTTAAATTGCTTACGATAACGTTAGAATTTAGATTTTTAGTGCATATAAGTTTAAACTATTAACTTTTCTTGAAGTATAATTCGAATCCTTGATTTTGGAGGCTGTAGAAATGTTATGAATTGTTAGAAATAATATATAATTGTTATAGGAATGATTTTGATAAAAAAGAACCAAAGAAAAATGTGTTTTGAGGTTGTTTAATTCAAAACCAGAAGCTAAAATTTTGGAAAAAACTCGAACTAGGTAACACTGGCTATAACCGGTCAAAAGATAGGAATAGCAGATTTTCTTGAATCAATAAAATCGGCTACTACGGACCTTTGATAGGTTATAACCGATCTTTGAAACTGGAATTAAGTGACTGCGGTAATATCGCCAATTCTGCGGGAAAAACTGCTCTTTGGAGCTGAAGTAATGTTAGCGTCGGTTATTGCCAATGATCTTACGCGAAATTGATTTTCAAAGCTGGAATAATAAATTGCATCGGCTATTGCCGATCACTTTGCGGGAAAAATCGATGATGCACTAAAATATGAATTTTTGAAGTTCAAACTTAAATCCTTACAATTTCTTTCATAACATTAAACAATTTAATTAATTTAATTAAGATTTATGAAACAACTAGAAACAAATGGATTGAAAGGAAAAAAACCTTCAGAACCCTAGACTCTAAAGATTGATTTAGACTTGAGACTAAAGTCTATACCTTGAGACTTATATATTGCAGATCATTCGAATATTGGTGAGCGAGCATCTACGAAACAAGGTGAGTTTCTCACCGAAAATGGTTATTATTTTAACGCAACTAATAATTGAACTTAACTTGGAGTAATTGTGATGGCATGTTTTACAAAACTTTTGAAATTATGTGTGAAATGTTTTGGATGTATTGAAAAGTCCAGTTGTTTTTACATACCTGTTGGAATGTATATATACTTGTGAAGATTCAGATGTGTTTCTTTTGTACACTGAAACTGTTGATTGTGCATATGTGAGTTTGGATCCATTATATGGTACGATTTGAGTCCACGAGCCGGCAATGGGCTTGTTGATGGGATCATTCACGTTTTTAGTCTTGAAATGAATTGATGTGGTACGGTTTGATCTGTGAGATCATTCACATTTTTAGTCTTGAAATGAATTTGATACAGTACGGTTTCATCTATGGGATCATTCATGTTTTTAGTCTTGAAATGAATTGATATGGTACGGTTTGATTTCACAAGCCGGCAGTGGGTTGGTCGATGGGATCATTCATGTTTTTAGTCTTGAAATGAATTGTTGTGGTACGATTTGATCTATGGGATCACTCACATTTTTAGTCTTGAAATGAATTGATATGGTACGATTTGATCTATGAGATCTTTCACGTTTTTAGTCTTGAAATGACTAGATATGGTATGGTTTGATCGATGAGATTGTTCACGTTTTTGGTCTTAAAATGACTTGGTATTGTACGATTTGATCTATGAGATCATTCACGTTTTTAGTCTTGAAATGATTAGATATAGTACGGTTTGATCGATGAATCATTCACATTTTTAGTCATGAAATGGTGAGGAAGTATCAAATGTAATGAGATAGAATGATATAAGATATGAGGTATGACACGAACATGTTGAAAATGAGTATGAAATGAATCGGAAGGAATTGAGTTTATACGATATGACATGAACACCTAAGGTGATTTGCTTGTTTGTTTATTGTTCACATAGAACGTAGACGACTGCCATTCATTCTCTTATGTATGATTATATTAACATCGCATTTGAGTCATGAATGCTATGTGTTAGGAATGTTTGAACTTATTTGCACGGGTAAATGTATAACTCGGTAAATGTTTGCGAAAACGGTGTGATCTCACTGCGCACGGGCTCATTCTATTTTCCTATTTTGTTTTCTATCTTTTCCAAATATAATTGCTCTAGATTCTTGGTATGTGAATGACTTTGCTCACTACCAGTATTAGGCTTGGGACTGCATGTCGGTCTGATTATTAAGATAGTTGTCAAGGTTAAGGATAAGTACGAGTATTTTGAATTTGTAATTTTGAATATGATAAGTTAATGATAAAAAATTATGAAGTTGTCATAATAGTAATTATGTTTTGGTTTGTTCTGATCGACATATGAGTTATGGTGCAAACCAGACATGCATCTGGTTAAGCCAACCTCTTGTCTGTAGGGTGGTGAGACTGGGGTGTCATAATGTGTCTGTTATGAAAGATGATGCATGATTTCGAGTCTTAAATTATGTGAAATTTAGGAATGCATAATGTATCTAGAAATGTATGAAACATGCTAGGGTTTCCATAATCACCTTAGCGTGAAACGGTCATAGGACCTACCAGACGAGACTTGGGCTTTGAGTTTTTAGCATGGCTAGATAGTAGCTTCTTGAACGTGATGTTGTGCTTGATAGCTAAAGTACGTGTCGCAGTTAGCCGGCACTCACCAGTGGCCCGAAATGTAAAAAGGTCAGGATCCAAAACCCTCGACGTCGAGCATACTCGGTTATACGAATACGGCTGCCGTGGGGGCGGGGAGTTTGTAAACCCTTGAAAACATGACCAACTCAAAACGTGAATAGATTCTGATTTAGCTTTAATATGAGAAGCTAGATAGATAAATCTGCTTGCTAAGAGTCTAGTGGCTCAAACGTGATTTGCATATAGATGATTGCATCTATGCTACCAGGGCCGTTCCTACATAAATAAGGGCCCTGTTCAACATTATAAATTTGGGCCCTTTTATATTATCGTTAATGTAAAATGAAATTATCAACTTAAAAGTCATATATGTCAAATAGTCTGACTGTTTGACATGCAATTGCATTGTGTGCACACTACTACAAAAAGGACTTTTAATGGCGGTTTTTTAGGGCTTTTAATGACGGTTTTTGGCATTTTTCAACCGCCATCTATCCGGCAGCCGTAGAAAGTTTACGGACTTTCTACGGCGGTTCGCTTAGGAACCGCCGTAGAAAGTTGGCTTTCTACGGCGGTTTTGAAGATAGCCGCCTTAGAAAGTACCAAATTTGTAAAAAAAAAAAATTTAATATTTTATTTTTTTCTCTACATTCAAAAAATATATATCAAAAACAGCAGGAACAACCTTAGAAAGGTTTTGATATATATATATATATATATATATATTTCAACTTTATTCAAAATATATATATCAAAAACTTCCATGCTAATAAACCGAACAACCACCAAACTTCACAAAATTTTTGCTTGCATCCATCAAATTCTAATTAATTTAATCATTAACAGTAAGAACAATACAATAAGCACCGATAGAACACTAATCAAACCCGAATTTAATCATTCATCATCTCACCAAACTCGAATTTAACACTAATAATAAACCCTAGGCCAATCACAATAATCAAGTAACAATAAAATTTGTAAAGCTTAAATAAAGTTGAAACTATTCTATATTACCTTTTTTATGATTTGAAGCCCACAACAAGGACCGATTGTGGTGAAATTATGATGGGGGATTAACTCCAAGTGGTGGGTGATGGCCGATTAAGAAACCATATCCGGAGTTGGGTGACAGCGGATCTTGTTATCAATGCTACCGGAAGAACGACTTCGGGGGAAGACAAGAGAAAAAACCAACGGAAAGAGGATGGGCGTCGGCAACGAGAGAATGCTTCGGTTTGCTGGAGATGGAAACATGGGGAAGCCGCGGCTGGTTGGAGATGGAAACAAAGGGAAACCCTTAAAATTCAAACAAAATCAAGTTTCTATGGCGATTTTTATTAAAACCGCCATAGAAGTAACTTTCTATGGCGGTTGTAATTGAAACCGCCATAGAATAACTTTCTATGCGGCGGTTGTAATTGAAACCGCCATAGAATAACTTTCTATAGCGGTTTCAATTACAACCGCCGTAGAAAGTCCATTTCTACGGCGGTTTTAATAAATCCGCCGTAAAAAGCCCGTAATTGTGAATTCCAGCCCGTTCCTCTATTCCTATTAATTTCTAGTTTTTCAATTTTTGTAAATTAACCCCCAAATTTTTTTAAATTTAATAATAAATATGTATTTTACTATTTATCAATTTTTATAGAAAAATTCATCATATTTATTAATTATATAGCGGTTAGAAATACAACCGTCTAGAAAGGGACTTTCTACGGCGGTTTTCTAAAACCGCCGTAGAAAGGGGACTTTCTACGGCGGTTAGAAATAAAACCACCGTAAAAAGGGGACTTTCTACGGCGGTTATCAAAAACCGCCGTAGAAAGTTATTTCTAACCGCCGTAGAAAGTTCCTTTCTACGGCGGTTTTATATAGAACCGCCGTAGAAAGTTCGTACTTTCTTTTTAATGGCGATTTTGGTCTTTCCACTATTAAAGCACCGCCGTAGAAAGTCCATTTTGTAGTAGTGGCACACGCGTAACGCTGCTTCATCTTTTCATTTTTTTTAATTTTAGAGTATACTTTATTTTACAAGCGGTACTTATAACATTAAAATTGAAATTATTATTATTTTAGAAATATGTACTATTTATCTTGCAAGCACAATTTATACCCTTAAAAATTAGAACTTCTTATTATTACTTATATTATAATTTTTTAGAAGTAGGTATTACTATTTAGATTACATGTATTACATTTTTAAAGAGGCACTACTTCCACCTTTAAATTTGGTACATTTTACTTTACCTTTAAAGTAAATTTTTTATTACTATTATTATTTTAAGAAATAGGTACTACTTCTAATATTACGTGTGCTCATTTTGTAAAGAGACACTACTTCTACCCTTAAATTCAGTACTTTTTATTTTACATATCAAATTTTATTTTTTTATAAAAATATAGGTACTACTTTTTATAATACATGCGCAATTTTTTGTAAAGAGGGTCTTTTTAGCAGTGAAATTATTGTCTCTTTAAAATATTAATTTTAAATATTGTTTGTTTGAAAAATTAATTTTAAACAAATTGGGGGCCCAGGGACAGCCCTGCAGGCTACCATGCTTGCTCAGTATATGTATGTGTATACGCCACCATGCTCGTTGTAGTAACTCAGATGTACTAATTACTTGACTTGCTTGTTGCTTTCGCTTACATTTACATCTACATGTATGATAGATGCATGAATTGCTTTGTCTGCTTTGCCCAAATTTTTAAATAAAGACTTACGATAGGAATTTATCTAAACCCCGACGTCTCTGACTGAGCTTATTTAAACTCACTGCTTTCCCTTCTTATTTTTGTTGTTAAAGAGGCTTGATCTGAGTGGCTCTAGTGGTAGGCCGATGAGCATGCGTACAAGACGAAAGTTAATAAATCTTATAATAGACAGGATGACACATTTTGAGAGGACAATTTGGTCGATGACCGTCCTCAAATAATTGCTTTAATTTCTGCAGTAATGTTTTATTGTAAATTTCTTGATGGGTATATAATAATTATTATTACTATTATTATCTGTATCGGTTATTGGACGAGAGTTTTGAATGACGTTCTACCCCGGACCGGCTCGTAATTTGATCAACACCTTTTAGTTGGTTTGTTTTAGAATCTTTATTGGCAGTTCTCACAGGTATTTTACCAGTTTTTGTGGATAAGTGCAGCATTTGGAAAAGAAGCCAAAAAAGAGAGAAAAAGGGCAAAAAGATGTAGAGAAAGGAAAATTGTCATGAAGGAATAAAGCTAAAGGGTCGAGCAGTGCATTGAAGAAACAATAAGTGTCCAAATTGACACTTATGATCTGCATAGGGCCGAAATCAAGAAAAGCCTTCGGAAGTCATGAATAAGTTGGTTTTAATCTAGAAGCAGAGGAATAACTCCCACAAAAAGAAGGATTTGGGAAGAAATCTTATTCCCGATTTGTATTGGAATAAAAGAGGTAGTCTTGAAGATTTCCATTAAAGAAGACTTCCGATGGAAGGAAAATGCTTGATTGATTCTGTGTCCAATTAGGAACCTTGATTGATAGATACTCCTTAATTGATTAGGAGATTGTTTTGTTTCAATCTCTAATTTTGTATGTCCTATTAATAGGGCCATTACCGTGCAAAAAGGCACGCTTCCATACTTTAGTTTTTCCAGAAGATACAATACTTCAAAGTTCGATTTTTTCTTTTGATCGCTATTTTTTTATTGCTGACTGCGAAGGCTTTCATTTGCTTGAGCAGAATGTGGTTTTTGCCAACAACATTTTATAGAGTAATATTTCTTTTCTTTTATTTTTACTGGTCTATGGATTTCTTTATAATTCTATGTTTTAGGTCTAAAGTTATGAGTAGCTAATTCTTTAATTATGGTATTATGTAAAGAAGCCATGAATCCATGCATAAATGAAACCTGAGATATAAAATCAGTCTAATATAATATGTTCCCCAATTAACCTGTGTTTATAAGTCTAATTACTAAGGTTTAATTAAAGCCTGATCAACTTGATTTTGTCTGGTAAGAGTCAGTGAGTGAAAAAACTACCGGCTGATGTAGTACAGGATAATTGGGTAATAACTCTTAAAAGTTACGACGATAGGAGTCATTATTGTTAGGTTTCTCTAATTCTTAATGCTTATAATCTAATTAACAAAGGTGCAGAGGGGACCCATGGCCTATTATTTAGGTTAGTTAGAGAAGTAATTGTTGCAGAGGGGAGCCACAGGGGTTTACCAAAAAGTTAAGGAGGAATTCGGTTATGCAAAGGGGGCCCACGGTAACCTATAATTGACCGATATCTAATAGTAGACTACATAAGGTGTTAATGATTATATGCACGAGATTTATGTGGATTACATAATACGGGAATACTTCTTTATATTAATTCAATTGTGATTCGCATGTTTAATTTCTAGTTCTATAATTAAGTGACAATTCACAAGTCTCGTAAGAGGCACAAAGGTAATTGATAATCAACTAGTTACTTAACATTGATCGGATTAAGAGTTTTAGTTCATCTGCCTCTGTGGCTCGATCATGTTTATCCTGTGCTACTTTTAGCATATTTATTGTAAGTTTTAAGTAGTACTTTTATTGCATTTTGGTAGACTAACGGAGGTTTATCATACTTCTTGAAAGGAATGATTCATCGGAGGGGGGTCGGGTCGAGCGCGTCACATGTGAGCTAGAGTGAAATATTCCACCGACATACACCAATAACTCAGTTCTTTAATTCAAGGGACGAGCTATAATAACTCAAAATGGGCTGGTGCAACATATAAAACAAGTTTGTCATCCTTACCAGTCTGCAGAAGTACGTACGTCCGTAGTAAATATACATTAATTAAAATATAATATATATACCGAATGTGAAATTACTATGCACCTCTGAAATGACTTAAAAGCGGTCAAATTACATTCACCATGCATCGTACGTGTTGGGTATTTACATTTGACTTTAATTTAAAGAGGGCATGCATGCCAAACCAAGCAAAAAATATTTACTTAGTTTGGACTTTTTGTTGGATGAAATTCTGAAGTGTGGAAACATCAGCTCTGTAGAGTTTCTGAGTGAACTCTAACAAATCCGACCATGTGAAATCTGGATACTTTCTTTGGCCTTCTTCTTCGTCAATGAGATCCTGTGGGGGTCTCACCACTTTGTCTCCTTTAGGGGACAAGAAAAATGCTAATGACTTTCTCGCACTCACCTTGTTTACCACTGCCCTGTGAAGACAGCTGCGGTATCTCCCATTCGATAATGCCTGCAGCAGGTACGTATTTTTCATATTCCAAATTAAGGTTTACAAATTTAATTATGATCTTTATCACAAGTTCGTCCCTCCCATAGTCCCATCCATGCAAAACGAACCCATTTTAGGTAAAGAAAAGAGGTAATAAATCTATACAAAAGGGGTAATAACTATCTACGTTGGTTCATAATTTCACCTCCTCTCACATTTTTGTTCTCGAATTTGAAACAATTTATTTTCGGACTCTAAACTGGGGCTTTCATTCTCATTAGTCCATCGCCGAAGTTTCAACTAAAACCAGCCCAACGCCGACAAACTTGAGATTTTCAATTTGTCAATCTTTTCTTGCAACTTTGTCACCCCAGCTTCATTATTCTCTAATATTTTAATATTTTGGTAGTTTTGTTCATCTCGTGTCTACCGGCATTGGATTAGTTTTGATCGAAATTTGGACAATAGACTAGCTAGCTAGGGATGGAAAACCCCAAGTTTGATGACTTAAAAAAATAATTTCAAATTAAAGACATTAAGGCTCCGTTTGGACAAGTACTTCAAAAATATTTTTATAAAAGTATTTTTCAAAAACATTTTATAAAATATGTTTTTGAAATTTTTTTAATGAAATATGTGTTTGGACAAGCATTTTACAAAAACATTTTTTGAGCCAAAAATAGTTTAAAAGATGTTTGGACAACTATTTGAAAAAATAATATTTTTAAATTATATTTGATGCGGGAAATTATATAAAAATTATGTTTACGGTGTATAAACTTTTTTTTTTACTGGATGGGCAGGGGTCGGGGTCCGGGACAGAGTCATGCTGGGGCCGGGGAAAGGTCGGGTCCGGGGACGAGGCTGGGGCGAGGGCATGGTCGGGGTTGGGGCCGGGGCGTGGTCGGGGCCTAGGTGGGGGTTGGGGAGTGGTTGGGTCGGGGTCGGGTTTGGGGTCAGGGTCTGGGCTTGGGTCAGGGGCGGGGTTGGGGCCATGGTTGGGGTCTGGGCCTGGGTTTGGGGTCGGGGACGGGTTTGGATTCCAGGTCGGGGAGTGGTCGGGTCTGGGGCCGGGTCGGGGTCGGGCCCGGGGTCGGGTTTGGGTTCGAGGTCGGGGGCGAGGTCAAAACGGTGTGGGGTCGGGGTGAGGTCGAGGTGGGGCCGAGGTCGAAACGTGGGTGGGGTTCTCGGGCCAGGGTCGGGGGCGAGGCCGAGGTTGAGGTCGGAACAGGGGTGGGGAAGATGTCGGGTCGGGGACGGAGCCGAGGTCGCAGAGGGTGGGACTGGGGGTCAGGGCGGAGCGGGGTCGGGGTTTGGGGCGGATCGGGGGCATGACATGCCGACCAGTGAGTTTAACTTAAAATGTCTGTAGAATTTTTTTAAGTTTTATAAAACATGTTTAAAGTGTACTTTAAAAACATTTTACTTAAAATTATTTTTTAAAAATATTTTGCAATTTCTTATGCAAACATCATTTTTAAGTTTTTTATACTCTTAAAACACTAAAAATGTTTTTAAAGTACTTGTCCAAATGGAGCCTAACATAATGTAATCAAGTTTGGAAATCAACAGAGTTATTATCTCTAAATAAAATGAGTGGTCCGAAAAGTGAATGAGGAAAACATACCATAAAAGTGTCACCAACATTAATGACAAATGCCTCTGGTAGGGGTCGAATGATTCTCCATTCATTATTTACAGAAACTTCAAGGCCACCAACCCAATCTTGATGAAGTATGGTCAAGGAATTAGGGTCACAATGAGGACCAGTGCCAAGAGTAAGGCATGATTCTTTGCAAGGTGGATACAAGTTACATCTCATAATTGACATTCCATCTTCAAAGAATCTCCTGTAGTAGGAACGTTCAACTCCCAAGCTAATGGCCAACAATTCCAAGATGGCCAAGGCTATATTTTCCATTTCTTCACAATACTTTTGATAAACTAATCTGCAAAATAAAATTAAAAAAATTCACATATATATATATTTATAAATATAGTTGTGATGTAACTCTCTTCATTAGTTTTCATGAATGATTGTCTAAAACTGTTATGGATCAAATCAAAGTCCCTGTAACACTTTTAAAAGTATTTTTACACATGTACTATATACATCGATCGATCGCTCAAATTTTAATTTAAAAATTCTGTATTGATTTGTTAGTATATATATTAATTTATTTTTTAGAGCTTAAATATCTAATTAATTAAAAGGACATGTTAAACATTAATTATACTCTAGTGTTACAGAAGATAACACTATGTGAAACCATTTGAAAAGGCATAAACCTACCAAAAATATGTAGATACAAATTTAATAATAATAAGCTCAAAATCCTAAAATGGTTTTTTTTATTTTTTTTTTATTTTTAACATTTACAACTCACAAGTTTCAAATCTATAACATATGAATTACATAAACCTTTCATTAACCACACCCTAAACATGTACTCTCCTTGTAAAAGGCAGAAAATAATGTGGCATGCATTCTTGTATATTGCAGAGAAAACTTATCATATATTACGGGCGTAAGTCGCATTTAGGTTAAACCAAGTAGCAGATCAGTCACCCTTACTGAAACAAGAAATCAAGACAAGTACTCTTAGAGAGAGAGAGAGAGAGAGAGAGAGAGAGAGAGAGAGAGAGAGAGAGAGAGAGAGATATAGTATAATAGTAGTACTTTTCTTACCCTGTTCCCTGGAATTCTTTCCCAAAAGCAGACGTGAAATATTTAAGCACAGCAAAGTCACGATGCACATCTCCATGGTTATATCTGAAAGATAACGTTTCCTTCCACGGTAGTTTGGCCGAGAACCGGTGAGCATGCCCACCGGAATAGCCGACAACGGTTCCCCGATCCTTACGAGCTTGGAGTTTCTTGCTAATCGGAAGGTTGAAGACAGAGTCCATATGTTCGTGAGCGGCTCTAACGAGATTCATATCCACACCATGCTTAATAACTTGAAAAAACCCATGGTTTCCACAAGCTGTCTTCAGAAGCTCAGCAGCTTTCATGGTTTCCACTTGGTCACCTTTGAAGTAGCCCTCTAGGTTTATGACTGGCTCGTTCAGCTCTGCCTGTGAGTGAACTAAGTCTTCATCAGGCCAGATGAATTGTTTTGGCAAGTGTACTTGTTTTTGTAGTATGGATATATCAAAAACATCATATTCTTCATATTTCAAATCATTTGAAGGGCTTAAAGAGGCACTTGAATCCATTATATATATATATATATCTATCTATTTATAATCAGGCGAAGAGGATTTTGGAGTCTGATTAAGAGCAGTATTTATAGAACATAAGATGTTCAAAATTAGGACAAGCTAGGGAACATAAGAGGTTGAAGAAAGAACTAATGTGTGTGTCCAAAGTTTTTGAAAATTTTGTTAAGGTATCTCATCAACTTTTAGATTATTAATTTTGGATCAATATGCTGACTAGCGTACACTAATTTTGTAAATAAATAATGTCTTTGATCTATTATTTAAACCTTTTTTTTTTTGTAAGCTTATATAGCGTTCATATATATATATATATATATATATATAGTTTATTCTCTCTCCCTAAACAAGCAGTGAGAGTTCTTTACATATCCTACAAATTAAACTATAATAAGAAGATTAGATAAGACTTTTAATTATCATATTATTAGTAGCAAATTTGATATTAGATCACTAATGTATCAGTTGTCAGGTCTCAACGCTTAATGCTGAAACCATAATCCTGATTTGATTAAGCACTTAACATCTTATTGTTGAAATATATTTTTCGAGCCTTTGAATTAAAATGCTTAATCACCCGATCTTGTTTGATAAATATTCTGATCTTAATGCTAAAATCTTGAAAATGTACTATTTTACCCTTACGTTGAATTTTTTATATTTATATATGAGAAATATTAAATTTTATAATGAAACATAAATTATGATGAATAAAAAAAATATAAGGAAATAAAATAAGATAAAATACATTAAATTGAATAATTATAATAAAAATAATAATTTATTAAAATCTCTAATATGAAAAACGAGTCCACTATTGCATTCTAAAATGAATTAAAAATTTTACAATTAAATGCATATATAATTAATAAATTATATAAGTAATATTAAACATATAGCACAAATGATATTTACAAAACAAGTAAATGATATAATTTATAAAATAAATTTTTTATACAAAAATACAATAATAAAAAATATTAAAAAATTATTTGATAATATTATAATAAAAAGTTTAAAATACATGGTATTCTAGTGAAGGAAAAAATCAAATAATAATTTATTCAAAAATAAATATTTATAGTTAAATCAATATAAAAAAAATAAAAGGGCTAGTTTCGGGAATCAAATATGAATTACTAAAACAAATATTACGTGGAGCATTAAGTGATAAGTAATAAACTAATTTTTAATGCTTAAATTTTTCTAAAGGAAATAAGTAGTGCTTAATCAACTAAGAAGTTTGGATTTTCGTTATCAGACAGGGCGAAAGTTATTATTGATTAATCAAATAATTTTAAATATTAAGCACTGTCATCAAACAAGCCCTTAGGTGTAGTGACACCATTTTCATGCAAATACAAGTGGCTACTGCAAGTAGGCCGTTCTCCCCCCAATCAACCTTCCCCTCTTCAATAGCCCCAATTTTGGTTTTGTTGAGAATCTCACTCCGGATTGTATGGGACATATTAATTGTTTTTGGACAAATTCCAGCATTTTTCCTTTAAAAAAAAGGGTAATGTATAGTTATGAGATTAGATTTGTATAGTCTAATGTCCAATTTCAAATTTATTTCATGCAATGCTGCAGAAACCCTTTTAGATTCTTTATTCATCATTATTATTAGTTGAATGGAAAGATGGTATTTTTAAGCCAAAAAAATTTTATTTACTCAAATTTTGTCAGAAGAAATTTTCCACCAACAAGCCCAAGTTTTCAAAATTAAGTAAAACAATTAACAGATCGTAACTTTATGAAAATTAATCATGAAGACTATGAAAATTATGTACCTTCCGTGATATCATATATATTTGTAAGTATAACTTATAGAGTTTTGGATAAAATCAATTCCTATAGAAAACTTGATCGCTGCAACATCAGTTTGTAACACTTACAAAAGAAAAGGGAAAAAAAAAAAAAATTTACTTATAGATATCATACATGCATAATCATAGAAAAATCTATGATCAAAAGTAATTAAAATAACATTTCTAAGGAATGAAAAAGATACAAAATTTCTCCTGTCTATATAATTCCATTTCAGTTTTCTAATATTACCTTTTTTTTAAAGTTATCTTGTTAAATATGTGTGTATTAATATTAATAAAAACGTAATCATACGCCTTTCTAATAAAAGACAGTCTCTTGTCAAACTGTTTGAGTGTCCTATTAATGATATTTCATCCTTAAATTGATACTCTTATTATTTTTCACTACAAATAATACTTTTTTTTTCTCTCTCAAATTGATGGTACTTTTTAAACAGGTAATGCATCGGAGGTTATATGCGACACTTGATAGTTCAGCAAATAAATTTATTACCACGATACATTAACTAAACTCATTACATTAAAAGGCCAAAATCAATATTTGATATATCAAAGAGTAAAACCAGAACACATATTATCATAACTTACATGCAATATTTTTTAATATAAACTCGATACGTAGATCGTTTGACCATACACATGTCAGGGGACGTCATACGGATTGGGTACAATTTTTGCGTTTTAATAGTAATGAACTTGGAAGATTTCTTTCGCCAAACTTTTCTCTATGATTAAGCAAGCATTGTGCCTGAATCTTGTTATCGCGTGTCTACTTCTTGAATAGTACAAAGAATAGAACGTTCGTGTTATATTTTCATACAATTAGTGGCACTCCATTTTAAACATCAAATTCAGATTACAAAAGTAGAAACAGAAACAAATTATATTCATCGCGATCTATATATTACAGATATGATAAATTATTTTTTTTATAAATCAAAGACTAGCTAGTACGATATATAATGGGCTGATATAACACTCTATGTCTCATCTAAAGAGTTATGTTTAAAAAACGTACTTATTATGAGTTCTAAGGTATAATATCTAAAAAAAGTAATCTGATACTATTTTTTTCGCTTATACCATTATTTTTTAATTATCAGTTAATTGTAAACTACACATTATCGTATTAGTAAAGATATGCAATGTAAAAAATTTAAAATTGGACTCTTTTAATAGATCGGATGAAATCAGCATAAATTTCTCTGTGTACTGAAGCAGGGAAGAAAGAATCAAGTTAACAAAAAATAACAAATGAAGTGAAAGAGGGGGGTGGGGCGGGGAGGTGGTGGGGAGATTGTATGAGGGAGAGGAGTGTGAAGAAAATGCCAAGGCCGTCCAATGAAAATGTTGAATAAAGGGTTGTTAAGAAGCAAACAAATGGTACTAGTGACGCCCTTTATCCTTTTGGTCATTTTCCCAATAGATCAGACAAAGAAAAAACACCATGCATGCAGCAGTCTTTATCTTTCCTTACTTCCTTTTGTTGTCCGTTGCTACTAATTATTGAAAATCTACAGCTCCTTGCCGAGAACCCTAGGCATTTTGTGTCGTTGCATATAGTATTTAAATAAGCAAATATAGTTTAAAAATTAAATATATTCGTTGCTTCTGTAAAGGGACATTTCAAATTTATGCATCTTTCTTGAATGTAACAGCAGAAAATAATATTTCTTAGCTTAAGTTTAGGCCTTAGTGTTGTTAGATTTTGTGACTCGTTTCTTTGTTCTGTAGCATTGGAACATCTTTTAACTTGTAACCTGTCACTCTTGATACTGGGCCTTTTTTTGTCAGTTGGGAATCAATATTGTAGCAATTAATCAAGATGGTTGGCAGCATTCCCTGGGTACGTAATATAGGGCACGATTGGACGAAACATGTATTTTTGTTTTTTTTAGGGTATTTTCACGTTAAACGGTTCATATGCTAGCTTCTCAATCTTTTTAAGCTCAGGAAGGTACTAGCTGGTCAGCCTCCATCCGCTATTTAATGTTTAAAATTATTTGATCGATAAATAATGAGTTTTACTATATTTGACAACAAAAATTTAAATCTCTTATTTGGTTAAGCACTCTGTCTTTAGAAAAATTTAAGCACTAAAAGTTAACATATTGCTTATTACTTAATACCCAACCGAATAATTTTATAAATATTTTAAGTTTATTTCCGAAATTATCCTTTTAATTTTATTCATGTTGATGTAACTATTAAAAAAAAAAAAAACCTGGGTATATTCACCCTTTGATTAAAAACTTGAACAGTGTACATAAAGAAAGGTAAAAACCTCTAATAAACTATGAGAGATCAAGAAGTGAACTAGAACTATTTTGAGCGTTTTGATCATCCAGCCAATGTTACATAGTCCCTAGGCGGAAGTGGTCAAGTTTGGATCATTTTTACAAATAAGGAATGATCTTTTTTCCTTCTTTATTTTTTGAAATCACTGGCAAGAATTTTTCTTCATCGGCTATGATGTCCAGTTCTTGTTCTGATTCAAACTCTTGCTCTGAATTCCAATCTTTCATTGATTCACCTTGCAACTATAACGCCGTCTCTTCAGCTTTCCATTTTTCTTCCTTCTGCGCAGTGCCATTTTTATTGTCAACTCTTGATGTGTTCTTTTAATCTCAGCGTTGATCTCCTCAAAAGAGTCCCCCTCAAAATCAGATGGTTCTAACGCATGATATTGTGCCATTTGTGGCTTGTAAGGACTTGCGGTTATGTATACCTTCTGTGGAGTAGAAACCACTACTGCAGCCTGTATCAAAGGCTCTTGAGGTTCTCGGGTCTGGGAATCTGTAGCCTCAGCAGTGGACTGTAGTGCTGGGAATGTGGGGGCAGGATTGGAGGTTGTTCCTCGGTTTCGATTTATGGAATTTCAGTAAAAATTGGGGCTGATTCTGGATGGGATGTTACTGAATGGAGAGGAAGGTCTTGTTTATGTTTTTTTGTCACTGCAAAATCAGTCAAAACAACATATGTTTCTGTAAATTCGGGTAAATCTATACTCGAAGGGCCTGCAGCTACATAGTTTTTTTGTTCTGGCTGAAGCGTTGCGGTGAGGAGGGGAAATATGTAGCAAGCTCAGGTTAAGGTGGGTGATTGGCTGGGAATATACCAATTGTCTTTCAAAAGGGTATCTTCCTTTTGCCCCTGTGTGAGGCCCGAGCCTGTGACAACATCAGCAGTGGGGGGAGCTTTGATGCAGTATTGAGGCTGAGTTTTCTTGCCTTCTGGCTTGTCAAGCACTTTGTCGAGCACCTTGTATGCATTCTTTAACTCCGGGTGGAGCCATGTACATTTCTCCAAAGAATGTCCCAAATGCCAACAGTGAGAGCAATATTGGGGGAGAAGATCATCAATTTCAATAGATTGATAGAAACTCGTCTTCTCATCGGTGTCAACCCAGATACATTGAGGAATTGCTTCCAACAAGTCAATTTCAATTAATTTGCACCCTAGCAATACTGGTTCTCTTTACTGCAAGAGTTGCAGAATCTATGTGATGTCCCACCCCGACCCCCCGTTCCTCGGATCCATTCCCGACGAGGAAGAGCGAGACGAGTCTAGTGGGCGTCATTCAGGGTTCGCGCTCAACAATCAATACAGATAATAAATAAATATTACCATAAAATTGTATTTATTACCCTAGCAGTTCATGGTAGTGGAAAAGTAAAGATAAAGTCTAAGAACAGTCATAGACCAAATTCTCTTCCTAAAATCATAATTGTACTCAGTCTAACTATTACAGAGTTCTATTATTTATTGATTTCGTTCACGCCTATCGGCCTTACCACTATCGTCACTCAAGTTAAGCCCCTGTAAAATAATAAGATATAAAGATGTGAGCTTCACTAAGGTCAGTAAGAGATCTCGGGTTTTCCTTAGGAAAATTTCCACTGTAAACCTTTAAATAAAAGGCCAAGTAAGCGAGTAAAGAGTTCATGCATATATCTATATAACAGCGAAATTGTAGGTATGCATGGCAAGCAGGTAAACAAGTCAATCAAGTCAGCGCGTAAATCAGGTTAAGCAAGTCATGTAATATAGGCAAGCATATAGCAAATACTAATGTAGGCATGGCAGCATAGATACAACATTCATATGCATCACATTTGAGCCACTAGCGATCAGATAGCGCTGTCTAGCTTTCTCATAATTAAAGCTAAGTCGGTATCTATTCACGTTTCATTCGCTCGCGTTGATGGTTTGCAAAGTACATTGCCCACGGCAACAGTATCGGTAAAACCGGGAATGCTCCACGGCGGGGTTTTTGGATCCGTGGCCTTTTCTATTCGGGCCAAAAGGGGTTCCTCTCATATAGAAGGAGTGTCGATTATCAGAGACACAACTTTCACCGGCAAGCCCTACCTAGCGAACAAGCAGCTACTATTTATTTAATCGGGAAGACTCAGAGCCCAAGTCTTTTCACGTAGGTCCTCTGACCTATTTCACGCTAAGGTGATCATGACAAACCCTAGCATGGTTCATACATTTCTAGAGGCAATCATGCAAATCCTAGATGTCATAATCCTAGGACGGGCCTAGTCCTTTCTTGGCCGATGCATGATGTTGTATGTGTTCATGGGCATACATCTCTAGATGTAAATATGCAATCCTAGATGACATGCGATTTAACCCTGAGAAGGCACCACCCTTCATGGCTACTATGTCATGCTTTCATATATAGGTGCATACATTCATAGACATTCAATTGATCATGGAAAGTCACGTACATTCAAGTCAAGTCAAGCCAAATCAAGTCAAACATGGCATAACATAATCAATCATAGCATCATCATGTTAAGCAACATGTATACACACTTAGCAATAAGTTGTAATTAAAATAGGCAAGTCTTGAGGTGTGGGAGACCTCTTTAGAAAATAAAGCAATCAAGTAGGTATTGTTACCCACAATTACTAATTAGATAGTCCAATTAAGTCTTATGAAAATAGCGAGTAACCCCTCACCTTTCGTAGGTGTGCACATAACGGCGATTGACTAGATCGATTCGCGGTCATTGGTCAACTCCTGCAAAGCGAGCGTTCTAGCGTGAGTTACTAAAGTTTGATTTTTACTTTAGGTCATGATGAGGGCATCCCAAGTCCAGCAACAAATCCACAAACAAGTGAGTCCAGAGAAGCTGAGGAGGTTCGAGTTCTACATCGAGGTCCAACAATGCTTCAGGATCCAAGTCCATATCAAAGGGATCCACTTGTAGACATCATTGGGCCAATGACCAGAAGCAGAGCAAAGAAGGTTCAAGAGACACTCAACAACCTTGTACAAGCCTGCCATCAGGACGCTCAATTGATAGTAGAAGCAAACGCCTTGGAAAACAAAGACGGAAAGGTTCAAATTGCGACTCTCCTAACAATTCTTGAAGAAGAGGCGCAATTCCCCAATCCACAATGAAGAAGAAGGCTGTTTCTTGAAGTTCTTGAAGACGCCGGAAGGTTCTTGGACTTTAAAGAAACAATTCTTGAAGTTCTTGATTTTACTTAAATTCTTGAATTTCATATTTTGCAGAATCTTGAAATCTTGAAAATCTTGATTCCGAAATGATTCCGGGAGGTTCCAGAAGATTCCGGAAGCTCCCTACACCATTCCATAATGCGACATCAACAAATTGGGCCGACCCAACCCATGGAGTCCAGTCCACAACAATCGGATCGGCCAGCCCACAACAAAAGCCCACACGGCCAAGCTTAAGTAATTAGGGTTGGAAGTTAAGGGTTAGGGTTTGGGGGAAAATAAGGGTTTGTGCATGTTCCCTATTTTGCCCTTAGTTTAATTAGTTTCCAAAAAGGGTTCCTTCTTGATCTCCTTTTTGGAGTAGGAATTTTCTTTTCCTTCTTGTTTTGGGTTGTAACTTTTCGGCTACCACAAGTTTAAGGGTAAACCGAAATTTCCTTTTTCTTTTACCATTCCCCACTTCTTTCAGGGTTTGGTATTGTAAAGGAAATCAATCTCTTGATTGATTTCCAATTCTACTTCTTTTTCCTTATTCTTTTAGATGACTTTTTCGGCTGTTTCCTACTTATAAATAGGCAGCCGCAGATCAATAATAAACAAGTATTCAGATCATAAAAACTATTAGTTTTGAGTACTCTCCCTTTATTGCTTTATGTATTTGCATGCGTGTAGTTTACATATTGCATGAAACTTAGCTAATTAGGTTAATTGCTGTACCTAATTAATTTGCATGTTTCAACTCTTCTTACTTGGTTCGAAAATTCTAAATTAAATTAGCTTAGGTTAGCTTATTTGGTTCTCTGAATTTCGGGTAAGTTAGAGCTTATACGCTACGCTACTGAATCACACTTTCCTTGGCAACTTTCATCCGCATGTGTACAACCGTCCACATCAATTGGTATCAGAGACTAGGAGTGGTTTCGTGGCTGGAGAAGGTCGAAGTAACCCGACCGAATCTTTATCAGGTATTTTCTTTTCCTTGTTAGTCTTGTTTATCTTGAAATTCTTGGAATTAGAACGCATCTTCTTGGGGGAATTTTTTTTTTCTTTCAAGCTTTGAATTTTGGTTTTTAGTGCTGGTTACCCTATCTTAAACTCGATAGTTCTTTAGAAAAATTGAACCAAATTTTAAAGTACTGAAAAACGCAACTTAGGGTTTTAAAATTACCTTCTTTTTGCGAAAAGCTTGTACTGTTTTGGGGTTGTTTTTCTTACCTTAAAATCGCATATCCCTTGTTAGAAATTCACAAAGAAATTCGAACTTTAAAAATCAACTTAGGGTTCGGGTTTTTGGCTAAAACTAGGGTTTCGATTTTCGGTTGTATTTTTAGTCGCATTGCTTGCGACACTAGGGTTTGGAGAGACGCTTTAGTGTTGCTGTTTTTGCATCTAAATTGCTGGGTTTTGCGACTATTTTTCTACCCCTCTTGTGCTGATTTTGTGAAAGTTGGTGAGTTTTTGCGGTTGATGTTAAGCAGCTCACCTTATCTGCGCATTATAAGTTGCATGCACTAGTGTTGGATACCTTGTTTTGAATTCTTGAAAATATAGTGAATTATTAATTTTGTGTCCTTGTGCTGCTGAGATTATCCCTGGGAATTGGTTAGTGAGTCAAAATTGCACTTTGCTAGCCCTAGGGTTTTCGTTTCTTAAAATCGCATATTGCTAGAAATTTTCGCCACTTAGGGGTTTGTTTAAAAATCGCAATTTGAGCTGTTTGCATATTGAAAGAATTAATAATTTGCTGGGATTGGTTTCTTGATTACCTATTGGGTGGGTGATATCTTCTTTGGGTAGTTTTAGGACTTTCCTAAAGTTGTTTCAACTCTGCTTATTTTTCTTTGATTCTATTCAATTCTTGAATTGCCCTGCTTTCAACTGCTAGTTTATCTTTTCAAGCGACCTGAACATTTACTCTTAAATTATAGTTTGGATTTTGTCATCGTGCACACCCATCTTTTCTGAAATTTGAGGGCTTAACCCCGAAATTTCCTTGTTGTGTACTTCTTATCTGAACTATATTACAAATATTGTTTGTGAAAAGATTTTTCAACTCAAAATAGAACCAAGTGTCTATTTTCGAAAATTTGTGCTTTTTCCTTAAGTGTCATTGCTTTGTGTGAATTACTGTTTGCCTTATACATTTGTCAATACCGGGAGGTAGAGTGGAAAAAGGCTTGAGTGAACATACTATAAGGGCGCCACCCTAGAGTGAAACACTGGTTTGTGAGTAGCTGTTAGGTGGGATACACTTGGGGGACAAGGGGGTAAGGTTACTACTCATTTTTCCTTGTTCTTAGCAGACAGGTTTTCGCTTTAACCGATGTCAGGAGGAGGTGCTTCTGCCCCTTTGGGGAGTGAGCAAATACTGGCTGTAATAGTGCAACTCTCTGCGCAATTTCCTACCCTCACGGAGGAGGTTGCTGAACTACGCACTGAACGAGAACAACGGCGTACAGAGTCAGATGATGATATGGCCGCACCTGACAACAATGCCGCTGACAAGTCTTTCGAAGGCCTCAGTCAATGCAAAACGACTGTTCCACCCTTCGCCGGCGGTACAAATCTGGAGGATTACTTAGACTGGGAGATGAAAATGGAGCTCATCTTCGAGCTTCACGCGATCCCAGAACACAAGAAGGTCCCTCTCGCGGTGGTACATTTCACGGACTATGCCCTGGTCTGGTGGAATCAACAGATGGACCAGCGAAGGAATACGCGTCCCATGCGGGCCCGTGCTCTGCCTCTAACTTAGTTTGATTTGACTACTTCTATGCGTAGAACTTTTGTTCCTGATTATTATTTTAGAGAATTGTATAGGAAATTACATACTCTTGTACAAAGTTCTTTATCTGTAGACGCATATTATAGAAAGTTAGAGATGGCCAAAATTAGGGCAAATGTACAGGAAGATGAAGCCGCATCAATGGCTCGTTTTCTTAATGGCCTAAATAGGGATATAGCTTTAGCTATTGAACTTCATAATGCGACAACTCTAATGGACATGTTGCACAAAGCTCGGGTCGTGGAGGAATACCTGAAGACAGTTCCACCCGTCCGGACGCCTACCAGTGCCCCACCAGCTTGGAGAAAGAATCCGGTTTACTCTCCACCAGCTAAGAAGCCATTCACGTCAGAAAGGATGGCTATAGTCCCCGCTACCACCTCGTCTTCATCCCAATCCAGAACGCCATCAACACCTCGGCAATCCATCAGCAATGTCACTTGCCACAAATGCTCAGGCCGTGGCCACTACATGCGAGATTGCCCTAACATCCGGAAGGTCTTATTGGGGCAAGATGGTGAGTACATTTCAGAAGAGGATGAAGATGATCAACCTGTTGACCCCTTGTCAGAGTTAACTGACAGCACTACGTCTGCACCAGTGGAGCAATTCGAGTTCATAGAGGAAGATCCTAATCAGAACTTGGTTACTCGCACCCTGACTACAGCTGCTGTCCAGGATACGTCTCAATGGACAAACATCTTCCACGCCAGAACTAAGGTAAATGGAAAGTTATGTGTTCTGATAATTGATGGAGGGAGTTGCATGAATGTAGCTAGCGAATATATGGTTGAAAAGCTGAAGCTCCCTATTATCAATCATCCACGTCCTTATCGGCTACAATGGCTCGACAACTCAGACGGCTACAGAGTCACCAAGCAGGTAAGCGTACCATACGCTATTGGTAAGTTCGAATCCACTGTTTTATGTGATGTTCTGCCAATGGAGGCTTGTCACATTATACTCGGACGACCATGGCTCTTTGACCTGAAGGCAACACATGATGGAGTCGCCAACACTTACTCGATCTGCCAGGTGGGCAAGATCCACACGTTCCTCCCTATGCCGCCCAATGAAGTGCGATCCGAAGCAATTCGCATGAAGGAAGCCATCGCCAAATGGTAAGCTGAAAAGCGCATAGATAAGGGTAAGGGGAAATAACTTATAAAGGGTAGTAAGGCGAACTCTGATAAGCCTACACAGGAAGAAGTTAAAGGTAGCTGTTTCGCTACAGTAGGGGAAATAGGTCAAGTGTTAGATAACAAAGAGTCTGTACTGGTTTTAGTCTGTAAAGATCCTTGTGCTAACCCTGACGATATCCCTCGGGATATCCCTATAGAAGTTGATTCTTTGTTGCAGGAATTCAACGATGTCTTTCCAGAAGAGCTGCCGCAGGGATTGCCGCCTCTGCGTGGGATTGAACATCAAATCGACTTCATACCTGGCGCACCTATTCCAAATCGACCTGCCTACAAAGCAAATCCGGAGGAAACAAAGGAGTTGCAAAAGCAGATCGACAAGCTTTTGGCTAACGGCCAAGTAAGGGAATCTCTAAGTCCGTGTGCTGTACCTGTAATTCTAATCCCTAAGAAAGATGGTACATGGAGAATGTGTGTTGATTGCAGAGCTGTTAATAAGATAACAATCAAGTATAGGCATCCTATCCCTAGGCTTGATGACATGTTAGAAGATTTGTATGGCTCAACAATTTACACTAAAATAGATCTTACACAGGGCTATCATCAAATTCGCATGAGGGAGGAGGATGAATGGAAAACTGCTTTTAAAACTAAATTTGGTTTGTATGAGTGGTTAGTCATGCCCTTCGGCCTAACAAATGCACCTAGTACTTTTATGAGATTAATGAATCATGTGCTTAGAAAGTTCATAGGGAAATTTGTTGTGGTTTATTTTGATGATATTCTGATCTATTCAAGAGACTTAAAATCGCATGTTGAGCATCTTCGCTTGGTTTTGATTGAATTGCGTGCTAATCAATTGTATGCCAAGATGCAGAAATGTACTTTCTGTGTTCCGGAAGTTATCTTTCTCGGTTTTGTAGTCTCTAAAGATGGTGTCAAAGTTGACGACGCCAAGGTGAAAGCCATTAGGGAGTGGCCCACACCAACCTCGGCCGCACAGGTAAGGTCCTTCCACGGCTTGGCTGGATTTTACCGACGGTTTGTGAAGGATTTTTCCACCAAAGCAGCGCCTCTCAATGATTTGTGCAAAAAGAATGTTCCATTCGTGTGGGGGCAAGCTCAGGAAAACGCCTTTACGGTTCTTAAGCATGATCTCACTCATGCACCTGTTTTAGCATTACCTGATTTTGATAAAGTGTTTGAACTAATGTGTGATGCATCAGGTATTGGAATTGGCGCAGTCTTAATGCAGGAACGCAAGCCAATCACCTTTTTCAGTGAGAAATTAAAAGGGCTGCCTTAAATTATCCAACTTACGATAAGGAGCTCTATGCAGTGGTCCGTGCTTTCGAGACTTGGTCACATTATTTAATGGCCAAGGAATTTGTTGTACACAGTGATCACGAGTCCCTAAAACACTTAAAGGGATAGAATAAATTAAATAGACGTCATGCTAAATGGCTTAATTTTATTGAAACTTTTCCTTATATTATTAAGTATAAGAAAGGTAAAGATAATTTAGTTGCTGACGCTCTATCTCACAGGTATGAAATTCTGGTTGTTTTAGATCATTCTTTGCTAGGATTTGCATATCTAAAAGATTTGTATGCTTCTGATAGTGACTTTTCGGATTTGTATAAAGCATGTGAATCTGGTGCATTCCATAAGTACTACAGACATGATGGTTTCTTGTTTAGGAAACATAGGTTATGCATCCCTCGTAGTTCTACTAGAGAATTACTGGTTCGTGAAGCTCATAATGGGGGTCTTATGGGTCATTTTGTTGTGCATAAAACACTTGAAGTGTTACAAGAACATTTTTATTGGCCTCATATGCGAAAAGATGTACAGCATGTTTGCACTCGTTGTATTAATTGCTTAAAAGCTAAATCTATATCTAAACCTCATGGACTTTACACGCCTTTACCTATTCCTTCTTTACCTTGGATTGACATTTCAATGGATTTTATTCTAGGTCTTCCGAGGACGCAAAGAGGTAATGACTCATTATTTGTCGTAGTTGATCGATTTTCTAAAATGGCAGACTTTATTCCTTGCAGGAAATCAGATGATGCCAGACATGTTGCGGACTTATTCTTTCAAGGAATTGTTCGGCTGCATGGAATTCCGCGCACCATTGTCTCTGATCGCGACGTCAAATTTCTGAGTTACTTTTGGAAGACTTTGTGGTCACGCCTCGGAACAAAACTCTGTTTTCGACTACAAGTCATCCACAGACGGAAGTCACCAACTGCACCGTTGGCAATCTACTTCGGGCCTTAATTCAGAAGAATCTAAAGCGTTGGGAAGAAATCTTGTTGATTGCAGAGTTTGCCTACAACCGCACAAAGCACTCCTCAACAGGGTTCTGTCCATTCGAAGTTGTCTACGGCTTCACTCCTTTGACGGTTATGGATCTCATCCCTTTGCCGCTAAAGGAACAGGTTAATCTTGACGGCGCCAAGAAAGCTGACACCGTTAAGCGCCTACATGCAAAGGTTAGGGCGAACCTTGAGAAGACTTACGCCAAAGCCGCCGCCCATGCAAACCAACGGCGCAAGGCTGTGAACTTTGAACCAGGCGACTGGGTTTAGGTTCACATGAGGAAGGAACGATTCCCTGCTGCGAGAAGGAAAAAACTCCATCCCCGGGGCGATGGGCCTTTTCAAATCGTGTCCAAAATGGGGCCTAATGCTTACAAACTTGATTTACCAGGTGAGTATGGTGTTAGTACTTCCTTTAATGTCGCTGACTTGTCTCATTTTACTTATGAACAGGGTGCTGATTTGAGGTCAAATCCTTTTCAACCGGGAGGGGATGATGAGGGCATCCCAAGTCCAGCAACAAATCCACAAACAAGTGAGTCCAGAGAAGCTGAGGAGGTTCGAGTTCTACATCGAGGTCCAACAATGCTTCAGGATCCAAGTCCATATCAAAGGGATCCACTTGTAGACATCATTGGGCCAATGACCAGAAGCAGAGCAAAGAAGGTTCAAGAGACACTCAACAACCTTGTACAAGCCTGCCATCAGGACGCTCAATTGATAGTAGAAGCAAACGCCTTGGAAAACAAAGACGGAAAGGTTCAAATTGTGACTCTCCTAACAATTCTTGAAGAAGAGGCGCAATTCCCCAATCCACAATGAAGAAGAAGGCTGTTTCTTGAAGTTCTTGAAGACGCCGGAAGGTTCTTGGACTTTAAAGAAACAATTCTTGAAGTTCTTGATTTTACTTAAATTCTTGAATTTCATATTTTGCAGAATCTTGAAAATCTTGAAATCTTGAAAATCTTGATTCCGAAATGATTCCGGGAGGTTCCAGAAGATTCCGGAAGCTCCCTACACCATTCCATAATGCGACATCAACAAATTGGGCCGACCCAACCCATGGAGTCCAGTCCACAACAATCGGATCGGCCAGCCCACAACAAAAGCCCACACGGCCAAGCTTAAGTAATTAGGGTTGGAAGTTAAGGGTTAGGGTTTGGGGGAAAATAAGGGTTTGTGCATGTTCCCTATTTTGCCCTTAGTTTAATTAGTTTCCAAAAAGGGTTCCTTCTTGATCTTCTTTTTGGAGTAGGAATTTTATTCTTTTCCTTCTTGTTTTGGGTTGTAGTTTTTCGGCTACCACAAGTTTAAGGGTAAACCAAAATTTCCTTTTTCTTTTACCATTCCCCACTTCTTTCAGGGTTTAGTATTGTAAAGGAAATCAATCAAGGAAATCAATCTCTTGATTGATTTCCAATTCTACTTATTTTTCCTTATTCTTTTAGATGACTTTTTCGGCTGTTTCCTACTTATAAATAGGCAGCCGCAGATCAATAATAAACAAGTATTCAGATCATAAAAACTATTAGTTTTGAGTACTCTCCCTTTATTGCTTTATGTATTTGCATGCGTGTAGTTTACATATTGCATGAAACTTAGCTAATTAGGTTAATTGCTGTACCTAATTAATTCGCATGTTTCAACTCTTCTACTTGGCTCGAAAATTCTCAATTAATTAGCTTAGGTTAGCTTATTTGGTTCTCTGAATTTCGGGTAAGTTAGAGCTTATACGAGCTACGCTACTTAATCACACTTTCCTTGGCAACTTTCATCCGCATGTGTACAACCGTCCACATCAGGTCAACTAAGTTTGACTTTGACTCTAGGTCAGCTATGTTTGACTTTGACTTTAGGTCCACTATGTTTGACTTTGACTTTGAGTCAACTATTTTTGACTTTGACTTTAGGTCAACTAAGTTTGACTTTGACTTCAGGTCAACTATGTTTGACTTTGAGTCAACTATGTTTGAATTTGACTTTAGATAAACTATATTTGACTTTGACTTTAGGTCATTCAAGTTTGACTTTGATTTTAGGTCAACTATGTTTGAAGGTCAAGGTCAAAGGTCAAAGATCAAGGTCAAAGGTCAAGTTCAAAGGTCAAGTCAAGTTTACAATTAAGGTTTAGTTTTTGAAATAAGGTAAAGTTTCAAGTAAAGGTCTTTCTCAATTTCCTTTTGGTCAGTTTTGAAAATAAGGTAAGCTTTTGGTCACTTTTGAAATTAAGGTAAACTTTTGAGCAAAACCCAATTTCTGAAAAATAAGGCAAATTTTTGGTTCTGGACTATGTCTGAGTTTCGGTCCGACTCGAGTGGAAACTCAAGAAAAGGCTTTCTGGGTCTCGTCCGAGTGGCTGTCCGACTCAGATGGAAAATTGGATGGCTGGTTCAATTTTCAAAAAATACTGGTTTGGGGTACCACTTTTGGGGTTGGCTTAAATAGGTTTCTAATCCATTTTAATCCGTTCCAATGTCATAGATCTATAGTCTAACCTACAGGCTATTTGTAGGAACTCAAATCACGCGAAAACAAGTACTTTAACTACATTAAATTTCGTCCCGAACTAGGCTCGGAACACTGATTTTAAAACATGCATAATTCCGGATTTTGATTTCCAGATCTAACTCATACGATTTGTTAATATCTAGAGGCATGCATCCTAAGTATAATAACATGTAAGGAATTCAACCAACATCCTAAACATGCTTTCTATTTATCAATTGAGGCAGGTGGGTTCCGTCCGTGAGTATGTCAAGGAGTTCAGTTCCTTGATGTTGGATATTTCGGGAATGTCCGAGGAAGATAAGGTGTTCAACTTCGTGGCGGGGTTGAAGCCTTGGGCGCAAGCGGAGTTGCGTCGTAGTGGTGTGAAAGACTTAACCGCAGCCATGCAGGTGGCCGATGGGTTGGTCGAGTTGCACGCGCCGGTGGGCGAAGTCCCTAGTGACCCGAAGAGTAAGAAGGGTGGTGGGACAGAGAATGCAGCGGCGGCTGGTGGAAAACACGCGAGCAAAGGCAACGACGGCACCGGGAAAGCCAAGACAAAGGGCTGTTTCAGGTGTGGCGGCGAGGATCACATGATCCGGGACTGTCCGTTGAAGGCAAAGGGCAGTCTGAGTAATGTGCGGGTGGAGGAGCCGAGTGGTGAAGCTTCTTCTCCGGGGTGTAGCATCTTAAGGTTGCTGGATTAGGCCGTGGGGGCCTGGAGCTGTGCCGATTGTTGGAAAGGTAGGTGCAGCCGAGTGACGACGGTGAGGGTCCGAGTGGTGACGCTCTTCATCGGCGTGGAGCATCGTGGTGGGTGCTGGTGTAGGCCTTGGTGGCCGAGAGTAGGCCTTGGTGGCCGAGGAGCTGTGCTGATTGTGCAAAGGTAGGTGCAGCCGGTTTACTTCTCAGGTGGGGAGTGAACGTGTGCTTCGGCTAGGTGCTGAAGGATGGGTTGGCGACGGACTGCTGGCCGGGAGCTGTGCTGATTGGGTCAAAGGTAGGTGCAGCCGGTTTGCTTCTCAAGTGGGGGAGTAAACGTGGGATTTGGCTAAGTGTTAAATGGTGGGTTGGCGAAGTACTGCTGATCGGAGCTTGGCGGCAGAGGTTACCAAGTTCGTGGTAGCGGCGTTTGATGATGGCATCAAACAATGCGAGTGGGGGAGGTTTGTTACGGGTTTTTTAGTTGGCTCGGAATCTTGCCCTGATTTGTGATGTATTTCCGGTTTATTGAGGTTTTGTTGTAATAGTTAGGTGTTTTGGATGTAAACACTTAGACTGTTAGGGAAAAATTAGTAGACTTAGGGAGTTTGCTGATTTTCACGTGTTGTATGCCCACCAGGGAACTTGGAAGTTTTCAGGTCCGGCTCCATGAAGGAAATGACACGGTCTAGCCTCAGTAAGGGAAATGCGTGGGTTTGGCTCGAACCTTGGCTGAAGTACAAGTCTTTGGGACGAGTGAAATGGTGCTAAGTGTAAGTGGGTTGCACTTGGGGCGTGGATGGCTCAAGTGGTGCGAGCCATTGTGCGGCGGTTCGGTGCGGTGGCGCGGGACGCCGGGATAATCGGTGAACCTTTGGTGCAGAGTCAGGCATGCGGGTTCGCGGCAACGGTTGTGGGCAAAGGGAGCTGGTGCGCGGCTGTGGCAGTTGGCCATGATCGTGGCCCCGAGAAATGCGGGTCGCGGGGATCGTGGGGACGTGCGGCACGCAGCCGCGCATGGACGGTTATTTGCTCACGTTTTGAGACGGTTATTGGCCTAGGTGGTTGGGGCTGTCAACCACGTGTAAATGGCTATAAATAGCCAAGTAGTGAAGATAGCTCAGGGACAAGCCGGTGGGATTGAGAGTTAAACAATCTGCAGCTTGCGAGTTGCCTTTGCGGGTGTAGGCCAAAGTGTTGGCCGAGTGTAGGCCTTAGTGTGGGGGCCGAGTGTAGTCCATAGAGTTGGGCGAGGTAGGCTGGGTTTCGGGAACTTAGCCTAGGTGGTGTGCATTGGCGCACGAGCCTTCCTGCGTGTTGGCGTGGCCTTAGTGTAGGCGTGAAGTGCTTTGTATATTTGTTCATAGTGTGGCAATAAATATACTTAGGCTTGGGGCTGATTGCCCAAAACTTGTGTGCTAGGCTGCGGGGCCGATAAACCTCAGCGTGTTGTGCGCGATCGCGGAGTGGGCTACGATCGCGTACGTGTTGGTGCAAAGTTATTCCGCAACTTTGCGCTGTGTGGGCTGGTTAGGTCGCGGGGGCCTAACGCCATCGCGTCCTTTATTCCTAGAGTGCAAAAAAAGGGCGTGACAATTTGGTATCAGAGCCAGGTTGGTCATCTTTTTGGTGCTGATCAGGAAGATGGTGGCTGGGACGCTGACCGAGCGGGTGACGAGGCTTGAGGAAACAGTCGCGGAAATCTTGGCGAGGCTTGATGGGCAGGCCGGTTCCTGTTCGGAGGGCGGTGGCGCCGCGCGGACTGAAGATTTCGAGGGGCTGAGAGCTTCGTTGAGGAGCCTTGGGGCGAGGGTTGATGAGATGCAAAATCAGCTCTCCTCCTTGGCCGGTACTTCATCTTCGGGAGAGTTGGCCGCGAAGGTGAAGGAGGTAGCCGTTGATGTTGCACTTTTGAAGTTGGCCCAAACTGAGGGTGCGACGGCGGCGAGGAAGGTAAAAGTTCCGGATCCGAAGCCATTCAGTGGGCGGAGGAACGCGAAGGAACTTGAAAACTTCGTGTGGGACATGGAGCAGTATTTTGGGGCTGCTCATGTGCCGGAGACGGAGCAGGTGATGATCACCAGCATGTACCTCGATGGCGACGCGAAGCTTTGGTGGCGGACAAGGTCCAAGGATCAAAGTCGGCCCTTGATCTCAACGTGGGAGTTGCTGAAGACGGAGTTGCAGAGCCAATTTCTTCCGACGAATTCGGGTTGGGTTGCGAGGGAGGCCATGCGAAGGTTGAGGCAGGTGGGTTCCGTCCGTGAGTATGTCAAGGAGTTCAGTTCCTTGATGTTGTACATTTCGGGAATGTCCGAGGAAGATAAGGTGTTCAACTTCGTGGCGGGGTTGAAGCCTTGGGCGCAAGCGGAGTTGCGTCGTAGTGGTGTGAAAGACTTAACCGCAGCCATGCAGGTGGCCGATGGGTTGGTCGAGTTGCACGCGCCGGTGGGCGAAGTCCCTAGTGACCCGAAGAGTAAGAAGGGTGGTGGGACAGAGAATGCAGCGGCGGCTGGTGGAAAACACGCGAGCAAAGGCAACGACGGCACCGGGAAAGCCAAGACAAAGGGCTGTTTCAGGTGTGGCGGCGAGGATCACATGATCCGGGACTGTCCGTTGAAGGCAAAGGGCAGTCTGAGTAATGTGCGGGTGGAGGAGCCGAGTGGTGAAGCTTCTTCTCCGGGGTGTAGCATATTAAGGTTGCTGGATTAGGCCGTGGGGGCCTGGAGCTGTGCCGATTGTTGGAAAGGTAGGTGCAGCCGAGTGACGACGGTGAGGGTCCGAGTGGTGACGCTCTTCATCGGCGTGGGGCATCGTGGTGGGTGCTGGTGTAGGCCTTGGTGGCCGAGAGTAGGCCTTGGTGGCCGAGGAGCTGTGCTGATTGTGCAAAGGTAGGTGCAGCCGGTTTACTTCTCAGGTGGGGGAGTGAACGTGTGCTTCGGCTAGGTGCTGAAGGATGGGTTGGCGACGGACTGCTGGCCGGGAGCTGTGCTGATTGGGTCAAAGGTAGGTGCAGCCGGTTTGCTTCTCAAGTGGGGGAGTAAACGTGGGATTTGGCTAAGTGTCAAATGGTGGGTTGGCGAAGTACTGCTGATCGGAGCTTGGCGGCAGAGGTTACCAAGTTCGTGGTAGCGGCGTTTGATGAGGGCATCAAACAATGCGAGTGGGGGAGGTTTGTTACGGGTTTTTTAGTTGGCTCGGAATCTTGCCCTGATTTGTGATGTATTTCCGGTTTATTGAGGTTTTGTTGTAATAGTTAGGTGTTTTGGATGTAAACACTTAGATTGTTAAGGAAAAATTAGTAGACTTAGGGAGTTTGCTGATTTTCACGTGTTGTATGCCCACCAGGGAACTTGGAAGTTTTCTGGTCCGGCTCCATGAAGGAAATGACACGGTCCAGCCTCAGTAAGGGAAATGCGTGGGTTTGGCTCGAACCTTGGCTGAAGTACAAGTCTTTGGGACGAGTGAAATGGTGCTAAGTGTAAGTGGGTTGCACTTGGGGCGTGGATGGCTCAAGTGGTGCGAGCCATTGTGCGGCGGTTCGGTGCGGTGGCGCGGGACGCCGGGATAATCGGTGAACCTTTGGTGCAGAGTCAGGCATGCGGGTTCGCGGCAACGGTTGTGGGCAAAGGGAGCTGGTGCGCGGCTGTGGCAGTTGGCCATGATCGTGGCCCCGAGAAATGCGGGTCGCGGGGATCGTGGGGACGTGCGGCACGCAGCCGCGCATGGACGGTTATTTGCTCACGTTGCGAGACGGTTATTCGCCTAGATGGTTGGGGCTGTCAACCATGTGTAATTGGCTATAAATAGCCAAGTAGTAAAGATAGCTCAGGGGGGGACAAGCCGGTGGGATTGAAAGTAACCAATCTGCAGCTTGCGAGTTGCCTTTGCGGGTGTAGGCCAAAGTGTTGGCCGAGTGTAGGCCTTAGTGTGGGGGCCGAGTGTAGTCCATAGAGTTGGGCGAGGTAGGCTGGGTTTCGGGAACTTAGCCTAGGTGGTGTGCATTGGCGCACGAGCCTTCCTGCGTGTTGGCGTGGCCTTAGTGTAGGCGTGAAGTGCTTTGTATATATGTTCATAGTGTGGCAATAAATATACAAAGCACTTGTTCATTAAGTTTTGCTTATATGTTCATGCTTTTAATCCGTTTTTGATTCTAAATCCCAAATCAAGCACTCAGCATGAGGTCCTACGAATACCACAAACTAACAACTTCAATGGAGACAGCACGGTGGCGGCAGTGAGACAAGCTTAATCTTTGAAACTTAAGGATGTATTTATAAGCATCCTCAAGGTTAAGGGAGATCAGAATCTTCTTCAAATAAGGTAAGGCAAATTCAGGTAGTTTCTTTCTACCGAATTGATTGTGATTCCGGATTCCTTAATTAAAGATTATTTCCCGTTTTTGGTTTCTTCTGTCCGAGTACTCATCTGATTCGGAAGGTAATTTGCATAGGCTAATTCCGCGAATTACTTCCTTTTTGAATTCTTCTGTTGTCCAAGTTTTTGTCCGATTCGGATGGAAACTCGTACGACGCAATTTTCCAGATTCGTTCCTTTTATGCTTCTCTCCTTTCCTTGTTTCACTTTAGGTAATTATCACTTCTATATTAACTACCCATCAAGCATTAATTCTAGCAATCAATTAGGCAATCAATCTAGAAATCAATCAAGCAATCAATTTAAGCAATTAATCATGCAATCAATTAAACAATCACTCAGGCAATCAATCCATCACTTAATTATTCAGGTTTTCGTAAATTAAGAGCAAGTAAATGTCTATTTTACCCTTAATTCGTTACGATTTCTAACTCAAAATTTTTGGGTCTGCACAATCTAAACGTAAAGGACTGCCATAGGTTGAAGTAATCTTGAAAATCCCTTCCCTATTGAAAAAACACACCGGGAGTTTGGGCAAACCAAATCAGTACATGAGAGAACTCCTTGTCAACATGAAACGAGGAACACCCTTTGAAAATTTGCATGGTGCAGTCGGCGATGTACCATACTGGCCGGGAATAAATTCTCAAAAAATATAGTTCATTAAAAATTGAATTATGACATGGCGTGAATCGAGTGTAGAATAATTAAACTAAGTTTCCTATTAGTTTTTATTTCCTATTCGGTTAATGTTTCCTATTCGTTTGTTTCCTGTTTGGTTTCGTATTTCTTTTAAGAAATAGTTGCAATCTGAATCAGTGTAGGATTCAGAGATAGTTTAGCCTATAAATATATGCCTTGGATTGCCATTGTAATCACAGAGAAAATTACAAAGATTAAAGAAAAGCCTTGCGGCTGGTTTCGAGTCGTGCAAGCTCTGCAGCCCGGTGTTCTTTTCCGTTATTCTATTAGCTTAACGTTTTCTTAATGCTTTATAATTAAATTCTATACTTATCGGTTTCCGTGGAATTTAATTAGATTGATTGGTTTGTTTGGTGGTCGCTGCTTAAACCAATTTAATTTGGTTTAATTCTCTTAGCTTGCGTGTATTGATGTGCATTGTTTCTTTAGTTGTATTTGATTGGGTGATTTCAGCAGCAGCTAGCTTTCTTAGTTTGTTCAAGAATTAGCGATCGATCGGCTTTGGATTAATTTGCCTGATTAGTGTGTGGGTTTTTATTTTTGGGTCCTACATATGGTATCAGAGCCTGTGTTATTTTTTGGGAGTCAATATGTCTTCTTTATTTAATCCTCCTGAGTGTCATGTATTTGTCTTTAATGGGAAAAATGATTTTGAAATCTGGTGTCAATTTATGGAGAAGTTTTTTCAAGATGGTTGGTATCTGGCATGTAATTGAGCCAGGTTTTGAAGAACCTGAAAAAGACAAGGAAGGTGAAAAATCAACATCTGAGGGAAGTAAAGAATTGGAGAAAAATCATTCTCACAATAATCATGCACTATATTATTTAAGAACGAAGGTTGGATTAGACGTATGCAGAAGTTTAATGGAGGTAGAGACAGCTAAGGAGTTTTGGGAAAAGTTAAAATTTACCAATCGAGGAAACGAAAACGTTCAGAAAAGGAAGCTGCAGGAGTTACGGAGACAATTTGAGCTAGCAGAGATGAAGCCTAATGAAAAGGTGCAAGAATACATGGCTAGGGTAAGATCCATAGCTGGTCAGATGAAGATCAACGGTGATAAAGTGACAGAATAGCAGATGGTGTCTAAAGTTCTTCGAACGTTGACTTCGAAATTTCACACAAAGAAGGAGATTATTGAGGCCATTAAAGATCTTTCCACTTTTTCGTATGCTGATTTGGAAGGAGAATTGGTGACATATGAGATGTCATGTGACAGACAAACTGTTGATGCGGCGTCAGAAGCATTGAAGGCTTTGGTATATAAGCCTAAATAATCCGATAGTGGTGAAACCAATCAGCAGGGCTAGAATTCTCAAGGGAGAGGACGTGGCGGTCAAAGCTTCAGAGGCAGAGGCCATGGTAGAGGTAATTTTTCTTATCAACCGAAGGTTAATTTTGATGCTTAAAATAATGGGCAAAAATGTGATAGGTCTAAGATTAAATGTTATAATTGTGGAAAGATGGGTCACATAAAAAAGGATTGCTGGGGTCTTAAGAATAACAATACTGGACATGCTCAAATAGCTGAAAGTAGTGGTGATAATCAAGAAACTGTTTTATTTATTGCTGGCGCTGGTGAAGAAGATAAAAGTTCTAAGTGGTACATTGATTCTGGCTGTAGTAATCATATGTGTGGGAGAAAAGAAATTTTTTCTGATCTTGATGAGACTTACAGGAATACAGTGAGGTTTGGAAATAATCATGTTATGTCTGTTGTTGGGAAATGTAGTATTCCTATTACTTTGAAAAATGGGAAGACCAGTGCAATAGGTGATGTCTATTATGTGCCTAATCTTAGTCAGAATTTGTTGAGTCTTGGTCAGTTGCAGGAGAAGAATTATGATATTAATTTTAGGCATGGTATTTGCACAATTCGTGATGAACGGATAGGGATGATTGCAAAGGTAGACATGAATAATAACAGGTTGTTTCCAATCACTCTTAATTATTGTAATTCAGCTTACTTTAGTACCACTGGCTGTGATGAGAGTTGGTTGTGGCATATGAGATTTGGCCACTTTCATTTTGGCGGTTTGAACTTTATTGTGAAGAATAATATTGTTTCTGGATTGCCATCACTTAATTTTAAATCTCGACAGGGAGCCTTTTCCAAAAGGTGAAGTTTGGAGGGCAAAGCAGCCACTGGAGCTGATTCATTCTGACTTGTGTTCTGTTGATGTTCCTTCTCGGGGTGGTAACAAGTATTTTACCACTTTTATTGATGATTTTAGTAGGAAGACCTAGGTTTATTTGTTGAAGTTTAAATCTGATGCATGTGATATTTTCAAGAGTTTCAAGGCTTATGTTGAGAAGCAGAGTGGGCGTTCCATTAAAAATCTGAGAACTGATAGAGACACTGAGTATACGGTGTGTGATGATTTCTTGAAAAATCATGGGATTAAGCATTAGATGACGGCCAGGTACACTCCTCAGCAGAATGGTGTTGAAGAGAGAAAGAACAGAACAGTGATGGATATGGTGAGGTCGATGATGACGGCCAAAAGTATGCCTAAGGATTTCTGAGCTGAAGCTGTAGCTTGTGCAGTTTATTTGTCGAACAGGTGTCCAACAAGAAGTATTGGTAAGAAGACTCCATATGAGATTTGGTCAGGAAAGAAACCAAATATCTCCCATCTTAAAGTATTTGGGTGTGTTGCATATGCCCATGTTCCGGATGCAATACGGAAGAAGTTGGATGACAAGGCAGAAAAATGTGTCTTTATTGGTTATAGCAGTGAAACTAAAGGGTATAAAATGTTCAATCCTGATACTGGGAAAGTAATTATCAGCAGAGATGTTACTTTTGATGAACAGGAAGTTTGGGATTGGAAAAAGAAGGCACCAGAAATTGTAAAACGATCATCAGCAGTGTATATTGGTGGAGATAATGCAACTGAAGAGCAGTGTCAACCAGTTCAACAACCAGTTTGTGACTCTTCCACTTCTACAGCTTCCACCTCAAGTGGACGTCCGCGAAGAGAGTCAAAACTGCCAGCTCGTTTGAATTATTATGTAGTTGGGGATGAAGTTGATAATTTAACTGATGAGAATGTTGTGAATTTTGCTCTGTTTGCAGATTGTGATCCTGTTAATTTTACAGATGCTGTTGGAGATGATCGTTGGGTCAAGGCAATGGATGAAGAAATTAATTCCATTGAGAAGAATAATACTTGGGAGCTTACAAACCTTCCGAGTGGAAAGAAGCCCATTGGTGTAAAGTGGGTATACAAGACAAAGTACAAGCCTAGTGGAGAAGTCGATAGATACAAGGCAAGACTTGTTGTGAAAGGGTACAAGCAGAAGCCTGGAATTGACTACTTTGAAGTGTTTGCTCCTGTTGCTAGACTTAATACTGTGAGAATGATAATTTCTTTGGCTGCCCAGAATGGTTGGAAGATTTTTCAGATGGATGTGAAGTCTGCTTTTTTGAATGGAGTTCTTGAAGAGGAGGTGTATGTTAATCAACCTCCTGGCTTTGTGAAAAGAGGTCAAGAGAAGAAGGTCTATCGATTGAAGAGAGCCTTGTATGGATTGAAGCAAGCTCCGAGAGCTTGGTATACTCGTATCGACACCTTCTTTATCAAAAGTGGTTTTCAACGGTGCCCATATGAGCATATTTTATACGTGAAGTCTTCATCAAGTGGGGATATTGTCATTGTTTGCTTGTATGTGAATGATCTGATATTCACTTGAAACAATGAAAAGATGATGTCAGACTTTAGGGAGGCAATGATCAGGCAGTTTGAGATGATTGATTCGGGGCTAATGTCATATTTTCTTGGGATTGAAGTTTCTCAGACTGATCGTGGAATCTTTATTTCTCAAAGAAAATATGTTGGTGATATTTTGAAGAAATTCAAGATGGATGGTGCTAATTCGATCATGACTCCAGCTGAAGAAAGGTTGAGGCTGACGAAGGAAGGCACTGGAAATTCTGTGGATTCAACATACTTTAAAAGTATGGTTGGTAGTTTGAGATACTTGACTTCTACAAGGCCAGATATAAATTTTAGTGTTGGATTGATAAGCAGAATCATGGAGAATCCCTGTCAGTCGCATTTGCAGGCTGCAAAGAGAATCTTGAGGTACATTAAGGGTACTCAAGGATATGGTATTCTGTATCCAAGAAGTGAACAAGTAAAGCTTCTGGGGTATACTGACAGTGATTGGGCAGGTGATACAGTTAAAAGGAAAAACACTTCTGGGTATGCTTTCTTCATTGGTTCTGGTGTGTTTTCTTGGAGTTCAAAGAAACAACCAGTGATAGCATTGTCTACTACTGAGGCTGAGTATATTGCAGCTTCTAATTGTACTACTCAAATAATTTGGTTGAGAAGGATGCTGGGTTTCCTTCAACATAAAGAGGATGGTCCGACTACGGTGTTGTGTGATAGCAAGTCGGCAATTGAGATGACAAAACATCCAGTCTTTCATGGTCACAGTAAGCATATTGATATCAAGTATCACTTTATTTGTGATTTGGTCAGTGAGAAGGAGATTGTGGTTGATTACTGCAAGACTGGAGATCAAGTGGCGGACATTTTCACAAAGGCATTGAAATTTGAGATCTTTGCAAAGTTGAAGAAGATGCTTGGTATGGCTAACGGTGCGAACTTAGTTTAAGGGAGGCTATGTAGAATAATTAAACTAAGTTTCCTATTAGTTTCTATTTCCTATTCGGTTAATGTTTTCTATTCGTTTGTTTCCTGTTTGGTTTCGTATTTGTTTTAAGAAATAGTTGGAATCTGAATCAGTGTAGGACTCAGAGATAGTTTAGCCTATAAATATATGCCTTGGGTTGCCATTGTAATCACAGAGAAAATTACAAAGATTAAAGAAAAGCCTTGCGGCTGGTTTCGAGTCGTGCAAGCTCTGCAGCCCGGTGTTCTTTTCCGTTGTTCGGTTAGCTTAAAGTTTTCTTAATGCTTTATGATTAAATTCTATTATCGGTTTCCGTGGAATTTAATTAGATTGATTGGTTTGTTTGGTGGCCATAGCTTAAACCAAATTAATTTGGTTTAATTCTCTTAGCTTGCGTGTATTGATGTGCATTGTTTCTTTAGTTGTATTTAATTGGGTGATTTCAGCAGCAGCTAGCTTTCTTAGTTTGTTCAAGAATTAGCGATCGATCGGCTTTGGATTAATTTGCCTGATTAGTGTATGGGTTTGTTTTATTTTTGGGTCCTACATCGAGGAGGCTAACTTTGAAATTTGGTTTGAAATCGAGTCTCGCAAGAAAATTTCAAACAACATCAGGCGTTGGTCGCTTGTGGAAGAAATTTTTGATCAGAGAATTTGAGAAAGGTTGGGAATACTGTTGGATACGGTCCTTGGTGAAGAAAGCGGCCGGAATCCCCTTGTGTTTACCAATGCACGGGGCATCCAGGTCATTGGTGGGATGAGGGGTAGGCTTTTCGGTGAATAGCTGGGCATAGGTTGGGCTTTCCCTTGCTTCGGTGGGTGAGGGTACTGCTATATAGGTGGTGGTGACTTTTTTGCTATGCACGAACCCTTTTAGAGAGAATGAGGGGCCTCTCTCTCTCTGATATAACTATATATAAATTAAGTTATTTTAATAAATTATTTTTTTAATTTTGCATACCGTATATTTTATTTTCCTTTCATTTTATTAATGTTTATTTAAATATAAATAACTCATCTGAATAAATCATTATTCTAGTTTTTTTCTTTTTTTTTTCTTGGGTAAAACAGCCAAACCTGACGGCCATAGGCTTTTTCTTTAATCTGAAAAAAAAGAATAACTACAAACAGGGAGGACTTGCAACCTGACCCTACATCAAAACGTTTTTATACTCGAATATACAGAAAACTCCTAGCATCTAGAAGCACCGACCCCCTAATTTGCTAGGGAAGGCCCCCGTGGCACTTGCCCCCATGGCCAAGGCATCCGCAACCACGTTTTCCATTCCCTGTAGATGTGTCGTAAAGCATAGTTCCTGATGAGTTCTCCTATTTGAAACAAAATACTCGTCGTCTGCCATGGGCCCTTTCCTGTCTTTATCGCATGTTCCAGAACTTGTGAGTCAGTTTCTATCTCCATAGCCAAAATGCCCAGCTGCCGAAAAATCATGAGCCTATACAAAAGCGCTAGGTGTTCTCTAATGCAAGTTGGATTACAAGCGTTAGTGATTAAAAACCCACAGTTTCTTCAATAGAGTAAAAAATCTCTTGCTTTAAAGAGATAACCCAAAACTCTAATTGCAGCCTTCCAATGATCATTGTTTGGATTCTTTGTGTACCTTTCCAACCTGCAAACTACATATGCAATGTTTGGCCTTGTACGACTCATAGCATAAATGAGACCTTTAATAACACTTGAGTATTCAAGTTGGGCTATTGGTTCACCTAGATTCCCAATAAGCTTAACACTTGGATCCATGGGTGTACTTGCTTCTTTCACTTCCAAATGTTGGTACTTTTTTATGATTTTATCAACAAATTGGGTTTAAGAAAGAGCATAACCCCACTTTGCTTCTTCACCTTTATCCTAAAATAGTACTAACCTCACCAAGATCTTTCACTTGAAACTTAGAGGTAAGATACTTTTTAATTTCTATAATACATTTTAAAGCATTACTTACGATGAGCATATCATCCACACATAAGCAAATTAAAACACAATACTCACCTATAGTTTTATAATAAATGCACTTATCAACATTATTTAATCTCAAACCACTCTCATTTCATTCTTAAAATCTTCATTTCCAGGGAGGATATAACCTTCTGTTTGTTCCATATACACATTTTCAAGCAAATTACCCTTTAAGAATGTAGCCTTTATATCCATTTGAGGGACATAAAGATTAAATACTGAAGCTAAAGCAACCTAATAGATACAATTCTAGCAACAGTAGCATATATATCAAAATAATAAATTGCTTCATTTAGTTTATGACATTTGGCTACTAACCTGCCTTTGTAGGTGAAAAATGGTTCCATCCATTGCTTGCTTCCTTCGAAAAATCCACTTGCATCCAATTAATTGGTTTTGAACTTTTTTTTTTCCAGGTAAATCAACTAGGATTCAAGTATTATTAGAGAATATTGAATCCATTTTATCATTTACAACTTCTTTCTAAAATGCTGCAACTCTTGATTTCATTGCCTCACTATATATTTTCTGGATCATACTCTATATTTAATAAAATAAGAATTTTATTAAATATAGTATCCCTACTTCCATCCAAAAAATTGAGAGGGAATGAAATAGAAGGTAGGTGTTTCTCATTCGCTTGCCTTTGATTTCTTCTAGATTCAATAGAAGAGTCAAATTCACTGCTTGTTGCATTTTTGGAAGCACTAAGTTCTTGTGGTGGAACATCATTATCTTTTGAATTCTTTAGAAATAGATCTTCTAAGAATTAAACTTCTCTTTATTCCATTATTACACTGGAATCAATTTCAAGTAGCCTATAAGACTTGGATTTTTAGCATACCCTATGAACACACATTTTAGTGCTCTAGGTTCTAACTAGTATGCGATGCAGCCCCAAACCTTCAAGTAATATAGGTTTGATTTTTCTGCCATTCCAAATCCATAAGGAGACTCTAGCCGTATCCAAAATTTCTAAACTTCGGGTGATCCTAGTGAGCATAATCATCTTCGTACCAAAGATCTGTAATACACTTTTGAAAATAGGAAACAGAAAAATTGAATGAGCCATTGCCCAGTGAGAGTCCACCATTTTCGCAAACATTTACCGAGTTGCATATATTACCCATGCATACAATTCAGGTATACGCTAACAGATAGCAGTTATGACTCATGCATAATTCACAGACAGATAATGAGAATGAAGAGCTATTTATGGTTCTATCTGAACGATAAACGAACTAGCCAGTTCATCTCGTTGGCAGATCTTATCAGAATCAGAAACAGAGACAGAATCAGAATCAGAATAGAATCATATCGTCAGCCACGCCCAAATAGATACAGATAGATGTGGGCCCCAGAACTGATACACTGATCTCGAGATCAGGAACGCAGATGATCCAGATGACCAAGCCCTTGCCGGCTCGTGGGATCAAATCGCACCAAATAATGGATCCGACAGGACTTATGCACATATAACAAATTCAGTGCATAAATGAAAGTACAACTGAACCATAACAGACATAATGTGTTCCAGCCGGTAAATAAACCCAACTGGCAGTTCAAAACAAAAAGTATTTCAAAACATGCCGCAAACAATATTCAATGCAGTCCAATTATTAATTACATTAAAACGGAATCCATTTTCAGTGATAAACTCACCTCAGTCCGAAGATACATGCTCACGTACTAGCTATCTAACAAATCTTCATATATTTCAGGTTCGAGCAATTCAGTACTATTTCTAACTAACAGAATTCTAACTTCTGACATATTCCAGAATTTAACTAAATAAGGGCATAATGGTAATTTAACTATTTTAAATATATATATATAATAAGTATTTTTTGAAATTATCCAACTTTAAAATAACTACGAAAATGTAATAATTATGACTTTAAAGAAAACATAACATTATGCCGCAAAACTAAAATTTAAAGGATCTTTAAACATTATTTCTATTTTATTTCAAAAATAGTCCAAAATTGGACAAAAACTTAATACGTAAGAAAATAAAAGTGTAAAATCCTTAAAATACTCGTTAAAATAATTTGATCAAGAATTTATAAAAGGATTTATAATGAAATAACTAAAAGAAATTAAAATTGCGGAAAATCAAATTTTCATTTCTGGATCGGTTTTACCAGAGGGTAAATCGGTCACAACCGATTCAAAATTTACTGAAAACCCTGGATTGGTTTTTCCCAATTTCTAATCGGCTAATTAATTTTTGCAAAATAGTCCCTAATTAATTTTCAAATCTTAAAATTGGCAAAACTAAATTTCAATCGGTTTTACCCGTTTCACAAACGGGTGGAACCGGTTTGCTTAAATTTGAATCGGTTTTACCCATTTGTAAATCGGCTAAAATCAGTTCAATAATTGCAACAATGCCCTAATTAAGTTTTCTATTTCAAAATCAGCAAAACTAATTTTTAATCAGTTTTACCTGATTTGCAAATGGGTAGAACCGATTTGTCTCAGGCTTGAATCGGTTTTACCCGATTCTAAATCGGTCAAAATCGATTCATACCCAGAATTTTTGTTCTTCACCTAGCTTCGGGTTTTCCAAAAAAAGTGCATCTAAACTCATTTTTCTTTTATTCTTTTTGCCAAAAACCATTTTTACAATACTCCTAGAACATGTTTAAAATGTCAAAACATTTTTCTAGCGTTCAAAATTTCAAGAATAAATTAAACTTCAAGAAAACCTTAAAAACTGTAAAATTCTAACTTTTTGCATTATGATTACACTTTCTAACGTAAAATTTCTTACCTTTTGATTCCTTAAGCTTTCTACCTGACTTTTCTCGGATTAGAACGGAGCTTTCACGTCAAAATCTTGTTCCTTCTTCTTCTTCTTACCTTTCTTCCTATTTTCTAAGCTTGGAGAGTTTCTTTAGCTTTGGAGGTTTGATTTTGCAGAAATGGAAGTTTAGAATGGAGTTAGGGGGTATTTATAGGCTTGAAAGCAGTATAAAATAAGAAGCTAGGGCTCAAAAGACCCCTAGGCTCGTAGCTTGGGCAGCAAATATTTAATTTTCTATTCTGACAGGGAATCGATTTTTACCCGATTGCAGAATCGGTAGTACCGATTGAAATTGGTTTTCCCTGATCATAAATCGGTTATAACCGATTCATAAGGTGGTAAATATTTGTTTATTAATTTACCAATCAGTTTTACTGATTGGTTAAAGGTTAAAATTGATTCACCTAAATTTTATCCATATTGAATCGGTTTTACCTGATTGTGAATCAGTTAAAACCAATTCCATGAAATTTTATTCATTCCCCAATCGGTTTTACCCAATTGGGAAATGGGTAAAACCGATTGTCCCAAATGGTTTTCCCTTTTTCTAAATGGTTAGAACCATTTGTAGGTGGTAAGAACCTTCCATTTTATTATTTAAAATGGTGCAATTGTTTTTACCCAAATCTGGGCTGGGTAAAACTGATTTACCCATTTTTTTATTATTTTTTTATTATTTTATAATTTTCTTATCTTCTAATTCCTATTTCCGTAAATTCCTAGCCATACCCTTCCTAAACAAATTACATATCATGAAATTTAGTATCAAAGTTATCGAATTAATTCACATAAAGATTTGAAATCGAAATAAAGAAATTCTATTTGAAATAAAATATTCGAGGACTTTTATAAAATTTTCTTAAAGAAATAATTTTTAGATTGAAATTCTTTTAAAAGAAATTCTTATAAATAATCACAAAATATTTATATATACCTCAATATATTTTTGAGGTGAATTTTAAAATACTAAAATTTTACAGGGTTTCACATCTTTTACGTCCAAGAGAGAGAATGGTGTAGACTACAATGAAATGTAGAGAGAGAAACCGAAGGCGTGCCAGGCGTGCTTATCACTAACGATAGTAAAAAAAAGAAGAACCCATTTTTCACACTAAAGGAACATAAATAGATTCATTCATACAAAAAAATGAACTATAAAGCTTTGATTATTATTATAACAATGAGCTTAAATTGAAACTCAAAGTCTCTCACAAACAAAATTAATTAACCATTTTATGATAGCGACACACAATTAATAGTCCTTTTTCCAGTGGTAGAGACGACGGCAACGAATGCTATCATAATTTTTTTTTCGGGAAATGGTGAAAAATGAAAAATCTTATCTTTCTCGATCAAAAGGGAGGGTGAAAATTCTTTTAGCTAGGAAATTAATGGGTGAAGTGAAAAGGAGATAAAAGAAAAGTGGTAGTTATTACGCCCCAACCCGACCCCCCTGCCTCGGATAACAATTCCCGACGAGAAGGAGTTGGACAGTCCGGGTGGCATCATACAGGGCTCTCGTCCAACAATTGATACGGAATAAAATAAAGAGAACCATACATCCTTATTATTATTCTAGAATGTCAAGGTAAACACTACAACAGAATTAAACAAAATTTCCTAAGGACGGCCACAGGCTAAATTATCATCCCAAACCATAGTCTCAAACTAGCTATTACACTTTGTTTGTCTTTATTTCTCCACGGTGCCCGTCGGCCTTACCTCTAGATCCACTCGAGTCAAGCCCTTGAAACAATATATATGTAGGGGAAAGGGGTGAGCTTAATAAGCTCAGTGAGAGACCTCGGGGTTTATACAAAATCCCACAGTGAGTTTTTGACAAAAGGCCGAGTGAACAAATACAGAGTTCAGGAATATATCCATATGGCATATATCACAACATAACAATATTACAGCGGAAGTATAGGCAATCATGTGAAGCAAGTCAAACGAATCAAGCAGGTCAAGCAAATCAGGCAGTATAGACATGCATACAGCTAATATTGGAAACAAGCATGGCAGCATAGAAACAATTGTCATATGCAATAGGTTTGAGTCACTAGACTCCTCGCGAGCAGATTGCACAGTTAACCTTTCTCATCCAAAGCTAAGTCAGAATCTATTCACGTTTTTAGGTTGTTAGCGTTTTGATGGTTTGCAAAGTACATCGTCACCATGACAGCCATACAATGGTAGAACCAGGAATGCTCGACAGAAGGGGTTTTGGATCCTTGCATTTTCACATTTTAGGCCATCTGGTGTTCCTCTCGTAAAGAATGAGTGTCAGCTAACTGCAACATGGTCTTTTACCGATAAGCCATACATAACGGGCAAGCAGCTACTATCTAGTCATGCTGGAAGACTCGGAGCCCAAGTCTTTTCTAATAGGTCCCTCGCATATTTCATGCTAAGGTGATTATGGCAGCCCTAGCATGTTCATACATATTTAGATGCGGCATGCAATCCTATATATCATGCAACTTACCCTAAGAAATGTATCATCCTTCGTGGTAGTAAGTCATGCCATCATATCATAAATAGGCCTTTTTAGTTGCAGGTAAACACGTTAAAATGTCTAGTCAAGTATGGTACATAATAAGCACTCATGGCATTATCATGTCAGGTCAAGTATGGTACACAATAAGTAGTTCATAGTATTATCATGTCAAGTCAAGTATGGTACACAATAAGCAAATCATGGCATTATCATGTCAAGTACGCACATAGCACTTAAGCATACATATTCCAAGTCAATTTGAATCGAGAAACAAGCAAGTGGTGAGGTGTCGAAAACCTCGTTAAGAAAATAGGCACATAATAGTACGTATTTATACACACAAGTACTACGTAGATAGTTCATTCAAGTCTTATGAAACTAGCGAGTAATCCCTCACCTTATGATTGGTAAAGTGCGCGCGTTCGACGTCTGTTGATCTTTGGTCAACGCTCAAAGATCAGCTCCTGCGGATAACGGGAATTAGGTTATTAACTAGCAAGAAGTTTGTTGACTTTCTAAGCAAGTTTGACTCTTGGGTCAACTAAGGTTGACTTTAATTTTCGAGGTTAAGTTTAAATTTTTGGGTCATCTTGGGTTAAGTGATGTCTGATTTGGTTCAAGTCAAGTCTGGCTCGGTTCAAGTTAGGTCTGGTTTAGTTCAAGTCAAGTTTAGTTCAATTCATGTCAAGTCTGGTTTGGTTCAAGTCAAGTCTGGTTTGATTCAAATCAAGTCTGGTTCGAGGCAAGTGGTTCAGGTCAAGTTAAGTTGAGTCAATTCAGGTTCAAGTTAAGTGATTCAGGTCAAATCAAGTTGAGTCAAGTCAGGTTTAGGTCAAGTTAAATTGAGTCAAGTTATGTTCAGGTCAAGTGCTTTAGGTCAAGTCAAGTTTAGTCAAGTCAGGTTCAGGTCAAGACAAGTTGAACTGCATCAAAGGTTAAGTGTATAACTCAAAGGTGGCTAAGGCTGGGTGTCTGTGCGAGTACATGTGTGAGTCGCACAATTGCTCGCACACCTGAGCCTGGTCAGAGTTCCTGTGCGAGTAGCACGAGAACTCGCACGTCTGAGCCTTGTCTGAGTTTCAGTGTGAGTAGCACAAGAACTCGCACGTCTGGGCAAGTGCTTGCCTAGAACTTCTGGTTCGGGATAGCTCCTTTGAGGCCATTGATTTTGCGTTTCCAGGGCATTTTTGACCATTCCAACGATACCAACACGAAGAATAGCATACAGGCTATCACTAACATGCAAAACATGGTGATTCTAATCATTACAACCACATTAAATTTAGCAACAAACATGCTATCGAACACTGATTTTTAGAGCATGCATTTTTCATATTTCACGGTTTCTTGTCTATCTCAACCTGTTAATTTTTTTAGCCCATTTACTAGATACATCAAACTTACTTGGAATACAACATATCTTGAACCTATTAACGCCCTATAAAATGCTTTTCTATGGATCAAAACATGCAACCCATTTACTTTTCCAATTAAAGCTCTAAAAGATATTACGTTCATGCTTCTTGCTCTATCTACAACCACAGATCCACATACTTATAGGGGTTCTACGAATACCATGATCTTTTACTTATTCTCACACAAGGAAATGACCATGGTGATGCGGAGACGGCGTTTCTGGTGGCAGCGGCTTCTTTCTCCTCTTCGAGACTCTCACTTTGTTTATTTTGATGATACCTTTGGTTTTGAAATTAAAGGTTATCAAAGTAGTGTTAAAGATGTTTATATAGGTCTAAGTTTAGGGTTAACACGATCCAAAACTGATTTGGATTCGTGGAGTTCAAATCGGATATAGGATAGGATTTGGTTTGAATTCGAATTTGCCGAATTCCCGCTGCTGGACTCTGTGCGAGTTGTCTCCTACTAGCACAACTGCTCACTTGCCTTGCTCATGTGAGCTGTCATCCGACACGCACGGCTACTTGTGCAGGCCAGTTGTCGCCTTGTTGCTTTGTTTTGTTAGCCTTTTGCTCTACTCGGCTTTTCCCTTTAAGTACCTTCCGATGACCCTTTACTCCCACATTTATATCTATGTTAACCTAGGCACATATTCCTTCCTAACTTACTCGAGACACAATACACATTCTAGGCACATAAATGTTCATGATCACTCAAACAAGCAAGTCAAGTTTCACGTCAAGCATGATTATTAGATAAAATTTTTTAACTTTTACCCTTTTTAATCCCAAGGTTTCGCTCAAAAAATGTGGGGCTTCACAGTAGTTACTCCGTGGGTGAAGTTCTATGGCTGGCAAGCGGATGTTTTGTGCAGCCCTTAATACCCAATCTGACCCGGATCTTGCACTCAACATTTAATTATAGTAAGGGAGATGAATAGAGAAAACAAATTGTAAAATAATAAAGAGAGGGAGATTGAAGAAGGGAATGAGTATGGCGGTAGAAGGAAGAAGTAATGGAGAGAAATAAAAAGGAGGGGAAGAGAAGAATAGACAGAGGATTGGTAGATTAGGGGTAAAAGAAATGGTGTCAAAAATAAGAATTTTTGAGTTTTTGTCAAAAATGCCCCTAACCAAAAAGGGTCCATTAGTGTGTTAACGACCACTTTTAACAGAGTGACTAAAATGGTGCAACAACAAAAGTAAGGTGCTAAAAAAATAATAAAATGAGCAAGGTGACTAAGATGTTAACTTTTACAAAGTAAGGTGACTAAATTATCAATTCACCCACCCTTTTGTAATATATGATTTTCAACCTTTACTTTTCCAGTTTTAATACACTTTTAATTTTACTGGTCTTGACCAACACCTTGAATTAAGAGTTTGAATTTAAATTAATGTCATCAACCCCTTAAAACTCATAATCTATAATTTTTTTCTTCCATTTTTGTTTTAGCCCCTTACCTTAAAACTCCTTAATATTTCCCTTCATACAAAAAGTTTGTGGTTTGATTGTTTAAGCACTCGACAAATTTTTTGGGGTAACATGCATTGCTTTCTATTCAAAAGTACTATGCTCATTTCTTTATCTTTTTATTATTAGTTGCAGGAATGTGCTTTAATTCTCTTTTTATTTTATTTTCTTATAAACCTAGTGTTTAACGTCCTGTCAAGATTTATTCAGCATATGTTTTTAGGATTTTTTTTTATTTTTTCCTCTTTTAAGATTTCATGATAATTTATAAAGTGAACTGCGTTTAATATACCTTTAATTTTCAGTTGTGTCCGCTTTTTGAACTTTACTTTTTTTTTTAGCCACGAATGTACCTAAACTAATATTAACGGGCCATCAAAGAACTTTTTTGGTTAAAAGCTAATGCCACTGACAGAACTACATACTCGTGTGTCTCACATGCTCAATTTAAGGGGTATTTTCATCACTCGACCTAGGCGGGAAATGGTTAACGTGTTGAAGTAACTGAAAATACTTGAGAGCATTGGAACGGAAAAAAGCATAAACAACACTTAACATCATTCATACTCCCTCTTCTCCTTGACATTCTTCATATTTTGAAAATCAAAATCAACTAAGACAGAAAAAACCTAGTTCGATCAAGCCATCAAAACTGCGAATATGGATAATCAGATGAGGAAATACGGGAGGAGAGAGACGCCAAGGGTGAGAATCAAACGTCGGCCCATGCCTTGGACGATCAGGCATGGGGAGGAGTTTTTTTACCCCCACATGGAGTACGTTATGTAAAGCTTCTTTGTCGATGTAAGACAATAAAGGTCTACTTTTGTTTTGGTGAAAAAGGCAATTCTTTGGGGTGTGTAAAGTTACAATACTATTTTTAAAAGTTTGATGGTGTGTTAGTGGGATACATAAGGGGTTTTGGTGTTCAATGATGTCGTGTTATCGTGGGAGGAAAAGAATCAACCTTTAGAATACTATATTGTATATTATGTGTTTTTTTGATGAAATTCATTAGATTCGTGGAAAGTATAACTGAAATACTTGTTGTGTTCTGCTTCTCTTCTCACTATGGACATGGTTATTCGTGTGTTGTAGTCTTCCGTGTATTTTTTCGTTAGGAGTTTTGCCTTGCAATTTTTTTGCCTACTTTGTATTGTACTGTATTTGTGTTCTCTATATGTATATCCGTAAGCTCACATTAATTATAGTAGCACTCAAACTTGTAAACAACTTGTATTAATGTGTAGGTGATTGTGCATGGAAAGTTACAATGCGAATAAGGTACGGGGAACAATTTCTCAGGGCTAATATTGGATATATGAGGGGGGTCAAATTGATCACATAGACAATTGCAACGAAGATCAATTTTCTTTGGTTGAATTGAATAGGTTGATGATGAGATTAGGGTACACGGAGGTCGAGACAATGATGTATTATTACATGGATCCATTTACAACTGCACTCAAAGAGGGGTTGAGAAGCTTGCAAATTGTTATTAAAGTATTTAGAACTAAAAAGGTGATCAAAATAGTTTGTGATCACTTACCAAAAAAAGAGATCAAGAAAATGAAATTGAAAGCTAGAGGTCAAGAATGGGATTGTTAGAAGAAATGTGGCCCAAATCGACAGTTGTCATTGAAGAAATTGGGGAGGAACAACCTGATCCAGGCTTGATTAAGAAATAGAAACAAAGGAATGTTGCTGCCAAGTTGAAGGCAAGGATTTATTCACACATGACTTCATTTCTAGCTCTTGAATACACTAAAGATGATGGGGTCACTGCTGAAACCAAACAAGAAGTGGACAAGGAGGTTGATCCTGCAGGTTCAGAGGGTGCTAGTGATGAAATATTGAATGAAAAGGATGTAGGGCATGACGAGTTGGGTATTGGGCACACAGTGAATAACATAAGGGCTAAGCAACAGGTAGTTAACAAGGAATTTACGCCAGGAGTTTCAGAGGGCGACAGTGGCATGATTTTGAATGCAGAGGATGCAAGGCATGCATACGGGGATACAAAGAACCCTTTGTATTATAACTAGACCTAGGAAGAATTTGGAAATGAGGAAACTGTTCAAAGAATGACTAAAGTTGATGTAAGCATGATGAGTTGGGTACAGGGGACACATTGAATGATATGAGGGCTGAAATTAATAAAGATGGTGCAGGTCATAAAGCTTGTTATTAAGAGGGTAGTGGTGCAGCAACACAAGTACAGATGTTGGGTATGGAGTTATAAACACAAGAAACAGAGTTTGAATCGAAAATAGAAGTGACTGAAAATGTGTACAGAGTAAATGTTGGGGACATCCAAGAATTGGATACTGAGGACCAAGTTATGGTTGAAGATGCTAGTGATGGTGATCTGAATCCAGTCCATGGATTCTCATAATACTTCAACGAACGACAAACATGGGAACAAGATATGGAAGACATAATTGGTGGGGGATTTTTGGAAAGATTTGAAGTTTTGAATGGTGAGCAACTTGGTGACCATATTTGGGTGCAAACTGAAGTTCCTAATTCTAAGGAACTTGGTGATCAGATTGTATTTGAAGAGCAATTTGAACCAAATGTAGGGCCTGAGCCAGAGGCATCAAGCCAGGCACAACTTACTACTAGAACTAGGAGGGTCATGAGAGGTCCACCAAATCTAGCTGCCATTGATGACTTAGAAGAAGATAACATAAATGTGAGTCTACAAAGCAATCCAAACTCATCAGATGAATAGATAGACACATGTTCTTGTTTGTACACAGATTTCATTCCAAGAAAATACTTTAAAAAGTGATTTTTACAGTTGCAGAAATTTGGGTCGAAGAAAGAGTTTAGAGATGCAGTAACTTGTTATTCCATATTCAACAAGAGGGTGATATGCATTTCATTGAATGACAAGAGAAGATTAATAGCCACTTGTGAGAAAGGGTGTCCATGGAAGGTGTATGCAACCAGAGTTAGAGCCTTGATAATAATGACTATGTGGTTCGGACAATGTTAGAACAACATAAAGATTGCAAGTGACCACAAAAAATAAAAGGTTTACTTCAAGGTGACTATCTAAAAGGTATGTGGAGAGAATTTTGTCCAATTTGAAGATGCCTGTCAAACAAATTAGGCAGAATGTTGATAAGGATTTTGGATATGAAATCAGCAGATCAACTGCTACAAAGCTAGATGCAAAACATTGAAAATTATTATGGGCACGGCAAAATAGCGATATAGGAATTTGTGGGACAATTCTAAAGAAATAAAGCAAGCTAATCCTAGCTATACCGTGGTGAAGTGAAGAATTGGATTGAATAGACATGAACACACACAAAGGGAAGAAATAAAGCAAATAGAAGTGAATAAATGAAAAGAAAAAATACACAACTAACCCCAAACTCTTACTAACCCAATAAAAACAAACTCAAAACACATACTTTTGCTTGCCCAGAATATGTAACTGATTTTACTTGCACCACAAGATAAGCACAGCTTAATCGAATAATTCTATGCAGAAACTCTATGGAGAGTAATGCACACAATCATCATCTTACAATAAAATCAAGGAAGTTCACTCTCCTAGTCTATACAGAGCTCTCTTGCTTGACAATTGACTATCACCACAGTTCAAAGTTGAATCATACACCACTGTTAATAAACAACCCTTTTAAATCATTGGGTGTAATAGGGCCAAGGGATTAATATGCAATTCGGTTAGGCCCTATTGGGTTCTAAGCACATATTCTGATCAAAATAGTCCAATGTGCATGAGAGAGAACTTACTGCATCAGAAACACAACATCATTAACATCCACTAAGGTAGACAGAATATATGTATTATCTTCCAAGTTGGGGCTGAACTTGCCCTATTTCTTTACATTACAAAAAAGTACCATATATTTAACAAAGAGCTCCACAGATTCAGAATTTTATAGCTCTTTCCAGGTACATCATCAGATTATCTACGGAACAACATGCATGCTTTGCCTAATTTTTAACAGTCAGCATATAAACAAGCTCCATATCAATCAAATTGTGGTCTTTCTTTACTTAACCACTGTAGAGCCTCCTCTTAGGTGAGCAGAACATGCATATGGAAACTTCACAATTGCAAAGTTATGATACCTTCTTCAAAAACAATGTAGGGCAGCAAGAACAACTTATCGTGATCATTATGCACACTAGGGGGAAAAGAGAGAGTTAAACATAGGCATTGGCTATATATATAGTGACTCATTTTGGAATGGTCAAGCCTTCAATTGGCTAATAGGGGGTTACATGCTTTTGGTAGGTATTGAAATTCAAGCCAACATGGTTATCCTAGGAAAGGTCTCCCATCATCCAGTCATGTGCAATCCAAAAACCACCTTGACAGTCTAAAAGCCAAACTAGGGAGACTCCACACTCAGCAAAACATCCCATGCAATCTCAAAAAACTTCCTTTAGCTAAACCATGCTTAATCAATAAGTTAAAACTAGTACCACAACTATTTAGCATGGATATAACATGATCTAATTTTCTTCTATGGTACTTTTTCAAATTAGAGTTTATCTTGGGCATAGCAACCAACTTGACGCACAAGAAAAACACAATTGACAAGTGCATAACTCATAAAGCAAAACAAAACAAAACAAGACACAAAAGAAACAAGAAAGACAGAATAAGAAAGAAACAAAAGGGATCACAATACCCTTACACTTAAAATCATGCTTGCCCTCAAGCATGCAATAAGATTAAAGTAAGGATAACACAAAAGCCATGCAAAACTGTAGTTGACAATACGATAACTAACACTAGACTCTAGAACACACAACACATATGTATAAGACTATACATAAAAGGAGTAGCAAACTTACTTAGGGGGGTGCAGGGTAAGATGACCCCAGATCTTAGCAAGGCGTGAAAATACAGCTCCAAATTGTGCATCTATGTGCTACAGGATACCAGATTGATGCTCTGCTTGCTCAAGGCGAAGCTCCTGCAAGTCTTTGCTTAATTTCTTACTTGCGCGCAGAAAGATGAAACATTAGTCCAAAGTTATTGACTACTGTACTACATCACCCCCTTTTTTTCTTTTTGTTTTTTTCTACTCTTTTTTTTTTCAAAAAAGGAAAACAAAAAGCGATAAAAATTAGGTTGCCTCTCACTGCGCCTTTCTTTATAGTCTTTGGCTAGCCTCAATACATCTCCTTCAATGTTGTGAACAACACCACAATGGACTTGCTTCCACTGTTGTGACTTGGCCAAAATCCATGAATTGTTTGAGACGTTGTCCATTTACTGTAAATGTCCTTCCAGTTTCTGGGCTGAAAACCATCATTGCTCCGCTAGTGGTTCATACCAATTTGTCTTGTTCATCTCACCATGCAAACCCTTGATCTTGGAACTTGCTAGCAGACATCCTTTGCCTTGGTAGAACTGTTGACCAGTATCAAATTGTATAGGTGTTTCAAGCCATGTTTTTTTATTACCTCTTTTTCGCACAGTGGCTTTAATACCTTTTTCATATTTCTGGTAATTATTCTTGTCATAGCCTGGAGATTGATTTAATTCAAGCTGCAAAGCTTGAACTAACAATGGGCTAACTTTTCCTGCAAGATTCTGCTTGGGCAGACTGAGCTTCAACTCTGTATTGGCGACTGTCTTGAGCTTATCTTGCAAAAAATTGTTTCAAGAGGTTCTTGGACAAGAGGGTCAGTTATATCAACACTGCACACATTCTGAACAACCATTGGACTTGTCATGGCTCATCCATACTACATGTAACCTTTTCACCACAATAGTTCAAACATATTATCCCATTATACACATCAATAATAGATCTAGCAGTCTTTAGGAAAGGACGACCTAATAAAACTCCCGCTGACTCTTGGGAAGGGTTACTACTCATTTCCACAACATAAAAATCAGTAGAATAAAAAAACGAGTGCACTTTAACCAATACATTCTCTAATAGTCCTTCAGGATACACACAAGATCTATCAGCCAATTATATAACCACTTCAGTATTTACCAATTCAACACCCTTTAAAGTTTTGTATACCAAAAGAGGCATTGCATTAATTGTTGCACCTAAATCACACATAGCATGCTCAATATTTTTATCAAAAATTACACAAGGTAAGGAAAACATACTTGGGTCCTTGCACTTTGGTGACATCTTCTTCTGAATAAAGGCCGACACATTATCGCCCATGATGACCTTTCATACTCCTCTTGTTTTCCTAGTCATAAACACCTTCTGAAATTTTTCAATGGGTGGAATCTTGATGGCTTTCAGGAATGGCATGTTGACCTCCATCTTTTCAAAAACAGCCAAATACTCATTTGGATCCTCCTTGGGTTTCTTGTTCTTGCTGGTTAATTTATTCAGAAAAGGAAGTGACCCGTACTGATTGCCCCCCTTCAAACTCAACTTGGGCATGGGCTTTTCTTCAATAACTGTCTCGATGGTCTGCTTGGGTAGTTCGAGTGTAGTTGCTGGTCATTTCTTTGCCATGGGTTCCAGTATCATCCCACTTCTTACAGATATTGCACTTACATTCTCCCTAGTAATTCCTGGACCTGTGATGGTAGTTTGCCTTAATTACCCGTCAACTTTTGCATAGAGGCTGACTGCTGGGATATCATGTTGGCTAGGCTATTGATACTAGCCTTCTGTTCCTTCTACTGGTTAGTTATGGTACTAATGACATCACCAAACACTTTACCGTTTCTTTGGGATTGGTACGAATTCTGGCCCTCCTGGAACCCTGTCTGTTGAAGTGGTCTGTAAGCCTGATTTTGATTATGATTGTGATTCTATACTAGTTACCCTAATACTAGGGCTACTGACCGTGATCCTGGCTTCCTGGTTCAGTCCATCTGAAACTATGATGATTTTTTCACCTTGATTGTATGTGTTGGAATATGGGTCTCTCCTTTGATGTTGACCATTCTAGTTCCCTGCAGCATTTTCTTAGGCTAGTGGATCAATTGGTGCAAGGTTACACTTATGGGTAAGAAGTCTCACATTGTAGCAGATACCACAAACTTCCTTTGTCTGCACCTTATTAATCCCAGCTACCATTTTTTTCCATCATATTTGTCATTTTGTTCATCCCTGCCAGCATCTGCAAGTTGCTTTGTGTTATGTCATCTTGGCTTTGAGGGCCCATGTCATCAGTAATGCGCACTTCGGTGGTCCGCTTGGTCAAATAGACTCTGGGTTCAGCGAAGTCATTACGGGCTTCTAGTGTTACCTTTAATTTTTTACGAGCAGATCTGGCAGTATTATTCAGAAATACTCCATCACTGGCAGAATCCATGTGTATCTTCTTGGCTTCCATTGATATGTGGTAAAAGAACTACAACAACTCACCATTAGAGTACCTATGAATTGGGTAACTGCCACACAATTGATTAAATCTACGCCAATATGTCCGAAGGGACTCATCATAATCTTGTCTGATCCCACTTATCTCATTTTTCATTGCATTAGTCTTCGTGGCTGGGAAGTAATTTTTTAGGAGAGCCTCCTTCATATCCCCATGCAGATATAGAATTCGACTCTAGGGAAGAGAACAATATATTAGCTTTGCCTATCAGGGCAAAATGGAATGCCACGAGTCAGAGCTGCTCCACAGTGGCTCCTGTTGGTACTTTACCCACCTTGCACCCCCTGATATACTCACTCAAAAAGTTGCGGGGTTCCTCTCCTGGCCAACCATGATACTTAGGCAACATACTCAACCAAATAGATTTGAGTTGGAATTGGCCAATTACATCAGGCATTACAATTGCTGAAGGCTCATCCTCATTATCGTGGGTGCTTAGTTCCTTTAGAGTAGGTTCCCTCTCAGGAGAAGCATGGTTCCTTCCTTATTCTCTGTCATGTCCTTCTGCCCTGTCTCCCATCTTAGAATATGTAGCAGACTCATTGTCTCGTTCCACTTCAGATACTATTTCAGAACAACCGTCTTCTGGGACAGGCAGAACACTGTATATAGTGTCATGGGGTAGTTTCTGAGCTTCTTTCTTCAACCTTTTGCAAGTTTTCTCAATCTCATGATCAGTAGGTAACAATATAGGTTTTGACAGCCTACTCATACAACACCAAAATATCAAACGTATCAATAGGAAAAAGAAAAATAAATCTATACACCGTTCCCCGACAACGGCGCCGTTTTGGTAGAGCTATCGCTCACCCTAACAAAAGATAGTAAATTACTACCAGACTTGCAACATAGCTAAGATTAGCACAGTGGAAAGCATTGTCGAATCCACAGGGAATGGAATGGTTATTATTCCTAATCCTACTTGTAACATCCTCTATCCCACATCAAAAAATTAAAGAGTGGGGGACCTGTATAAAAGCCTAAGGCTTGTGGGCTACTAGTAACTTGGCTTAAGCCTTTTGGGTTAGCGAGGACGAAAGCCCAAAAGTTATTGGGTCAGCCTGCATGCCTGGGGCGTTACAAATGGTATCAGAGCGGCCCTAGTCCGGGAGCTAAGTGCTACGTGCAAGAGCCACCGTGCTAGACACGTGAGCCACCTCTAGAATCCTGTTCCAGGGGAGACTGGGCCAACTACTATACTGGACCTTGCAAGGACGCAAGGGCCTGAAGGGGGTGGACTGTAACATCCTCTATCCCACATCAAAAAATTAAAGAGTGGGGGACCTGTATAAAAGCCTAAGGCTTGTGGGCTACTAGTAACTTGGCTTAAGCCTTTTGGGTTAGCGAGGACGAAAGCCCAAAAGTTATTGGGTCAGCCTGCATGCCTGGGGCGTTACAAATAATTGTGACGCCCTAGATTTTTCATGAATTAAATTCCTAGAATTTTATGGTGGACTTGATGATTAAATAATTTCGTTGCGAGAAATTATTGTCTATAGAATTAAGGGAGTAGTTTTGCGTGTAAATTAGTCGTAAGGGCGAAATGGTAATTTTTCCCCATAACCGCTCCGCGTTAAGGAGGCGAGTTAGTATAAATTTAATTTGTAATAGAATTAATTTACTAGTTGCGGTAGAATCTTGTTGAGATAGTGTAGTGGAAAATTGACATAATCCTTAATTAAATATTTTAAGAATAAAGCATAGTCATCCTACACAGCAGATTGAATTTAAAAGTGTTCTTCTAATCCAATCACACTCCTACTCCCACCCGTAAGACATAAGGGGAGTTGTGATTGAGTTCCACCTCTTGGTTATTGAATTAGCAATTATTAAGTTAATTAATTATTGTAGGAAAATAAAAATTAAAGAGTTAAACCTACCCTATCATTCTTGGCTGCTGCACTCCCTCCATATAAAAAGAAAAGCACAACCCTAATGATCATTAAGCAGCTTACGTGAAGTTCAGCAAAAGAGAAATCAGAAAACCCTCTCTCGCTTCTCTTCCTTCTTTTGCCGTCATCTTCTTTCCTCCTCTCTTCTTCTCCCAAATTAGCTTCAAGTCTCCATGCTCTTGCTGCAGTGCACTAAAGCGAGGATGAAGAAGGAAATCATCCCAGCATCTGTGATCGAGGAGAATGGGAAGGTATGCCAATCTGGATCTGCATGAGAAGAAAAAGGAAGAGCATCCCAGAACTTTAAATGAGGAAAAAAAAAAAACGAAAATGTAAGTTCAGTTCTGCCCTACGACCATTACTTGTCGTTTTTCTCCGTTCTCTTCCATCTAATGGTTTGGAAAACCATATTATCCTAATACTAATGTATATCAATGATTCCTAGGTACTCAACTCAGGATCTGTAAGAAAAGATAAAGGAAAAAGCTTTAGTCGACTGACGACGTCTTACGGAATTTCTTCAAGTCGGTATATCAGATCTGATCTTTCTGTGATTTTAATTTACACGGTTATAATTTTCAAAAACTGCAGTTACCACTTCATAATAGATGTTTTAGGAGTATGTAGGTTAAATTTCCTAAATTTTCAACGAACCGTTAGGGAGATACAAGATTTGCAATATCCCCTGTTCGCTGGAATCCAGTTCAGCGAAACAGCCAACTTTCGGAATTCACCATACATCCAATATTGCGAATTTAGTCCTGATATTTTAACTGGTTCTTTACAGTATACCAATCGACTGTTTTCAAAAATTTCGTGGAAAAGAATAAGTGAATTAGGAGATATAAACGTGTGATGTTGGCTGTTCTGTATGTCATTTTTTTCAGGAAACTTAAAGTTGTGATTTAAATATTTAGTTTTCTCTTTGTCGAAAAATTCTGAAATTTTAACTGTACCTTCTAGGTACCTGTATTTACCATTCTTTAAAGTTTCATGATAAGGAAAGGTTTGGTTTTTGATTTATGATTATTTAAATTGGACTGATCACCACAGTATTTATTCAGAAAAACTGAAAGTTGCGATTTTTATTATCTAACTTGTCTTTCATCCAAAAATCCTGAAAATTTTAAAATATGTTCTAGTTACATATATAAACCATTCTGTAAAGTTTTGTGAAAAGAAGATGTTTAGTTTTTGGTTTATAAATTTTAACGCGGACTGATCGCCAGAGTCTGTTTTCAGAAAAAAACTGAAAGTTGGGATTTTTATATCTAACTTTTCTTTCATCCAAAAATCCTGAAAATTTTACAGTAGCTATTTTGACATGTATTTTAGCTTATGGTTAAATTTCGTGTCAATCTAACTTTCCAACTAAGAGAAAAGAACTTTTAAACTTTACTTGGCAGATCAGAACACTCTTAAGCTTTTAATTGAGAATGGTTTGCTGCAATTCCTAAATGATTTGGAGCATTTTCCAAAAATAGTTCAAATCTGTTTTGAAATTTTTTTTAAAAATTTTGAACACATCTTGTTTTGATGTTTACAAGTGTATATGAGTTTGATATGAAAAGATTTGGCTTTTAATAAATGATTTTGCGAAAAGTCCATAAGACCCGAAATCTTTCCGAAACCCTTTTGACCGTCCTTAGGCATCGAAAGTGACCTCTTTAGTTCGTTTTGGTTTTTATAAATCAGTAATCTTTAGAAACCTGATTGATAGCCTTTCGAGGGAGAAAGCTATCTAATTTATCCGATGTCCTCTTCGGTGTCGAACCTTATCTCAACACCTCTTTCGATAGCCACTCGACATCGAACCTTCCCAAAACTTGGAACTTAGTTGAAAAACTTGCACTTGCATGAAAATGCTTATCTTAGGATACACCTTAATTAGCCTCAGTAAATAACTCGTTAGTTGGAAGTTGACCTCGCTTGACCAAGGTGAGGGTTCTTGCTATTTTGACACTTAGCTACTACGCGTTTAAAGATAACTATATATATAGATATATACACGTATATATATGATATAGGTACAATTGTTTTCTTCAATGTTGTTGAGTTGCTTGTGAATGTATGGCTGCCCACGCCATAAAATTATTTTGGACAAGAATTTCCCAAAACACCATTTGCTATGTTTTACAAAAGGAGAGACTTTTGTATTATTCTTACATGAATGATTTCTATGCTTGACAATCATTTCATAAATTGTTTTACGAATGATTTACTCCGCCTCTAATGCAACAAAATTGTGGATGTGAAATCCCCAAAATATCCTCTTGATTTGCTTTGCAAAAATGCCGTGCTTTGTAAGCTTCTTGTGTGACCAAATTTCATTTCTAACAATCTTGTGCTGGTACTTTTACTCCAACTCTTTATTTGGCTATTTTGATGCCTCGAACTATCTTTCATGGTTGCTTATGACTACTCCTACTGCTACTGTTGACCTGATGGTCGCCCACTGCTACTGTTGACCTGATGGTCGCCCCCTGCTACTGTTGACCTGATGGTCGCCTACTGCTACTGTTAACCTGATGGTCGCTTACTGCTACTATTGACCTGGTGGTCACTTATTGCTACTGTACTGATGTATGTCATGCAACCACGGAGTCATGTAATTGTCCTTAGACAAGAAGGACTTTTGTATGATCTCCACCACTGCTCCTTCTCTACTCACTGCCGAGAAAATGGTTTCTCTACTTTGAATTTGCGCTCGCTCTCTGGGGCAAAACTTCGACTGAATCGTAACTATGTTTGGTTTGAACTCATTCTTTTTTTTTCCCTGGAGCAAGATGTTTAACTTGGTAATTGCTCTTATTTTTTTCCATTCCTGAGCTTTGAAATTCTTACACTGCTATTTTGAAATGGTCGATACTTGAATTGGTATTTTTCTTATCCGTTCAATTTATTAATACTGGAACTGTGGGCTTTTCATAAACCCGAGGACTCTCACGGGCTATATTCTAGTAGCTCACCCTCTTTTTCAAAACCCTTATTTTGTACAGGTACCTAAGCTATTAGGTCTTTTCATACGGCGAGGTCGACTAGACGAGGTCAAGGATTACTAGGATACCCGGATGCTAAGACTAGATACTAGCTTGGAATGGGATGATCTTGTTGAGCGACCACCCCACTACCCTCGATATGTAAATTATAAAGATTGTACCTTTCGAATTTATTAAAGCAAATTATGTATTAATAAAGAATTTATCGTTTGCTACTGTTAGCAACTGTGGGCGTGAGCCCTGAATGGCGTCACCTCCCTGATCCATCCCTTTGTGTATCGCATCGAATGGGGGGGGGGGGGGGTCGAGGGGGGACGAAAGGCCAAAAGTTATTGGGTTAGCCTGCATGCCTGGGGCGTTACAAATGGTATCAGAGCGGCCCTGGTCCGGGAGCTAAGTGCTACGTGCAAGAGCCACCGTGCTAGACACGTGAGCCACCTCTAGAATCCTGTTCCAGGGGAGACTGGGCCAACTACTGTACTAGACCTTGCGAGGACGCAAGGGCCTGAAGGGGGTGGACTGTAACATCCTCTATCCCACATCAAAAAATTAAAGAGTGGGTGACCTGTATAAAAGCCTAAGGCTTGTGGGCTACTAGTAACTTGGCTTAAGCCTTTTGGGTTAGCGAGGACGAAAGGCCAAAAGTTATTGGGTCAGCCTGCATGCCTGGGGCGTTACAATGTAACATCCTCTATCCCACATCAAAAAATTAAAAGAGTGGGGGACCTGTATAAAAGCCTAAGGCTTGTGGGCTACTAGTAACTTGGCTTAAGCCTTTTGGGTTAGCGAGGATGAAAGCCCAAAAGTTATTGGGTCAGCCTGCATGCCTGGGGAGTTACAAATGGTATCAGAGCGGCCCTGGTCCGGGAGCTAAGTGCTACGTGCAAGAGCCACCGTGCTAGACACGTGAGCCACCTCTAGAATCCTGTTCCAGGGGAGACTGGGCCAACTACTGTACTGGACCTTGCGAGGACGCAAGGGCCTGAAGGGGGTGGACTGTAACATCCTCTATCCCACATCAAAAAATTAAAGAGTGGGGGACCTGTATAAAAGCCTAAGGCTTGTGGGCTACTAGTAACTTGGCTTAAGCCTTTTGGGTTAGCGAGGACGAAAGCCCAAAAGTTATTGGGTCAGCCTGCATGCCTGGGGCGTTACACTACTGGTTTCAAGCAATTGTTTTTGGTTAGCAACCACTTTTGTGCACCGGAGTGCCTTGTAAAGTACCTTATGATTATTAAACTTGAATACTAATGAAAGAGGCTTATTTATCAATTAATTAAAGCAATCCAGCAACATGTAAATATACAATAATCTCATGTATGTCAATCACAAACTCAAGAATGTATTAATTAGCATGTATGAAGCAGTTATAGATTACCATGAATAAGCACAGACTTATCTCAATTCCCTCTTATTTATTGACAACTACCGTGAATAAGCACATACATAAGTGTACTCTAGTTAATATAGAACAGGCCAAAAAAGTCGCTACCCATTAACTATACTAACAGCATTAATAATTAGGGATACCTGATTCTAGTTATTCTTACCCGCATCACTAGTTCAGAATTACTAACCCTTTACTCTGCATTACCTGACAGTAACTTCGCCACTAATTAACCTATCCACTAAATGACATGAAGTAGTGAGATGAATTAATTGGGTCTACCGAATCTACACAAGTTGCGTAGTCTCATATAAATTCAAGCAATGATATATAGATACCCAAAGTAAAAGGGAACACGTGCGTATTAATTGCTATTTACATTATGCTGGTTCTAAGAATTTAGCTACTCATATTAACTAAACTAATTAAACAATAATTATGAAAGGTAGACATAATAATAACATTAACTAATAAAATAATACCTACTAATTAGCTACTACCGAAGCCAATTCTGCATGCATGTATATTAATGAATTACTAATAGACTAACTAATACTACTAACTACGGGAGCAACTAATCAATTAATTAACTAATAAACTAACTAGCAATTCTAACTACAGTACAGAAAGCAAAGCAATTAAGAAGAAAAGAAAGGAAATTAGTGCATGGATGCAAACAACTATCAATTGAGAGCTAAATCGCATGCACGCATTAAACTACTACTGGACTACGGAAACAATTAGTCAAATGAGAAGTAGAGTTACTAAATTAACCTGCTAACCGTACTCCTATTCTAGCAAAATTGATGCACATAAAAGAGAAAGAAAATATTTGATTGAATTAAAAGCCGATGGAAGTTCACGCTGGGTATTACTTGAAGCACTACTACAAAATAGAGCTTTAACGGCTGCAGATTAACGGCGGAAAATAGAAAACCGCCGTTATAAAAGAAATACGGACTTTCTACGGCGGTTTTAAAATAAACCGCCGTAGAAAGGGGTTATCCCAACCGCCGTAGAAAGGACCTTCTACGGCGGTTAATTGTTAAACCGCCATAGAAAGTGGACTTTCTACGGTGGTTTAAAGCAAACCACCGTAGAAAGTCCATACTTTCTACGGCGGTTTAACAATTAACTGCCGTAGAAGGTCCTTTCTACGGCGGTTTGATTATAACCGCCGTTGTATTGACGTATTTAACCCTAAATAACAACGTGTATCTCCATATCGCGGCCGAAAGTGTTCTTCTCCAAATTTCTACTACGGTTTTGCACGTTTGATGTAAAGAATCGTCATTTGAAGCTAAAATTTACCACCTTAAGGTTAGAAACTTCTAAAATTTCTCAGTAATTGCTTATTCTTGTACTTTAGATATGTGTATATAGAATTTATTTTTATTTATGGTAGAGTACTGCTGAAAATTAAAGTTGCAATCCATGTATATGGTGAACCTTAGTATTGTGGAACTCTATTTAGTTATACTATGTGGTTTCTTGGTGATGTGATTTGATTTATAGTGTTTGATTTTTAATGGATGATGTTCATATAATTAGCGCTACTTAGAGTGTGTATTATTTTTTTATGCATTGTATGTGTTTGATGAAATGCATAAATGAAAAACTTATGGGTTCTTCTTCATTTGATTATGTCTATTGCGCATGTGTTGGTTATGCATTATTTTTTTCATTGAGGTATTATGTTAGTTTTGACTATATGAGTAACATTAGTATGACATGTGCTAAGACAAGCATGCAACTTGATACTTTCTACATTGTTTGTTGAATTATTATTTGGGTTTTTTAATTATTTGAAGGAGTTAGTTACGCATGGATCGAAATATCTTGTTGTATGGTGATCGGACCTCCGATTTTTATGCGAAAGAAGTTGAGAATTTCATTGAATTGGCTTATAAGAATACAAAGTACGTCCATTGTCCATTTAAAGCTTGTAAAAATGGTGCGCGGTTTGATAACTCAGATACAATAAGATTCCATTTATATCGGAACGGATTTGATCCTTCTTATAAATTGTGGATTTGGCATGGTGAAAGTATTGATGGTTTACCTGAGCAAAGAAAATCTCATGCAAAAGGAGATGATGGGATTACTAGAGATCGATTAGATGACATGATTGAGGATGTGGTCGAGGATTTTGCTGATAAACCGGAAGTTCTTGCTTCCATTTTGGGTGACAATGAGAAGCCTCTATACAATGGTTGCACTAAATATACACGCTTGTCTAGTGTTTTGAAGTTGTTTAATTTGAAAGCGGCAAATGGGAGGTCAGATACTAGTTTTACAGCCTTATTAGGGTATTGAAAGATATGCTCCCATAAGATAATGAACTTCCATATCGAATTTATGAGGCGAAAAAAATATTGTGTCCAATGGGTATGGAGTATAAGAAGATCCACGCTTGCCCAAACGATTGCGTCCTCTACAGGAATGAGTATAAGATTTATTGCTTTGTCCTAAGTGTAAAACTTCACGATACAAAAACAAGCAGCTGTGTGATGAGGTAAAGACAGTTCTGATGCGCAAAAGAAGGGGTCGCCGGCTAAGGTTCTGTGGTATCTTCCTATAATACCGAGATTTAAACGGTTGTTCGCTAATGCAAAAGATACAAAACTTATGACATGGCATTCAGATCGGTGTATTCCCAATGATGATGACAAGGTGATAATGCATACATCAGACTCAGATCAGTGGAAAAAAATTGATTCAATGTATCCTTCTTTTGGGGGAGAAGCCAGAAATTTGAGGCTTGGTTTGTGTACTGATGGAATGAACCCATTTGGCAGTCTGAGTAGCACACATAGCTCATGGCCGGTGATGTTGGTTATTTACAATTTGCCGCCTTATTTGTGTATGAAGCGCAAGTACATACTTATGTCTCTAATGATTTCAGGCCCACGGCAACCAAGAAATGACATCGATGTGTATCTTGCTCCTCTTATTGAAGACTTGAAAGAGTTATGGGATGAAGGCGCACTTGTGTTTGATGTATACCGTGAAGAAATGTTCACATTACGTGCCATGTTGTTCTGTACCATTAATGATTTTCCTGCATATGGAAACTTGTCTGGGTACTCTGTTAAAGGGCATAAAGCATGCCCAATATGTGAGCAGAGTACAGATTTTTGTCAGCTTGCACATGGGAGGAAGACAGTATACCTTGGGCATCGCAGATTTCTTCCCGAGACTCATCCGTATCTCCGTATGAAAAGAGCATTCAATGGATTTCAAGAGTTTAGAAAAGCTCCAGAACCCTTGAGCGGACCAGAGGTGAAAGCTCGTGTGACGGACATTAATGTGGAGTTTGGTAAACCTTCGGAGTCCAGCAATAATGATACATGTTGTTGGAAGAAAAAATCCATCTTTTTTGAACTTTCATACTGGGAGAACTTGGATGTCAGACATTGTCTCGACGTTATGCATATTGAGAAAAATATTTGTGAAAGCCTGTTAGGTACGCTCTTGAACATCCCTGGTAAAACTAAGGATGGTTATAACGCGAGACTTGATATGGTTGATATGAACATAAGATCAAATTTAGCACCGGTAGCTCGAGGACAACGCACATATCTACCCCCTGCCTGTCACACTTTGTCCAGAAAAGAGAAAAAATAACTGTGTTCAAGTTTGCGTAGCATCAAAGTTCCATCTGGATATTCTTCAAATGTAAGTAGACTTGTTTCCTTGAAAGATTTAAAACTGGTTGGTTTGAAGTTTCATGATTGCCATGCCTTAATGCAACAATTGTTGCCTGTAGCTATTCGCTCAATATGCCCAAGCATGTTAAGTCCAGTATAACAAGACTTTGTTTCTTCTTCAATGCTATATGTAGCAAGGTTATCGCGCGCGAAAGACTTGATCAGTTACAAGATGAAATAATTGTTGTCCTTTGTCAATTAGAAATGTATTTTCCACCGCCTTCTTTGATATTATGGTACATTTGGTGATTCATTTGGTTATAGAGATAAAAATCTGCAGGCCTGTTCATTTGCGAGGATGTACCCATTCGAGCGATATATGAAAGTATTTAAGGGGTATGTTAAGAATCGTTATCGTCCTGATGCTAGTATTATTGAAGGTTATATAGCTGAGGAGGTAATTGAGTTTTGCACTGAGTACTTGGCCGATACAGCATCAATTGGAATATCTAAGAATCGGCACGATGGGAGGATTACAGGTATGGGCACAAGGGGAGGAAAAATGTTTACGCCTTCTAATGTTGAATTGATGAAGGCCCATTTCTACATACTGCGCAATTCTGAAGAAGTTGAGCCCTATGTGAGAGACCATATGCGTTCAATAAGAACGTCTTATCCTGCTTGGACGGATCAAAATGTGCTCAATGAACATATTCGGACATTTGTCTATTGGTTTGGTAATGCTGTCATGGGCAAAGACGTTTCGGAGACATTGAAATGGTTGGCGTTTAAGCCTAGCCATGTGGTACAAGCATTTTCATGCTATGAAATAAATGGATATTCATTTGCTACTAAGAGACAAGATGAGAAGAGTACGGCACAAAACAGTGGTGTTACATTAATCTCGGAGGCTTTACATGTTTTTAGCAGGAAGGATAAAAATCCAATGTATGCAAGCATGGCATATTACGGGGTGATCGAAGATATTTGGGAGCTTGACTATGTTTGTTTCAAAGTAGCTGTATTTCGATGCAAATGGGTTGATAACAATAATGGGGTTCGAACTGATGATCCATTAGGTTTTACCTTGGTGGACCTTAATCGAGAGGGTTTCAAGGGGGAACCATTTATACTTGCATCATAGGCGAAACAAGTTTTTTATATCACCGATCCTTGTGATGAACATTGGTCTGTTGTTCTTCATGGTAAACAACATCACGGAGTGGAAGGGATTGATACAGAAGAAGGGCTTTATGAGGCGGGCCCTTTCTCTAGTGGGTTACCTGAATCGAGAGCAGTTGAAGAAGATAGGGAACTTGATAAATACATACTTCGTGATGACCACAGCGAAGGATTATGATTCGAGGATTAAGTGTCCCATAAGAGAAAGAGAATAAGTTAAGAATCATTTTCAGGTATATTGTTTGTTTTTATTAAATTTTTTTTTTCTGTGGGTGTGTATGTGTGTGTGTGTGTGTCTGTATTCGTATATATTTATTTGATTTTAATGAAACGAGGTCGACATAATTTTATAACAACATTTATTTTTATCCTTCGTACTGTCTGATTGAAACAGGTCACAACTTGGATGAAGCAGCACAAGCAAGGGATAAAATTTCCAGGGAACTTCATATAGCGAAATGTTTATAAATGAATATGTTATTGGTGGAAATTGTGTGAAGCTTTTGTGTTGATGTTAGGATGCCAAAGTGTTTTGGTCAAAAACAAGCAAGGGAGATTTTGTCTGAATTGATTTGAAACTGAATTTCGTATTATTTGAAGTAGTTGGAATCTTAATGAAGTATTTAAGTATGTGCATATCCTTGACAGGGAGTATGTTACATTTATAGGGGAGACTTGTCGAATTTTCTGGCAAATTGATTTCCTTGTTTTTCATTTATGAATAAATGTCTCATGTATTTTTTATTTTTTTTCCAAGGAGTAGTACTTTTGGTAAAATTTACAGGGGAAGCTATACAATGATTTTTGTTTTGATTTTATATTTAACTCTTCATAAATTATTTGTCTGTGCCTCGGAAAAAAGATATTCATTTCGCGAGGTTGGTTATTGACCGCTAAATGAATTAATTATTCGTTTATCAATTAATAATGCTTTATTATTTTATAGAGATTATTCAATATATTTTATATTGAGGCGCGCTCCGTACCGGCGGCAACCTATTTCTATATTTTGCCTCTTAACTAGCATGCATGTATACGAGATATACAGCAGCGCTACAAAATTTTTAAGACTATAATGGATACGACATTGAGTACTTGTATCCAATTGCAAAGAGTATTAATTCTTTCAAGCTATTTTTATTTTACCTTAACATAATTGTAATTATTGCTTGCCTTTAATTATTAAAATAGAGATAATTATTTAAGAACAAATAAACTGAATTTTGCGCGTTTACCTAAAATTATTGTGTAATAGTACCTGAAATGGTTCGGTGGAATGTTGCATGGGAAAATTTGAAATATATTTAGTAAAGCATTTTTCATAAAAGTCTTGCTAACATAATTAATAAATATAATGTAAATTGGGTATGTAATATTATATGTACAAAGTTTTGGGGTTAATTTATGAACATGAAAAAACTAGAAATTTATAGGGTCTATGCTTCATAAAATGAAATAAAAATAGAAATTTATGCGCCCGCGGGAATTAATTGGCTGAATTTGTTTCCACTTTTCTACGGCGGTTCAAAAACAACCGCCGTAGAAAACACTTTCTACTGCAGTTCTTCATTGAACCGCCGTAGAAAACACTTTCTACGGCGGTTCTTCATTGAACTGCCGTAGAAAATACTTTCTACGGCGGTTCAAATTGAAACCGCCGTAGAAAGTCAACTAAGAACCGCCGTAGAAGTCATCTTTCTACGGCGGTTGTTTTTGAACCGCCGTAGAAAAGTGGAAATTGTAGCCAATTCCCGCACGCGCATAAATTTCTATTTTTATTTCATTTTATGAAGCATAGACCCTAAACATTTCCCCTGCTTCTCCCCTGCATTCCCCTGTAATATTGGATATGCAATTTCATAATGGTCAACCGGTGCAAGTAAATAAAATACATTATATTTTGCAACACACTCAATTTAATGTATTTCACTATACATAATTGATTACTGTTATCGTCCGTAAGTCCAATATATATATATATATATATTTATATATATATATATATATATAAGGTCATGAAATCCAGTAAGTATTTCTTTTTTTTTAATTGGGCCCTTAAGCATTAATTTTTCTTATACTACGTACGTAATGCATTTATCGATTTGATTATTTTATCCGTTCGCCCAAGTCGAGAATGCAGAAAATTTAGGACTGATAATGAAGCTTATTACTTTATCACAGCTTACATGTAATTTTACGAAATTTACTAATTTTGAGCTTATACCTAAAATTATTGTGTAATAGTACATGAAATTTTTCGGTGGAATATTGGTGCCCGGGAAAATTTGAAATGTACTTATTAAATGTTTCATAAAAGGCGAGCTTCTGTAATTAATAAATATAATGTAAATTGGGTATGTAATATTATATTTACAAGTTTTGGGGTTAATTTAAGAAAATGGAAAAAAAATTAATAGGGAGTAGGGTTTAGGGTTTAGGGTTCAGAAAATGATATAAAAATAGAAAATTTATGCGCCCGCGGGAATTGGCTCCAATTGAAAACTTTTTCTACAGCGGTTCAACCAAAAACCGCCGTAGAATAAACTTTCAACGGCGGTTCATTGTGAAACCGCCGTAGAAAGGTTGCTTTCTACAGCGGTTTTATTTGAACCGCCGTAGAAAGTATTTTCTACGACGGTTTATTTTTGAACCGCCGTAGATTAAACCGACGGTCTAAATTCAAATTTGTTGGCCTAGGGTGTTAGGGTTTAGGGTTTATGGTTTAGGTTTTAGGGTTTACGATTTTGGTATAATATCTCTAATTTCCCCACAGTTCCCCTGCTTCTCCCAACATTCCCCTGTAATATTGTATATGCAATTTAATAATGATCAACCGGTGCGAGTAAATAAAATACATTATATTTTGCAGCATACTAAATTTAATGTATTTCACTATACATATTGATTAATATTATCGTAATTGCAAATATATATATATATATATATTATATATATATGCATGTAAGCTAATGAAATCCAATAAGTATTTAAATTTTTTTTTTCGGCCACTTAACCATTAATTTTTCTTATACTACATACCTAATGCATTTATCGATTTGATTATTTTATCCCGTTCGCCCAAGTCGAAAACGTAGAAAATTTAGGGAAGATAATGAAGCTTATTACTTTATCGACGCTTACATGTAAATTTACGAAATTTTAATTTTTATCTTTCATCTATAATTATTGTGTAATAGCATGCGAAATTTAAATGTAATTGGTTCAATGGAAAATTTGAAATTTAATTATGAAATGGTTCATAAAAGTCGAGCTTTTGTACATAATTAATAAGTATAATGTAAATTGGGTATGTAATATTATATTTACAAAGTTGTGGGGTTACTTTTTGAAAATGGAAAAAAAATTTAATATCAAAATATGCCCGCGCGGAATTGGCTCCAATTTTTTCCCCTCTTCTATGCGGTTCACGAAAAACGCAATAGAAGAGAACATTCAACGGCGGTTCAACCGCGAACCACCGTTGAAACAATTTTCAACGGCAGTTCACGGTTGAACCGCCGTTGAAAGTTGTTTCAACGGCGGTTCGCGGTTGAACCGCCGTTGAACCACCAGCCGGTCTAAGTTCAAAATATTTGAACTTAGACATATTTCCTTTCCCTCATTCTTTTCCCCTTCTTCTCCCCTGCTTCTCCCCTATTTCCCTCTCCCTTCTCAAGCGGCGGTTCGGTTTCTTCGCGCCCTTATCCCGTCGCCGGCGCAACCGGCGAGCTCCGCCCATCTCCCGCACTTCCCGTCAGCTGCAGCAAGTGCTGATCATACGCCGTGGACCAACCAGCCGATCGGTGTGTGTGGCTTCACTACCCCGATCGGCTTGATGAGGGGGATTTTTTTTCATAAATGTAGAGTTTGAAATATCACTTCTCCTTAAATCTTTTACCTTTTGGGATTTAGTGTTTCTTCTTTAGAGGAAAGGAGGGTAATGCTTTGTGGTTGAGTTGAAGGTGTGTTCCTCCCTTGGTTTAATGTTATGAATGCCACTAATATATTTAAAGTGAGGTTATCTTTGCATCAATTAATATTGTAAAGCTTCTTTATTGCAAAAGCACAAAGTATTTCTCTTGTTTTAGGGAAGGAGAGTATTTTTAGGAGTGAAGTTTGTGAAATGTACATTACCTTTTAAATTTAAACATTACAAGCATTCTTGTTTTTGAAATAAAGCTTTTCTTTAAATGCAAATATGTTATCTTGAATTCTCTTTGTATGTACATGAAGTTTAAGGTAAGCTAATGGCCCGAAAAAGAAAACGCAATGAGGACCATAGTGATGAGGGAAAGAGCAATGGAGATGGGTCTTATACTAGAGCTAAAAGAGGTAGAGGGCCTACAAATTGCAACGATCTTTTGGAAATGCGTATGAAGGGGAAAACTCTTTAGATTTCGTTTGATTCCAAAAATGAGCCTAAAAATTATCATACAAAGTGGATTACATTCGTAGCATTCACGGCCCGGAGCAAAGTGGACATTATGGAATATGTATCATGGCTCAAAGTTCCCGTCGAGATCAAGAAAAGAGTGTGGATGAAAATACAGGTACTCTACAAAATTATAATGCATTGTTTGTTTACCCATTCATACAAATGAACCCAAATTTACCTAATTTTTACTTCTATTGTTTACTGTAGGCATTATTTGTTTTTGAATCAACTGAAGAACTCGAAACCAAGTGGATTTCTTATGGCGGTAAACGTTGGAAAGATTGGAAATCCTTTTTAGGTAGATATGTAAATGGTGACTTGAAGGGTGAGGACCCATGCCTTGAATATAAATATCTCCCTAGGGAGACATGGATTAAGTTCAAGGCTAGCCGCGAAACAGAAGAATGGCAGGTGGGTTTTTGAAATTCATTTCCTTCTTGTTTTTGGATATTTGAAATTGCTTAGTTTATGGATAATCACTTTTCATTGTATTTTTTCTCTAGGCAATTCGTGAAAAAGCGCAAAAGAATGCCACTTTAAATTCTTTTTACCATAATTTATCTCGCGGTGGCTACTGACTGCTAAAGAAGCATTTGCATGAAGAGGCTTTGATTGCAACTAGGAAGAAGCCTTTAGAGGACGGTCAGTCCGAAGAAGAAGGGGAAGAATCTTATGCAGGGCTAGGCCGGCATCTACTTTGGAGACAGGCTCACACAAACAAAAAAGGGGAATACTTCACGCCAGAGGCTGGTCGTGTTGGGATTGAAATTGTAAGTTTGCACCATACATTTTCTTCTGTTTCAGTTCTTTAAGCTACACATATATTTAAAACTATATATAATTGATCTATTTACATTTCATATTTTTGGCAAAACATTTAGGAAAATCTATGTTTCCGCGAGTCCCAAGGGGAGAAAGTTGCAGAGGGTAGGAATGACATTCTTGTCAAGGAAACGGGAAGACCGATCACCCCGGTCGTGTTCGCGGCCATTCTACTAGGGCACGTATCACAGAGGTTTTCCCGAAAACAAGGCCGTCGCTTAAAGATGAACTAGATTTAACTAAAAGAAAGCTTCAGAAAACCACTGCCCAGCTGGATGAATGTCAAACACATCTTAAGATGATGGTTGGGTTTATATGTGGTAAGATGGGGACTGACTATGATACAGTAAGAGCCACTGTCCTCAATAGTGCCAAAGCTCAGAGCTTGAACCCAGAAAACTCCGGAATGACCCCAGAGATGTTTGAGGTCAATGGTAACAATGTTTCCCCTGTGAGTCCGATGCTACACCCTAAAGAAACTCGTAGGCAAAATTTTTCTCCTCTTATCCCTATAAGTTTGCCTGAGTTACATATGATACCTGTTTCATCTATGGACCCGATCAAAGCCTCTGAGGTTCAGAATAGCCCTATTGCAACAAACTTGGAAGATGTGAGTTCTTTAGGTGAATACAAGGTACTTGAAGTACATTTATGTCTTTCATATTTGTTTGTATAATTTCTTTCATATTGTCACTTCTAAAGACGCTTGATATTGCTTTTCATGATTACACTTGGTTTTTGAAGTTAGCGGAAATAGTTGAGTAATGTTCATTCGCTTGCCTATTATCTCAGGACGGGTGTGAATGTCATCTGTTCATCTCTGAGGATACATGTAAGAGACGTAAGCTTGTGGCCAAGGGAAATGTTTATAAGCAGAGAAAGCACCACGGCCGCGAGGTAAGGAAAGGTTGCGTGAGGGTTACAATTAAAATTTCATATGATGACTTTGCCCCGCTACCATTTCCTGAGGAAGAGGCTTCAACTGTGGGAATGGCCCGATCCTTTTTCGTGGAATGGCCTATACATTTGATTGAAATTTTCCGGATCCAGTAACACAGGTACATTCTTACATTTATTTGTGAATTACTTAATACCGTTTTGTATATTTAATGTTATTTCAAATGTTGTTAGGTGGATAAATGTTTAAAAAAGAAAAAAGGCCATTTGAATTCTATGGATGATATAAAATCTCCTTCGTCGACGATTCCAAATGAAATGTCATCCTCTTCGACATCTGATCCACTGCACGAGTTACAGCTCTGAATGGAGAAAGATTCGAACTTCAATGGCTTCTTGTTTCAAATGACAAGAGATATCATAGGTGTGGATCATCCTATTTCGATGGATCGAATGGATGTCGGTGAATTATTGTCAAGAGAAAGCATGGTCAGAAACTTTTTGATGCAATTGTTCACCAAGTGAGTTTCCACTTAATTTTATAACCTATTTCAGATTATTGTTATATATAGTATGCATTCCATGTGCCTAGACTAACCAATGATGCATGATAATGTAAATTCTCTAGAGCTTTACATGATTTGGTTGAAAGGAATGACCGGAAGGGGATAGGGTTTCTCTCAGCTGATCATGTCACGGCCCTAGGAAACATATATGAAGATAGGGTACACTACATTGCACAAAACTTGAAGGATCGGAATAAAGAAATTTATCTGGTGCCGTATCTTCAGGGGTAAACACTGTAAGCGTTTCTCTAATTTTTAAGAAACACTGATTTAAAGATCTGAGGTCATTAAATTTTTGGTTTGCAGTGAACATTGGATGCTTATAGCCATTAGACCGATTGAAAAGGTTGTCTACTGGTTTGATTCTTTACAAAACCCACAAAAAGAGGAGGCAGTAATACTTATAAACGAGTGAGTTATATATATTAACTACTGTTAGAATGCATATATAATTTCTAATGCCAATCATATATACATATGTTGCTAATTATTTTCATTCCGCTTTCATTTTTATAGGGTGATGTTTAATTATCAAGCTTTCTTAGGATTGCCCAGAAATGTGCATATGCAACCTGAATGGATAGTAGTTAAGGTAAAATTGGTTCTTATTGAATTTTTTATTCAACGATGTGTTGCATAAAATTGTATGATCTTCTAACTCGTACACTAATATTCATTAGCATAAAAAGCAAACGTCTAACTGGGAGTGTGGCTACTATGTCATGCACTACATGTACCAAATCGCAATAAAATCCGACACATTGGCACTCGAAAAGGTATTTGATTTCTCATAACTTACTTGACTGTATTTCATTTTGCTACTCAATTACTTTTGAATTATACTCTGTTACAGTATTCAAGCTCTACCGCACTCCATTAAGCAATGTGGATATAGATGCTATGAGAAAAATATGCGCTAGTTATATTGTGGAGCATTAGCTGTAGTTGATGGATACTAATGAAACTTGTTCATATTATAGTTGTACAAATATTTTTGGATATGCCCCTGTAATATAATAGCAATTTCAATTTGTATCTTGGTGATATTTGTATTAAATTTAAACTTTTAGCAATAGGTTTTACTTTAAACTAGATTAATTTTCTCTTTTTATCGCGTTTGGGTCTGAAAAAGTGGCCACTTTCTATGGCGGTTTAGAACTAAACACCCGTAGAAAGTGGTGACTTTCTACGGCGGTTTAGAACTAAACAGCTGTAGAAAGTGACCACTTTCTACGGCGGTTCAAGTTAGAACCGCCGTAGAAAGTCACCACTTTCTACGGCGGTTCAAGCCCTACCACCGTAGAAAGTTGTTTAATTTTAAACCGTCGTAGAAAGTGGTTACTTTCTACGGCGGTTTAGAACCAAACCGTTGTAGAAAGTAGTTACTTTCTACGGCGGTTTGAAACCGCCGTAGAAAGTCCGCTAACTTTTTACGGCTGCCAGATAGATGGCGGTTCAAAAAGGCCAAGAACCGCCGTTAAAAGCCCTTAAAAACCGCCATTAAAAGCCCTTTTTGTAGTAGTGAAGAATCCGGGAAAAAAACTGCAAAAGCTATGCTACTACTGCCTACGTACGGGTATTAAACTAATATCAATCGAGATCTCCATATGAATCCTACACTAACTCTGTGATTTATAATGTATAGAGTTAGTTTAATATAAGGAAACTAAATATTCTCTTAGAAGATAGAATTAAACTAGGAGATAACTAAGGCAGTAAAATCAAAAGAGAATAAAGTATTATAGTAGGAATAAAATTCCTACAAGTGTCATAAGTTGACTTAGATTAGGAAACACAGTTCCATAACACCTCTTGTTACTTGCATCCGAAGCAATTGCAAACAAAGTAGGTGGATCACTTCCTTTGTGCTTCCTCTTCTTCATGACTAGATCAACACTTCTCCAAATATTGGGCAAACTGGAGTGACTCGTGAAATTGTCTTCTTCGACCCAATAGAGATGTAGTGGAAAGCCTGTCATACTGTTCACTCAACTTCTTGACTAAATAGATGGCCCGTTTGGCTAGCAGAGCTTTATTTCTGCCTTCTTTTTCAATCCTCTTGCACATCACGACTCAGCACTTAAACCCTGCACTATTCATCACAAATAGCTACAAATACCCATGAGATATGTGGATTTAAACCTTATAAATAAACAACGTAAAGACAAATATCAGACAAATTAGGCAGAATGTTGATGAGTATTTTGGATATGAAATCAGCAGATCAACTGCTACAAAGCTATATGCAAAGCATTGAAAATTATTCTAAGCACAATTGAAGAGCAATATAGGAAGTTGTGGGACACTTTTGAAGAGCTTAAGTGAGCTAATCGTGGCTCTACTGTTGATAAATACTTTGCTCCAAGATCATCTCCTGGTAGTAACCCCAGCTTTATGAGGTTTTATCTTTGTTTTTAGCCTTTGAAAAAAGGAAATTGTGGAAAATTGTAGACCCATTGTTTTTCTTGATGGGTATTTCACAAAAGAGCTTTATAAGGGCCAGTTATTAATAGCCATTGGAATGGACTCTAATAATGGTTGGTGGCCAATTACATGGGTTGTAGTTGAAAAAGAATCAAAGAAACATTAGACTTGACTCCTAAAGTAATTGAAAGAAGATATGAACATCAAGAATGATTTCTATTACACGTTCATGTCAGACCAACAAAAGGTGGAGTCATGTTATCTTATATTATATTTTCATTTAATTAACCATGCTGATATTTTACTCATGATGACTCTGAATGCATTTATGCTTTGGTTTGAAAGGTCTTGCTATTGCTTTTGCCGAAGTATTCCCAAATGTTAAGCATCGTTTCTGTCACTAACGCATGTACCAGAACTTCAAGAATAAGCATCCAGGTAAAGACCTGAAAAATATTCTTTGGGGTTTAGCTAATGCAACAAATGTTGAGGTGCTCGAATCTGAGATGAGTGAGCTTGAAAATTACAATTTCGAGGTATTTCGAACAGTTAAAAATGGAGCTCCACCTAAGCATTGGTGTAAGGCTTATTTTCCAGTCAATACTAAATGTGACACATTGGTGAATAATATATGTGAAATGTTTAATGCGAAAAATTGTTGAAGTTAAGGAAAATCACATAATTTCAATGTTAGATGACATTATCCAAGTCCAATTTGATGGAGCAGTTTAAAGATGAGAAGGTTCTTGGAGAAAGATTTAGTCTTAAGGTAGAAAGTCCAAACGATGATGGGAGGAATTATGGGTTTGAGTTTTAGGATGTGAGTTTTAATTCTGATTACAATTAAGATGGGGATGATGAATGTGGGATTTGAGCAATGGGAATTTCATAAAGATGATGTGTTTGATGGGACTGAGGTTAAAGAGAAAGGATTACTAGCTGTCATGAGGTGTTTTGATCGGGCAAAAAATTTTGGGGAGAAGGGAGTGGTGGGGTAGTTAAGCATTCACTTGTTGTCCCCCTGAGGGGGGATGGGCAATGAGGGAGTCGAAGGGGAGGAAAACAGAAGCAGAGAAGGGAGGAGGGAGGTGGAGAGTTAGGGGATTTAGGGAAGAAGATAAATAGTAAAAATGGGGAAGAACAAAAAATATAATAGTAAAAAGACAAAAATACCCTAAAAAATGTATGTGGCATGCTAATGCTGCCTATTCCGTTTGGACTAACGAAAATAAATGGCAAAATGACATTTATGACTCCTTTTCGAAAGTATGATGACATTTCTGGAGAAAGGAAAAGTTTAGTGACCAAACGGGAGATTTTGGAAAAGTATGATGACATTTTTGGCAGTTCACTCATTTGAAAAACTAGAGAATAGGTTACTCAAGTTTTGCCAACATTTCAACCTATGTGTTGACTTGACACCAAGATCAAAAGCCAGAAAATTAAACCCCAAAATAAAGAAGAATCTGGCAAAAATAAAAATTTTAAAAAAAATTAATGAGTTGAAACCCCCGTTTAGGTACTAGTTTAGAATACAAATTCATATCGAAACCCTATTATTCATTAGGTTCTAATATCAAAACTGACAGGTTCAGAATTCGAATTGAGTGCAACCGTGTCAAAGAATAACGTCTTAGTCTAAGCCTTGTTTAGTAAGGCTAGTGCATATGGCTATTGCTTTCAAAGTTCAAGCCACTATAAAAGATCCAAAACTCATTCAAACCAACCAGGAAGCAAAGAAGTCACTTCCAACTTCAAGAACACATTGAGAGCTCAAATTAAGATCTTTCTTTACACTACATTTGATTTGTAAGAGGGAATTTGAGAGCTTGGAATTTCATTTTCAAGAGAGAGGCATTTTGTGCCCATTTATTATGCTTACTTGTAAACCTCAAATTGAAGAGGTTAACTTCACAATATCCATTAAGGGATTAAACTCCTAAATACTTAGAGTGTGTTAGTGTGAAGGGAAGAAGAGAGAGAGAGAGGGAGAGTTGAAAAGACGACTCGAGGGTTTGAGTTAGACATTTGGTGAAGTCCTAGCTTAGGTTTAAAGTGGGTAATTAGGTGAAGTCCTACATACAAAGGGGTTGGATTTTGAAAATTACAAAGGTTTGAACTACACCTTTAAATAATTCAAAGTAATATATTAGGAAATCCAAAATTTGAGTACTTGGTAGTGGATTAGGAATTCAAGGGAAAATCCAAATCACTATAAATTGTGTGTGTTTTGTCTTTACACTTTGGTTTCAAGAGTTTTGAAAAAGAATTTTTCGGAAGTAGGCTGTAAGTCCCCATAGTTTCTCGCCCTAGTTTAACCTTTGTAACTTATATTTTATCATACCATTAGCTTTTAAACTCAATCACGTAAAATAATAATGTTACATGATTTTCCTTGAGTATTTTGATTATGAAATCCTATGGTTTAAATTATAATGCTTTGTGATGAGGTCATCCTTGGCTTTGTCCACCCTGGAAAAACAATTCCCTGCACAGTGTGACGCCCCGTTCCTAGAGCTCAAACTTGAAGAAAAGTTTTGTGATCATCACCGAATTGATGAAAGAATCCACTTGAAGCTTCAGGATAATTTCTTGAAGTTCTTGAAAGGTTCTTGAACTTCTTGAAATTGTTCTTGGTAAATCTTGAGGTTTTATCTTCTTAGTTTATTAGGAAGGTTACTGGTTACGAATCTTGAAGAAATGTAAAGAATCTTGATTTTGTTGATTTTCGGCATTTTTGAAGGATTCGGAAGGCTTTTCATTGCTTCTGGATCGCTCCGAACTATTTGGTAAAGTTCTTATAATGACATTTCTACCACAAGCATGCTACGCATTCCAAGGGCCGAATCCATCAGCATACTGCTTCATCAAATTCGACCATCACTACTTCTGGAAGGCCAATAACCGAATTCCTCATTCCTATTAGGGTTAGGTTTTAGGGTTCTTGAATTGGATTAGGATTTGTGCATATTTCCTAATTCTTTTCCTACTTTGTTAGGGATTAGTTGAGGTTGTTATAAGTTTGTTACAACTCCAACAAACTCCTTATTTAGTTGTTTCCAAAAAGATTTCACTTCATGAATCCTTTTTGCACTAGAATTAGTTTTCCTTTTCTTAATTCATAATGGGAAATTGGTTTTTCCTCTTTCTTTGAGGTGGCCAAAATAATCCAACCAAGTTTCTGTGTTCTTTTTGGAAACTTTTTTCTTGTAAGGAATACGAACTCTAATTTGATTCCACTTTTACTTGTTTTCTCTTCCTCCTTATTTTAGGACTTGTAAAAGGCGCACAACTCCCTTTTATTTAAGGGGTTGGCCGAAACCATAATCAATAGACAATGTAGAATTCAGATTTGTTATATCTTGTGTAAGGTTTAATCCTTAGCTTAAGAGTTATTTCTTTGCACTTATGTATTTTGCATCTGAATGTTAAAATAAACATAAGCAAAAGTATAGGGTAATTTAGGTTTCTTGCTTCACCTAAAATCTGCTGGTTTCAATTCGTTTATTCTTTCTAGGTTATAGGTAAAGTAGTTCATCTCACTATTTCATTACCTATAATCTTTGAATAATATGAGTAAGTAAGATTGTGCCTTTCAACAATTCACTTTCCTTGGCAATTTCCGCATCGTGAGCTTTTTTTTCGAATAACTCACATCACTTTGGATTGTAATTGGGATGTTTAAGTTATAGTTCAGATGTTAATTTAAGTATTGATTCTGTTTAAAGATATATCGTAGTAAATACAGCTAGTTTAATTTATGGAATAAAAGTAAGAAAATTAGAAAAATAAGTGAAAATAAGAAAAATAGGCAAATAACGATTTTTACCACTATTGGATTGGTTAAAACCTATCGAACCGCCTTCAAATTGTGAAAAACAATATCTGATCACTTGAGGAAAGATTTTTACCATTAGGAGCAGGTAAAACCGATCGGGACCTAGAGTTGAAAAAAAATATATCTTCTCCAAGTTCCAACATAGGGCTACAACCCTAGGGGTATGTACTCCTACTAATTTTCCTGCTAGATGCCCGACACATATAAATATGTCTCCCTCGTCCAAAAAATGCTAAAACAAGAAGGATCAAGGAGAAAAGAGAAAAAAAAAAAAAATAAAGGAAAATAGAAGAAAATTAGAAAAGAAGGACTTTGAAGCTTTGATCTTGATTCTAAGCCGTGGAAACTTGCCTAAGCTACCTCAGGAACACAAGGTGTTAGACCTATGGTCTCAATCCATAAGTTTTGAATGATGATCAAACAAATATGAGAAAATAATTTAATGAGTTTGCTTGAGTTAAAAGTGTAGAAAAAGAAAAAATCGAAACCGAGTACCGACAGGCTCTCGAACTCCAAACTAGGCCAGAAAGTCTCGAGTCTTGCAATCGACTGGTGGTCAGCTCGAAGCCAAAGAATAGAAGATTTCCACCCTTGCTTTTGACAGATGATCGAGCTCAAAGCTTTTCCAGAAATGTTCAACTTCGATTAAGTCGATTGGCAGTCGACAATAGTCAAGCTCTCGGGTTGGAAATCCCAAAATAAAATTGAAGTCTCGAGCTCGAACGTCGACAGGGTCTCGAGCTCGAAGATAGTGAAAACAAAGAATGTGCCAAATGCATTAATTACAAGTTGCACCAAATGAAATAGCTATTGCAGCAAAGAATTCAAAAGTTTTGAAGCTTCGAAGTCAAAGCTGAAATAGAGAAAGTGACGGGTTTGTCTATTTCTCAACAGGAAAATAGGGCCTCTTTCAAAGATCAACCTCTTTCTACAAATACAAGAATTTGAAGACTTTCAAAGCACCTCTTTTCATCTCAGTCTCTCTAAGTGTCAAAGCATAGAAGTAGAACTTTTGGTGTTTTTTGTTTTCTTTAAGTTTTTATCTAAATCTTTCTCCAGATGATGTAAATGTGTTATATATGGATTGATATAAATATTATAGGAACATTATAAAATTGATTTTGGCCAAAAGAAACCAAAGAAACACGTATTTTGAAGCACTTTTTATTGAAATCCAGAGCTAGTACTTTTGGAAAACTAAATCAAGGGACAACCAGTTATAATCGGTCCAATAGTGGGTAAAACCGATTTTCTTGGCTCAAGAAAATTGGTCATTGCCGACCAAAGTGTAGGAAAAATCGGTCATAGGACCAAGATAATTTTTTGAGCAGGTATTACTGCTCTTTTTGCTGGAAAAACTGGTCTTTGAAGCTGAAAAGCCCAAAAAGCAATTATTACCGCTTTCATAGCGAGTAAAACCGCTATTCAAATCTGAGACCTCCTGAAGAGCAGTTATAACCACTCTATTTGTGAGTAAAACCAATCCAACACTGGCAACATTAATTTTTAAAGATTCAAACTAAAATATTTACAACCTCTTTTATAACTGAAATGCCAATTAGCAACCTAAGATGAACCTAAGAGGGAGAGGGGTTGAATTAGGTTCTTTGACCTTTTAAAAATTTCTTCTACAAAGAAGATCAACTTTGAAAAACCATTTCAAAAGACAAGTTTTAAAACACTTTAAAACTAGATTTCTAAGTGAGGTGTGTGATTAATGATTTGCAAAACATGAAAGCAAATTACCAAAAAAGTAAGAACACACCAAATTTATAGTGGTTCAGATTCCCCTTGAATCTTACTCCACTCCTCAAGTTATACAACTTGAGATTTCTAATCAACTAAGAAACACTTAAAGGAGTGTTTCAATCCCTTACACTTGCTCAAGATTAATCTCTTAATCTCAAGTCTTTTACCTTGCTTAATGTAGCTCTAGATTAAGACTCATTTGCCTAAGGCTTAGCAATTGGATCTTTTGCCCTATCCTTCAGGTCTTACTCAAGACTCCTCTTGCCTACACCAAAGGACTTTTGTACAATCAAACTCTTGATCAAGACTTTGACAAATACCTGACTTAGCTCTAAGCTAGGACCTCTACCCTTTGCCTAATCCAAACTCTTGGATAGGTCTTTAACCCAAACTGCCCAACTTACCTCAAGTTAAGACTTGTACAATTTTCCCAAACTTAACCTCTTGAGTTGGGTCTCTCCTTTTCTTCTTGCTCCCCCTTTCTTCTTGCCTAACTCTTACTCAAGAGCTTAGGACTTTGCCTAATACAAGTTGCCTACACTCAAACTCATGAGTTAGGACTTTTCTAGATGTGTTTACAAACATGAAATCTCCACAATGGAGTTTACTATGACATACAACAATTGGGCACAAAGCCTCTTTCTAATTCTACCTTAATAAGCTAATTTGACATATAAATGTTTGAAATAGAGCTTGAGGATGTTGGTTAAGTGTAGGAGACTTGAAAGGGATGATCAACCATATTTTTATGGCTTTGGGATACTTATAGAAGTGTCCAAATGGCTTGCAATGACTCTTAATGGCTAGTTGAAAGTTGTCAGGAAAAAGCCTTGTCCGAGTGGCATGGAAAATTGCAAGGCCACATCGCAGCGCTCACAAACTTGTCATTTTTGTGTCTAACGGCTAGTTCATCCAATTTGCTCTCTGAGTTGAATGACAACTCAGAGTTTTAGCTTCGACTTCGAACGCCTATCGAGGTCGGGTTCATCTCTTCAATCTAAATTTGATTCTTCAATTTATTTCCAACCCGAGAGCTTGACTGCTGTCGAGTACTTGTCGACATGTTTGAGTTTGAATCTTTTTGGGCAAGCTTTGAGCTCGAGAGGGTGTCAAGATTTGACTTCGAAGCTTTTCTTGAATTCATATCCAAGTGTGAGTTTCTGTCCGTCTTGGACAAGAACTCGTACGACCTTTTCTTTCTTGCCATTTTTCTCTTTCTTTATTTTCTCGACTGGGCACCATGCGATATGTTGTTTGACTCAGATGCTTGCTCAGACACTCTGTTTTGCTGCACTTGTTCTACATTTTTCTACAAAAGCTCTTCATGTGCAAAGCAATAAACAAAATCATATATTTGTTAAATTATCATCAAAGCTAAGATTAAAACCATAGGTCTAACAATAACTTTAAAAAAATTTATTAACAATTCATCAAGGTCCATTAAATGACTAGAAACACAAGGATTTAAAGGCAAAAATATATAGAAACCTAGAATCTAAAGATTTATCTAGATTCAAGAATAGAGTCTAGACTATTATATTTATGTAATGAAGATTTGCTCACAAAATACTAGCAATATATATATATATATATATATATAAGAGGTGAGTGTCCTCACTAAAGGGGTTAAAGGTTTTAAATAGTTATAAATGAGTTATCATGTTTTATTTATGTTAATGTTAAGTTTATATTTAGCAAAATGCATGTTTTATAAATAATGTGTATAATTGTGATATTTAAGAGTCACAAGTGCAATGTTTATAAATGTGCTATATGCTTATTAATGTTTTCAAATGTTGAATTATGTGCATAATTGGAATATTTGTCAAAGTTTATCATATGAATGAAATTGTCATTACAGTGTTAGTGTTCAATGTTTAGTCTATACTGTCCAATGTTCAATGTTAAGTGTTCAATGTTCAAAGTTAAATGTTGAATGTTAATTATACATGAAAGTTTGGATCTCAAACCCTGTTCAGTTTATTGAAATCGGGCATGTCGGCGTCGGGCTGGAGTGGGCTGGAGTGCCCGACTAAATGATTGCATAGGTAATATTCGGTAATATTCTAGGATTTACCACAATGTTCAATGTTTAATGTTGTCAGTGTCGGCATAGGAAATGGTTCACATTGTACAGTGTACCATTTTACATTGTACAGTGTCTAAATTCAGGTAAAGTAAAATCAATAATGTTTCCGAAGGGTCACATAAATTATTTGGTATAACTTGCTATTCATGGTCTTTCTATCACTTACATGTTTCCCCTTGTGTGTTTAGAAATTATGTGTTATGTGCTGCTAAATATTTACTTGGTAATTGTTATACCTATGGTCTTAATCTTAATTTTGATGATAAGTTAACAAATATATATTTTTGTTTAAATGCTTTGCACTTGAAGAATTGTGTAGAAAAATGAAGAACAAGTGTAGCAATATAGAGCGTCAGAGCAAGTGTTCGAGTCGGACAGAAAGTCGCACAAAGACTTGAATTGCAAGAAGGAAGAAATTATACGAGTTATCGTCTGAGTCAGACAGAAACTCACACGAAGATCTGAAATTCAAGAATAGCTTCAAAGTCAAGTCTCGACACCTTCTCGAGATCGAAGCTTCCCAGAAAGTTTCGAGTTCGCCCACATCGATAAGCCCACGACACCCTTTGAGCTCTCGGGTTGGAATTTATTCCAAATCTCAAATCTAAATTGGAGTCTCAAACTTGGATGTCGACAGGCCTTTGAAGTCAAAGCTAAGCTTGCGATTTGTCATTCGACTCGAACAGAAAATTGGAAAAGCTAGCCATTAGACACAAAAATGACAAGTTTGTGAGAGCTGTGAGTTTCCACATGAGAATCCGTGCGACTCGGACAAGGCTTTTTTCTGACAACTTTCAACTAGCCGTTAAGAGTCATTGCAAGCCATTTGGATACTTCTATAAGTACCCCCAAAGCCACAAAAAGATGGGCAACAATCCCCCATAAGTCTCCTACACTCAAGCATCATTCAAGAACATTATTTCACATTTTCAAGTGTCAAATTAGCTTGTTGTGTTAGGATTAGAAAGAGGCTTCATGCCCATTTGTGTTAGGTTATTGTAAGATCCATTGTGGAGCTTTCTACCTTATAAACACTTCATTAGAAATCTAGTTTTAAAGTGTTTTAAAGCATGTCTTTGAAAAAAGTTTTTCAAAGTTGATCTTCTTTGTAGAAGAAATTTTTAAAAGGTCAAAGAACCTAATTCCCCCCCTCCCCCTCTTAGGTTCATCTTAGGTTACTAGTGATAATTGGGGTTTTAGTAATGTTTTTAATAATGTGACCTCACTGAGATATGGAGCTCACCCCTTAGACGTTTTGCATGTAACATATCTCTAGAGTAATCACTACAAGTGTGATGCTAATGAAGGGTTTTTTTTTACTTAGTGACGTGAGTTATTCGAAGAAGAGCTCACGGTGCGGAAAGTTGCCAAGGAAAGTGAATCGTTGAAGGGCACAACCTTACTTACTCATGAGATTCAAAAATTACAAGTAAAGCATATAGTGAGATAAACTACTTTAGCTAACTTAACAAGAATTAACGAATTGAAACCAACATAATTTAGGTGAAGCAAGATACCTAAATCTTCTATAGTCTCGCTTGTATTATCTAAACATTATTAGGCAAATTATACAAATGCAAAATAAGAATTCTAAAGCTAAGGATTAACCTCACAAGATATAACAATCTAAATTCTATAATATGCTTTATTATTTTTGGCCATCTCCTCTTAAATAGAAGAGGTTGCGCGCCTTTACTTAAGTGTAGAAGGAAACTTAATTAAGAAACAAAAGAAATTGGAAACCAACTAGAGTTGGTATTCCTACAAGAAAACAAGTTGCCAAAAAGAGCATGACAACTTGGTTGGAAATTTTGGCCACCTCAAAGAAAGGGGAAAACCAAAATTCCCTTGGAAACATTAAAGGAAACCTATTGCAAAAAGGATTCAAGAAGTGATAGCATCCTAGTTGTAACAAATTTGTAACAACCTTTTAACAACCTTAACAAACTAGGAATAGAATTAGGAAACATGCACAAATCCTAATCCTATCCAGACACCTAAAACCCATCCTAGTGCAGGTGCTTGGGCCCGTTGGGCCACACGTTGCTTGTCGAGTTCTTGATGCCACCAAATCAGGGCATAGTCTCAAAAGTTAGTGATAGCAAGCTTGACCTTCTTTTCTGGGGCGGCCTCATGGAGCTCGAATATCCGTTCCATCCCCCCCCCCCCCCCCGGCGTGAAAGTAGGAACCTTGGTCTTAAAGTTACTAAGCTCATCGTTCGGGCGGTTGTTAGCAGGTGCCTCTCAGTTAGGCGGGTCAAGGAGCCACTCACATTCGGCCCTGGCCTGGGCAGCTTCGGCTTTGGTAGCAGCCAACTCTTCGCTTAGGACGTTAAACTTGGTGTCAAATTTGTCGGTCAGGTTGGCGAATATGTCCACCAAGGTCTTCAGGTCGAGCAGAGCGTCCTTTGGCGGCTCTGAAATCCTGCGGGTTTTAGAGAAATTCCTATATAAGACAAGTTTAAATAGATAAAAGTAACCTCACCCCCTATCCCCCTGGTGTATCCTGTCCTACGAACTACTCCCTTCCCAGTGTATCGCTCTTGGGCTGGCTTACCCTTGTAACGATTTACACTCTGTCTTTTCCCTCTCTATCTTTTGGGGTGATTCAAACTTTGCACAAAGTAATTAAGTAGAATGCCAAAATCACACAAGTAACACTTAGGCAAACAACAGAAAAATCTTGAAAGTAAGGAATGCTGGAATCCCTATTTTTGGTTTTGAGGATTAAAAAAAAAGAGATTTTATAGATCAATTCATATATGAAGTACACAAGAAGGAAAATTTTAGGGATAAGCCCTCAATTTCAGCAAATTAATGTAATATGCACGAAGACAAAATCCAAAATTGATTTTAAGATCTAATGTCGAGGTAGTATAAAGGAAAATTAGTTTAGGCAATTTTGTAGGGCAAATTCAAGAATGAACAGAAGCAAAGAATAATAGCAGGCTTGAACAAAATTAGGAAACTACCCAATATGTGATTACCTAACAAACATCTAAACAAGCTATCCCACTAAATATTTTCAACTTCCAATTGCATAAAACTGCACAACAACTTTTTGGCCAGGTAGGAACAAATATGGCAGTCGAAATCACAATCAACTCCAAGGGAAAAATTGTAATTTCAATTATTTAATCTTAGGTCATGCGATTTTAAGCTTTTTGACCAATCAAGAATTCAATATATTTTCAAGAATCACAAGATAGGCAATTCAAGATACCAAAACCCTAACAAATACCAAAATTGAAGTTGTAATACAAGATCAGAGATTAAGCCGGAAACCCTTGTCGCAGGCTAACCCTAATTGCAAGCTCTCCCTCTATCACAGGCAAACCCTAATTGTAGCTACTCCCCCCCTTATTGGAAGCCAAGAATCGTAGGAACCTCCCCTTCTTTAATCGCAGAACCCTTGCAATTCCTTTAACCCTTTGTGAGACCAAAATTTCCTAACAGAAGCCTAGGGTATTTTCAAAAATAGCACTAGGGGTTTCTAGATCAAATTTAATTTTCAACACCCCCTTTTTGCAAATTATTCTCAAAATTGTTTCTTTTCCCGTATCTACTTCCGTTCTTTTAATTTTCTCCAGCAAGAATGATAATCCAACAAAAGATTCAGAATATAAATAGATGAATTATCCCCGGCAAAATCTAAGCGACTATACTTAAAAACTTTGCAGGCAGGAAATGTTTACCCTCCCTTGTCTTGCTGATTAACGAAACAAGAATTGAAAGAAGGAAGAAATAACCTGATATTTGATTTGGCTATATTACTCTAGCCACCTCCTCCCAACAAAAATCCTCCTCAGCTCTGATACCAAAACTGATGTGAGTTATTTGAAGAAGAGCTCACGGTGCGAAAAGTTGCAAAGGAAAGTGGATCGTTGAAGGGCACAACCTTACTTACTCATGAGATTCAAAAATTACAAGTAAAGCATATAGTGAGACAAACTACTTTAGCTATAACTTAACAAGAATTAACGAATTGAAACCAGCAGAATTTAGGTGAAGCAAGATACCTAAATCTTCTATAGTCTCGCTTGTGTTATCTAAACATTAGTATGCAAATTATACAAGTGCAAAATAAGAATTCTAAAGCTAAGGATTAACCTCACAAGATATAGAATCTGAATTCTATAATGTGCATTATTATTTTCGGCCATTTCCTCTTATATAGAAGAGGTTGCGCGCATTTACTTAAGTATAGAAGGAAACTAAGAAACAAAAGAAATTGGAAACCAACTAGAGTTGGTATTCCAACAAGAAAACAAGTTGCCAAAAAGAGCATGACAACTTGGTTGGAAATTTTGGCCACCTCAAAGAAAGGGGAAAACCTCCCTTGGAAACATTAAAGGAAACCTATTGCAAAAAGGATTCAAGAAGTGAAACCTTTTTGGAAACAAAGAAATAAGGAAATCAGTTAGTTGTAACAACCTTCTAACAAACTTAACAAACTGGGAATAGAATTAGGAAACATGCACAAATCCTAATCTTATCCAAATACCTAAAACTTAACTCTAGCAGGACTGTGGTTTTGCAGAGGCATGTAGCAGGGCCGAATTGGGGAAGCTTGAGTGCTGATGCATTCGGCCTTCTGAATGTAGCATTGCGGAGTTGAGATTTGATGTGGGAAAACTTCACCAAATAGTTCAAATGATTTCGAATGCAATGAGAAGCTTCCTGAACCCGTCAGAAATAACGAAAATTAAGAAAATCAAGATTCTTGCAATTCTTCAAGATTCGCAACCAGTAATTCTCCTAATAAACCAAGAAGTTTAAAGACCTAAAGATTTATCATTATCCATTTCAAGAAGTCCAAGAAACCTTTCAAAAACTTCAAGAAATCCTCCTAGCTCAAGATGTGTTGTCGTGCAGCTCAGTTAAGATCACGGAGCTTTCTTTTGAGGCTCTCGAACTAGGCACAGGGAGCCATGCTGAGGCATGGATCGAATGGCCAGGTGGAATGAAGCCAATGATGACCTCATCACTTAGGTTTTGAATGCTAGTGTTGTACTATTACCGAGAACCTAGTTTTAGCATTTTGAGGTACAGTTGTAATATTATAACTTAGTGTTTGGATCATCTATAGCTTGCTTGTATTATGAAGGCTTTGTAATTCGCTTGAATGAATAGATCTAATATTTACTTAGCAATTGCTCTGTATATCGTTAATGAGTCCTGGTGTGAACCAGGTAGGAATCTCGGTCGTGACTCCCGCCCAAATAGAGAGGTCAAGGTTGGGGGTGTCACATAGGACAAAAGATTTTACTTACCTGTCAGCCTAATACACCCTCATCTCTTAGGTTGCCAAGCGATATTTCAATTGGTATCAGAGCTAAGACTAATTTTAAGGTTTAACAACCTCATAGTTAACATCCTTAAGTAACCAAAATTTTTTGTTCTTTGTTTCATTATATTTTTATTCTTCCTCTATTTAAATAGCAAGATGTAATAAAAAAAAATGATAATTGCCATAAGGAAGAAATGTCGGGATGCTTGATGAGCCACAATAAAAAAGAAGTAATTAATTCTCCCTCATCTCATTCTTGTTGTAATAGTGAGAATGAAACTGATGATGGCTTTGATAATGTAAAGTTTGTTAAAAAATTTAACGCAAATCTTGTAGATGTAATTAAAAAGAAAAATACATTTGAAAAGAAAAGCAAAAAGTTGGGAAAATGATGTTTCATCTTTAAAAAATATTAACATAATTTTGAATAGTGAAAATGAGCCAATTGAGAAGAAAAATTAATGAATTGCCTACTTTGTTAAATGAGAAAGATACTGAGATTAAAAAAAATGCAAATGACAAGTTTGAAAATAGTGAATGAAAAAGTTAAGTTGCATGCAAAAGTTCAACCATTTGAGATGATGAAAAAGAAGATAAAATGACTTGAGTGTTGATTTCAAAAGGTTTACTTTGGGTGAAAACATTTTGGAGAGATTGTTTGGGAAACAAAATTTAGGACAGGATAAACATGGTTTAAGAAATGATCATATAAATTGGAATGATAATCATCTTCGTCTTATTGTATTTTTGTCGATATGCATAAGGAAGAAAAGAATTTTGTTAATCATGCATGCATGAAAATATAACACGGAAGAAGAAATAATTTTTAAAAGAAATCATTTTTTTTGGAAAAATGTTAGTTCTGATGAAGACTTTTATGGGCCAAAGAGAATGAAAATTGTGTTTAAAAAATTTATTAGAAATGATATGAATAATCAATTTTGCTTCTTTTCATGTTGATAGATTTAATCAAGATAGGAGTCAACCCTATTTTGAAAAGAAAATGCACTCTAATGTACCATTTTTATTTGGTAAGGAAAAAAAAAAGGAAAATAACTTTCTATTACCCATTAAATGCCATTATTATGGTGTGTGTATCCAAAACTATTCTAAATATTTTGAAAAATGCAAAGTTGATGTCAACACAAAACCTGAAAAATTAGAAGAGCAATAACTCTTAAGCATCCATTAAAATTCGAGTACCAAAAAGTTGTGATTGATCTTTGTACGTAGGGTTATTGAAGCTTTGAAGGAATATGGATATTCAAAAACTGAAAGATTGAAGAATGTGCAAAGAAAATGCCAAAAATGCTTTAGAAGGGTTAAATCGTAAATTTACTCTTGTGAGGTAACTAGTATCACCCCTAAACTTTACCAAAATGGTTTTGATGGTCTTATGTAAATATATAGAGCAAGTTGTGTTGAATGCATGTTCTTAAATTGTGTGTTGATGTTTTAAAGAAGATTGAATTTGATGTTCACTTTATCACTTTTATGAAAGTTGAAAAATATGCATATTACTTATATCGATGACATAAATGTGTTCAATGTGAAATTTTTGATTGAAAATCATTAGATGTATGATTTTGCGAGTTGGAAGAATATAAGGAGAAAATTTGACATTTAGGTTGACTTTGACAAAATGTCAAAATTTCGATAAACTGAAATGATGCAAAAATGTAAATTGATATTACAAACATGTTTGTATAAGGAAATTTTTTCTAAAATGGCCTTAAATATGCATAAATAATTTTTAAAGACAAAATAATCACTGAAATGAAATTTTTGAAAATGTTACCACATGCTCTTGTTCAATCAATGTTGGTGGTTAGTGATGAGTTCGTCATAAGCTTCTTAACAATAAGAGGGATCCACGCAACATGAACTAGTATTTCGCAGAGCATATCAACGAAAGACCAGTTCAGCTTTGATCACCGAACTTAAAGATGAAAGTGATCCAGATCTGACGCAAATCAAAGTAGAAAATGTTTCTTGAAGTCTGTGGACTTCAAGGAACCAACTATGTCACAACTAATGCTACATTAATTCGGTCAATTCCCCACAGCACTCAAGCTTCACCAAATTGGCCTAACAAAAATTATGAAGGCAAGCTTCGACGGCAGCCGCGACATCGAGCCGGAATTGTAGGCCCAGGTCGCAGCAGCCCACTTCAACGGTTCCTGATCGCAAAGCCCACTTGCGAATTCTCAAGTTGCTTCATGGAATCTGAGAAGTATTTGGAATGCATTTTTGCTTTTCCTTTTCCATTTGTAATTAATTTTTAAGTCAAGTTCCAAAACTGTTACAACTTGACTTAATCTTTGGTAGTTTCCTTTTTGGTTTTTAGTTGTATTTCTTTTACAACTTGAATTTGGATTTTCTCTTCAAGATACCGAATTCAAGCTTCTTTTCCTTTATTATTTTTAAGTGTATTTTTGGGTCACTACAAATTGTGACAACCGAAATTCCAGTTGCCAAATTCATGCATCTTTTGAATTTTGATTTGTAAAAGGTTTCCAACTCTTGTTGGTTTCCAATTCTAGTTTGTTTCCTTTTTCTATTTCTTGCTATTTTCGAGTTTCCCTATCTTATAAATAGAGGAACCTAAACTAATAATATTCAGAATTCTTTGGTTATAATTGTGAGGTTTATTCATTTACTTCTAGAATTCTCAATTGTTTGCCTTTTGAGTTTGTGTATTTTCGAGTATATTGATAAATTCTGCTAGTTTCGAACTTAGAAGATTTTAGGTTACTTGCTCCGCCTAGATTTCTGTTGTTCAATCTTGTAATTCCTTTGTTATTTTAAGAATATAAGTAGCTTTAGTCTCACTTAAATAAACTAAGAATTCGAGCACAAAGAGAGTAAGTTGGTAACGATCAAATTCTTGACTTTTCTTGGCAACTTTCTGCATCCGAGAGGACTTCTTCGAAGGACTCACATCAGTTAGGATCATTATTTTTTATGAAATTATGACTTAAACATTCAGTGTAAACAAGAACTAAATTATGATTTAAAAATGATTTACTAATTAGGAATTTTTTAATTAGGAGAAAACTTTTTAAAAATGCAGTTTGATGCATTTTGACAAGCACTTCAAAACCCGAACGACTCTTTAACAGCAAGTGAAACATCAGAGTGTTAAGTGAGGTGTTCAGTTGACACTAATGTCAACACCACCGTATTGGATTTTTCTTTTTTCAATCTATACTTTATTTCTCGAGTCAACTAAATATCTAGTTAATGGTGGTTGTTGAGTCGACACTCGAATTGACGTCAGGCTTGACGCTAAATCAACTGTCTTTTGAATTTCACCGAATCAAAATAAGAATTGAGACCATAGGTCGAACATAACTTCAACATTCTTAGAGGGCATAGAAAGTTCTTAACCTTTTAGTACTCAAAGTACTCAAACATTCCTCTTAAATGCAATTCATCTATGCAATTTTTATGAACAACCGAACGTTTACTAAGTCTTTTTCCTCCCATTATTCCCATGAAGAAGTTATACTTATCTTGTAAATAATTTGTGATGAATTTCTCCATTAGCATTCCACACAGTTCACCATGCTATAAATACAAGCTCTTGAACACGTTCAAACCACCTCTTTTCATCTCAACATTTTTGATTGTCAAAGCTAAAGTGATCAAATCTTTCAAGTCATATTTTATAAGTGTAATAGTTAGCTAGACTACTAGCATCTTTCTTATCTTGTAAAAGTGGTCAAGACATTGAAAAGAGTCAAGCAAGTGTTTTGTTTCTTAAGGATACTTGTAGTTTGAGGAAACTAGAGTCTAATTCCTTTGGATTTTGTTTGTAAAGGTTTTTAGATTCACCTTTGAAGAATCTAGAGTTTTTAGTGGAAACCAAACATGTTTAGATAGTGGATCTAGACTTACCTTAAGGAAGGGAAGTTGATCCACATCAAATCTAATTTCTTTCTTTATTGTTCTTGCTTAAGTTTCAAAAGATTTCATTTCTTGTTCAAGTGATAAAAACTATTTTACTTATAGAAAGAAAAGTTTTAAAGTCCAATCCAATTCACCCCTCCCCTATTGATTGGTTAGAGTTGTTGTATTTTCAATTGGTATCAGAGCAAGGACCTCAACAAAAGGCTAATTACCTTGAGGTAGCTCCATGGGCTCTAAAGCAACTCCCTTCAATGAAGGAAACTCCACCACTAGGCCTCCACTTTTTTGTGGAACCAAAAATAGTGGTTGGAAGGACCGGATGAAGACTTTTCTCATTTAAATGGATTATGAACTATGGTACATTGTTGAAGAAGGTGATATACCTATCCACATTACCAATAATGATGGAACCACTCGAGTTAAACTTAGGAGTGAGCTCATGAAGGATGATAAGAAAAACCTCTCTTTAAATGCAAATGCCTTGAATGTTCTTTACAATGCTTTAAACATTCAAGAGTCAAGTAGTATAAAGGAATGTAAAGATGCTCATTCTCTATGGCTAAAACTCAAAGAGTATCATGAGTGAAGAGCTAGTATTCAAGAGGAAAGGAAGCCTATTGTCTCTCAATACGAAGCTTTCAAGATGGATGTAGGTGAAACCATGGATAGTATGTTTTGCAGATTTCATGGTCTTGTTAAAGATCTTAAAGCCCATAACAAAACATATCCCCTAAATGAAATGAATCGAAAGATTCTTCATGGTCTCACAAAAGAGTATAATACTAGAACTTTGATCATTGAAACTTCAAAAGACTTGAAGAATCTCCCTCTTGATGAGCTAATGCCTATGCTCAAAATTCATGAGTTGAGATCACCAAGTGGACCAAGCTCTAAGATTAAATGTCTTTCACTTAAAACCTCTAAAAGTGAAAGTGAGGATGATAATAATGATAGCGATGATGAGGTATCTCTTGAGGAGATGAATCTTCTAGCCAAAAATTTTAAGAAGTTTTTCAAAAAGAACAACTTTCAAAAGAGCAAAACCTTTGAAAAGAAGAGAGGTGGCCCAAGGTGCTATGAGTGTCAACAAATTGGTCACATCATGAGTGAGTGCCTAAAGAAAAAGAAGAAGCAAACTTTCATGGCTGAGACTTGGGATAAGGCCAACTTCGAGAAATGTACTAAACTATGCATGAATTTGAAGAAGAATAATGATGACTTGACTAAGGCCAACTTCGAGAAACGTACTAAACTATTCATGACTTGACTTTCAAGCAATGATGAGGAAGCCCAAATGTGCTTCATGGGACTCCATGAAGAGGTAAAAAAAATTTCTCATTGCTCATTATGTGATAGTGATAAGCATGAAAGTGATAATGATGATTGTCTTGATAACATGAAGAAATGTGATCTAATTGCTCATGTAGAATCTCTCACTTTGAACTTTGAGAAATGTACTAAACTATGCATGAATTTGAAGAAGAATAATGATGACTTGACTAAGTCTATTAATGAAAAGAATGTTGAAATTGACATGCTTAAGAACAATCTTCAAAGTGCTAAAATAGAGAAAATTGACTTGCATGAGAAAGCTAAGATTGAGCATGTAGCCTTAAACAAAAAGATCAAAGATTTGAATGAAACACTTGGAAAATTTACTAAGAGTAAAGATAATTTAGACATGATCTTGAACTCTCAAAGGCCTTTTTATGATAGAAGTGGACTAGGATACAATGCCAACACTCATGTCTCTTCTAGCTCTTCTAACTTGATCCATAACAAGCATGTGTCTTATAAGTCTTAGGTGCCTTCTATTAAATGCTTATCTTTCATGTCACTACTGTGGTCCATTTGGTCATGCCTCCCCTAGATATTTCACTAGGAAGTTAGTACATATTGGAAAGATGAAATGGGTAGTTAAACCTAACTCTTAAGGATCCAAAACCAAAAGGGAACCAATCATGTTTCTCTCTTCTCATGTATAATCAAGTTCTTCAAGTGATGCCTTCCAAGCTATCCGAGTGGTACATGGATAGTAGGTGTTTAAGGCATATGACCGATGACATGTCTCTTATTTGCAATGTCAAGAAGAAAGGAGGACATGTCACGTTTGGAGATAATAAGAAAGGGAAAATCATCGGTATAGGTAACATCTCTTCTGAAGGTCAAATTCTTTTTGAAAATGTGTTTCTTATTGACAATTTGAAGTTTAATTTGTTTAATGTAAGTCAAATTTGTGAAAATAATCTTGGTGTTCACTTTAAAAATGATACATGTTATGTGGTAGATCCTAAGTGTGATAACAAAATCATTTGTAGTGCAAATAGGAATGGTAACGTTTACATTCTTGATGTTGAAACCTTCCTTGAACAATATAACCATTGCTTAGCTATAAATTGTAATGATGGTTGGATTTGGCATAGAAAACTTGCTCATATTAGTATGGATCATTTGAATGACCTTTCTAAAAATAATTTGGTTATAGGATTGCCTAAGTTAAAATTTGAAAAGGATAAATTGTGTGATGCATGTCAACACGATAAACATAGAAAATTATCATTTCAATCCAAGAAGCATATTAGCACTACTAAGCCCTTAGAACTAGTTCATATGGGTTTATTTGGGCCTACACAACATGCTAGCTTAGGTGGAAAAAGATATGCATATGTGTTAGTTGATGATTTTTCTAAATATACTTGGGTTATGTTTTTGCCACATAAGCATGAAACCTTTCATGAGTTTGAAATCTGGGCCAAGAAAATTCAAAATGAGTTTAAATTGCAAATTGTGAAGTTAAGAAGTGACAATGGCACTGAATTTATAAATAAATACTTTGTTAACTTTTGCAATTCTTTTGGTGTTACTCATAATTTTTCAAATGCTAGAACTCCTCAATAAAACAGGGTTGTAGAAAGGAAAAAAATAGGACTTTGCAAGAAATGGCTAGGACCATGCTTAGTGAACATAGCTTGCCAAAATATTTTTGGGCTGAATCCGTAAATACGGCTTGTTATGTGATGAATCGAGTTTTGTTGAGACCACTTTTGAAAAAGACTCCTTATGAACTTGTTTTTGGGAGAGCTCCCAATATTGAGTACTTCAAAGTCTTTGGTTGTAAATGCTTTATATTGAAAACAAACTAGGAAAGTTTGATAGTAAATCAAATGAAGGCATTTTTCTTGGATACTCATTGAATAGAAAAGCATATAGAGTTTTCAATAAATCTTCTATAAAGTTGAAGAAAGCATGCATGTTAACTTTGATGAAAATCCTGTTCGCCAAGTTCCTTTAGAAGATGATGATAACACTCATACTTTGCCTACAAATTTTGGAAAGAGTGTTTCTTTGAATGATGCAAATGATATGCCTTGTGGTACTTCTTCTCTTTGTGATGCTTCTACTTTTACTTGCATGTCTCAATCTCTTCCTAAACCCATGAAATTCATTAGAGATCACCCTCATGACTTTATTATTAGTGATCCATCCATTGGGGGTTAAAACTAGGAATAGAGTACAAGAAAGCAATGTTGCATTTCTCTCTAGAATTGAACAAAAAAATGTTAAAGATGCTTTACTTGATGAAAATTGGATACTAGCTATGCAAGAAGAATTAGAACAACTTGAGAGACGTAAGGTATGGCATCTAGTGGAGAGACCTACTCATCAATTTATAATTGGCACAAAATTGATTTTTAGAAACAAAATGAATAAGTTTGGGGAAGTGACTAGAAACAAGGCTAGGTTGGTGGCACAAGGGTATAAACAAGAAGAAGGTATTGATTATGATGAAACCTTTGCTCCCGCAGCTAGACTTGAGTCTCTAAGAATGTTGCTTGCTTTTGCATGTTTTAAAGGCTTTAAATTGTATCAAATGGATATCAAAAGTGCTTTCCTAAATGGCTATTTGAATGAAGAAGTGTATGTGGAACAACCTCCTAGTTTTGAAGATGTTAAATTTCCTAACCATGTTTATAAACTTGTCAAGGCTCTTTATGGTTTGCAACAAGCTCCTAAAGCTTGGTAAGAAAGGTTGACATCTTATTTACTTGATCACAACTTTAGAAGAGGACAAATTGATACTACATTGTTTACTAAAGTTGATAAATGTGAAAACTTACTCATTGTTCAAATATGATGATGATATTCTATTTGGTGCCACTCAAAAAGATATATGTGATGATTTTGCTAGTATATAATGCATAATGAGTTTGAAATGAGCATGATGGGTGAGTTGACTTTCTTTTTGGGTCTCCAAATCAAACAAACTTCAAAAGGTACTTTCATTTGTCAATCCAAGTACACTAGAGACATTTTGAAAAAATTCAACATGGATAAATATAAAGCCATTAGCACTCCAATGTGTAGCACTTCAAAGTTAGAAAAAGATGAAAATGGCCATAGTGTTGATCAAAAACTGTTTAGAGGCCTGATTGGTAGTTTGCTTTATCTCACGGCTAGTCGGACGGATATTATGTATGATGTTTTCTTGTGTGCACATTTTCAAATTGCTCCTAAATATTCCCATCTTTGTGCTGTCAAAAGAATTCTTAGATATTTGCAAAACACTCTTGACTATAGTTTGTGGTATTCTAAGTCTTCTTCCTTTGATTTAATTGGTTTTACATATGCCGACTTTGGTAGATATCTTATTGATCATAAAAACACCAGTGGTACTTGCCAATTTTTAGGTCCTTGTTTGGTCTCTTGCCAATTACACTAGTATTTACGGCTGAATTGGAATACTTTGCGGCTGAAGCATATTGTCTAAAAATTCTTTGGACGAAACACACCTTGTTAGATTTTGGTGTAAAGTTTGATTGTATGCCTATTATGCGTGACAATACTAGTGTAATCAACATTTCCAAAAATCCAATTCAGCATGCTCGAATAAGCATATTTACATTAAACATCATTTTCTTAGAGACTTAGTTCAAAATGAGGAGATTTCTTGACTTATGTATCCACTAATGAGCAACTTGTGGATATTCTAAAAACCACCACTTGTCTTGTAAAAGGGGTCAAGTCTTGATCTTTTCAGGGGAATTGAAAAGAGTCAAGCAAGTGTTTTCTTTCTTAAGGATTACTTGTAGTTTAAGGAAACTAGAGTGTAATTCCTTAGGATTTTGTTTGTAAGGTTTTTAGATTAACCTTTCAAGAATCTAGAGTTTTTGGTGGAAACCAAACATGTTATTTGGATGGTGGATGTAGACTTACCTTGAGGAAGTGAAGTTGAACCACATAAAATCTAATTTCTTTCTTTACTGTTCTTGCTTAAGTTTTAAAAGATTTCATTTCTTGTTCAAGTCATAAAAACTATTTTACTTATAGAAAGAAAAGTTTTTAAAGTCCAATCCAATTCACCCCTCCTCTCTTGATTGGTTAGAGTTGATGTATTTTCAATGAGGATATCCAAGGCTAAAACAAAAAAAAGTTAGGAGTCAGCATGCACAAAGACAAATGAAGTTCCAATGAACTTAAGGAGAAGGAAATGAAGATTACAAGAGTTACCCCACTCGCCATCAAAGTGGAAATGGTGGAAATGGTGAATAATAATCATCTCGGTTAAGGAAATGGTGGAAATGGTATTTCCAAGTTCTAGAAATTGGGGAAATGGTATTTACAAGTTCAGGAAATGGTGAAAATGGTAACTACTAGTCTGTCCCATTGAAGAAATGGAGTTTTCACAATTTTGAAGAATTTTGAAAATGAAATATTTTTGAATTTCCAAAATGATTCCGGAAGTTTCCAAAATGATTCCGGAAGTTTCCAAAAGATTCCAGAAGCTTCCTACATCTACATCATCTTGCTACGTCAATTGGGCCAAATTCCATCAAGTCCATCTTCTCCAGATTCGGCCAAGCCCAACAAGCTCACAAGGAAGCCCATATGCGAATTAGGGTTTTACTTAAGAGTTCTAGGGTTTAAGAGAAATTAAGGTATTGTGCATGTTACCGAATTCTTTTAATAGTTTCCATCTTTGTTATTTCCAAAAATGAGGAGATGCTTCTTTTCTTCTTGTATCCAATTTTTGTAAAGGTTACTTAATCTCTTGCCTAAGTTTCCTCATTCCTTTTTTCCTCTTTATTTTTGAAATTTCCCCTTTGTTTTTACTTGAGAATTTCGTCCATAGCCTTCCCTTATGGCAGCCAAAATTTCCCCTTCTTTTCTTTTACTTTTTCATCAAGTAAGTTCCTTTTTATTACTGATTTTTGTGAGTTACTTAATCTCTTGATTAAGTTCCAATTTTGTGTTTTCTTTCCTTATTTTTCCTTGTAAATTTCGTGCTTCCTACACCTATAAATAGGGGTGCATGACTTCATTATTACTTAGTGATTAATTTATTATACTTTATTAATTCACTCATTTTTATTTTGGCTTAAGTAATTTGCATGATTGTTAATTGCTAAAGTACAAAAACTATAGGTTATTAGATAATCGCTTGATCTAATGCATACTTTGTTTTGCCTCTAGAATTCATTACTTGGTTCGAATTGTGTGTTTAATTTAACTTGTTAAATTAGTAGTTTGTCAAATCCAAGGGTAAGGATTCTTGAGTTTTAAGAGCTGCGTCTTGCAATCAAACTTTTCTTGGCAATTTTTCAAATTGAGTTCTTGTTTTCACAAGTTCAGATCAAGGGTTCACGTTAATTGGTATCAGAGCCTTAGCAGTTTGCTCGAAAAGAGAAGACTGAATTAACTCGGTCAACTCATCAGGTGTTTTCTTTTTCTTACTTCAATTTCTGATTTTTGTGGAAAAGATTGCTCCTTTTTGAGAAATTTTTTTTCCTTTGAATCAAAGTTTCGGTTTTTGTGGTATTTGCAAATTTTTTGAACCAAAATCTGAAAAATAAAAATAAAAAGGCAGTCGAAGATTAAAAATGTAAAAAAAAGAAGAAAAATCCTGAAATCGGTTTTTCCTAGGGTTTTTGATTTTGGCACTTCTTTTGCTACTTTGGACTATTTTTGCGATTTTTGCTCCCTTTTGTGTGTAAATTTGGTGACTTTTGTGGCTGATGTTAAGCAGCTCACCTTTTGTTGCAATTGCAATTGGTATGCCTATGATAGATACATTAGCTTTGAATTCTTGAAAATATATTGGATTCTTGATATTGTGTCGTAGTGCTGCCCAAATTTTCTTAAAGTGCATAAAGGGATTTTCGCATAAATAAAAATTGTGTCTTTTGTGGCAAAATTGAGTAAGAATTGTTTCTTTGAGGTTTAAAGTGTACTTGCAAAGTTGATAGTGTTGGATTACCGACACTACTCCACACAACACTACACCCCACAACACTACACCCTAAAACCAAACGGAAATCTTTTCTTCATTGGTAATCTTCTTTTTTTTTCAGTGTACTTGCAAACTTGATAGCGTTCGATTGCCGACACTACTCCCCACAGCACTACAATGGAATTCTAAGGACTTTTTCTGCCATTTGTTAAATTGTTTGAAACTTTGAATAATTAAGTGGAAATTGGTTTTTGGATTACCTATTGGTTGGGTGATCACTTCTTTGGTAGTTTAAGTACTTCCTGAATTGTTTCAACTCTGCTTATTATTCTTCTCTCGTCAATCGAATTGCCATGCTTCTTTAGCCTGTTTTGTGATCTTTCATGCTACCTTGGACATTTACTCTTAAAATATAGCTTAAATCTTGTCTTCATGCATTGCCATTATTTCTAAACTTTGGCGGCTTCTCTCAGAAAGTTCCATTCTGTGCACTTCTTATTTGAGCTATACTACAAAATTTCTAGAAAAGGTAGTTTTACAAAATAAAACCAAGTGTTTATTTCAAAAATATTTTCTACTTCCTATATAGTTGTTGTGCTTGTGTGATTAACTATTTTTGTGTTACCTTTGCCAAAATACTGCTTGTGGTAAAAGGCTGAGTGATACAGCATACAAGGGCCGCCAACCCTATGAGTGATACACTGGTTTGTGTGTAGTTTGTTAGGTGGGAACATACTAGGGGGACAAGGGAGTAAGGTTACTCTACTCACTTTTCCATGTTCTTAACAGGATATTTTCTGTGTACTTTGAGAATCAGTCGGCCTTGAGCAAATTGACCCCGCCAGGGAGATTTGGTGCCATGGTTGCCCATGATTCTTTGTGACCTGCTAGGGTTCCGTTCTACGAGATCCCTGCAATGGCGTATAAAGCTACAACTTTGTACGAAATTAACCCCTCTAGGGAGATTTGGTGCCATTGTTGTTTCTCATTACTTGGCCTCGGAATTCCAAATAGAGAAGTTCTTAGAACTCAATGAGATTTCTACTCAACTTCAAGAAGTCGTGCTGATTGACACCGGACGGCATGATCCTTGTACCATTCAGGTTCCAAAGCAGTTTCTTTGCTTATTTAGAAAATGTGTATAACAGTTTGATATGTGTATGAAGTTTACTTGTATACTTCATAAGTCTTGCTAAAAATCTGTTTACAGATTTTTTTTCTCAATATTCATTTGCTAGGATACCTTCATGTAACACTCTTCTGTTTGTTTTGTAGGGATTCCACAAGTTGTATTGGTGTTTCTTTTTCTTTACGATGCATAGTACTGTTGATTGCAGTTCCACGAGGGACTCATGAGACTTTTGCGCCAGGGAATCAAAGTGTAAGTCACAATATAAGATATCTTTTCGTATGCTTTAAAAAGGTACACTTTTACTTTTACATTGATTCTCCTTCTATTGGTTACCATTCATGCTAAATATTTTACTAACTCTTGCATTTGTGAATCTTAAACATGTGCATTGCTTTACAGGATACATCTTTTTGGTTTAAAACTGCATAAATTTTGTAGTTCACTATTGCTTAGGATGTCTTTCTCAGAAATTGTCTCTGTTATCTTTAATTGGTTCTCATATCAGTTATACATGCAATTTCTGTAGGTTACAATAACTTGTGATTATGAGTCATACAACTTCTATGATTATGGCTCCACGAGTTTCATTAAGGGACCTTCTTGCGTCAAGGGATCAAGGTAAAATAAGTATCGGGGTATCCTTCAAAGAGGTATGCCCTTAAACTATTTATCCTTTGATTCCATTATTTCGGTTATGAGCAGGACTAAGAAATACCAATTTATGAAATTGTGAATAGCCTCTGTTTAGGCAAATCGACCGTAGGTATCTTTTCCTTCATTGTTGGTGTTACATCTCGAATGGTTTTCTAAGTGTTGTATTACTTAACTGGTGACTTCTTGTGTTCCAATTTTGCAATTTTTACTTGTATGGACATGAGGATGTTTTTCTACTTGCCATATTGTCTGCCTGCAAAACTGTGAATTATTGTGTAATGTGTTCCCTTTAGTTTACAAGTAGGACAAGTTTTTCTGATACAGTTACGGTGGTGCTCAATATATACATCTAATTTGTGACATTTTAGGATCTTATTATGATAGTTTTTATGTCATACATATGATGCATAAAGTTATCCTAGTTACCGTGGTAAATTGTGCTTGTTGCATATACTTGACTAAGATGCTATATTTCATGTTGATAAATAATTGTTCTTGAGGAGTATAGATAAGTTCATGAGGTTTTAGATGCTTTCCGATAGTTTCTTGTAACAATCTAAAAGGCTCTTAAGAGGTTCTTGAAGAATTGAAAATGATTATCAGTGTCCTTGAAAGCAGTTTCTGGTAAGTATGATCTATGTTCATGTGGTAATAGTAATGACTTGTTTTAGTTGTGTTTGCAGCAATTCAGATTCGAGGATGAATCCTTTCCAACCAAAAGGGAATGATGAGGATATCCAAGGCTAAAACAACACAAGTTGGGAGTCAGCATCCACAAAGACAAATAAAGCTCCAATGAACTTAAGGAGAAGGAAATGAAGATTACAAGAGTTACCCTACTCACCATCAAAGTGGAAATTGTGGAAATGGTGAATACCAATCATCCCAATTAAGGAAATGGTGGAAATGGTATTTCCAAGTTCGGGAAATAGTGGAAATGGTATTTACAAGTTCAGGAAATGGTTGAAATGGTAACTACTAGTCTTTCCAATTGAAGAAATAGAGTTTTCACAATTTTGAAGAATTTTTGAAAAGAAATGTTTTTGAGTTTCCAAAATGATTCCGAAAGCTTCCAAAAGATTCCAAAAGCTTCCTACATCTACATCATCATGCTACGTCAATTTGGTCGAATTCCATCAAGTCCATCTTCTCTAGATTCGGCCAAGCCCAACAAGCTCACAACGAAGCTCATATGCGAATTAGGGTTTTACTTAAGTGTTCTAGGGTTTAAGAGAAATTAAGGTATTGTGCATGTTACTTAATTTTCTTCATAGTTTCCATCTTTGTTATTTCCAAAAATAAGGAGATGCTTCTTTTCTCCTTGTTTCCAATTTTTGTCAAGGTTACTTATTCTCTTGGGTAAGTTTCCTCTTTCCTTTTTTCCTATTTATTTTTGAAATTTCCCCTTTGTTTTTAATTGAGAATTTCGTCCATAGCCTTTCCTTATGGCAGCCGAAATTTCCCCTTCTTTTCTTTTACTTTTTCAGCAGTTGCTTTTTCTTGCTGATTTTTGTGAGTTACTTAATCTCTTTATTGAGTTCCAATTTTGTGTTTTCTTCCCTTATTTTTCCTTGTAATTTCGTGCATCCTATACCTATAAATAAGGGTGCATGACTCATTATTATTTAGTGATTAATTGATTATCCTTTATTAATTCACTCATCTTTATTTTGGCTTAAGTAATTTGCATGATTGTTAATTGCTCAAGTACAGAAACTATAGGTTATTAGATAATTGCTCTATCTAATGCATACTTTGTTTTGCCTCTAGAATTCATTACTTGGTTCAAATTGCGTGTTTAATTTAACTATTTAAATTAGTAGTCTGCCGAGTCCAAGGGTAAGGATTCTTGAGTTTTAAGAGCTGCGTCTTGCAATCAGACTTTCCTTGACAATTTTCTGCATTGAGTTCTTGTTTTCACAAGTTGAGGTCAAGAGTTCACATCAAAAGTGTTAGAAGTATTAGAAGTATTTATAAAAGAGTCCTAGGCTTGCTCTGTAACGGTTACTTGCTTTTTGAAGATTTTACAAGCCTTTGAAAGTCAGGGTTTTTTACGCGGTATAGCGCATGACTTATACATTTGAATCTTCATACAATGTCTCTTTAACGGATTGTTCCACATCAGCATTTTTCCAAAAATTTCAAGGCTGCGAAGGGTTGTGCGATTCGCACAAGGTGCTGCACCCTACCTTTCTCTTTCTCAGTCATTTTTCTTTTCTTCTGTTCAGCCCGCATGCAATCCCTCCTAGTATTGATAATGAGCAAAGTCATCTCTATATCAAGGATATGTTACAAAATTTTGAAAATTGAAAACAAGATAACTAAAAATGGAATAAGCCCTTGCCCAGTGAGAGTCCACCGTTTTAGCAAACATTTACCGAGTTGCAAAACTTACCCATGTATACATGTCCGGTGAACCTAACATATGGCATTCATGACTCATGTAGGATTCATATAACATATAAGGAGGATGAGGGGCGTTCGCCAATGTTCTATGTGAACAATGAATGATAGATCAGCTCACCTCGGAGAATGAGAGGTGTTCGTTAGAGTGTACAGGAACGCTAAACGATAGACCATCTCATCTCACCATAATTATAAATAAAGAGGATGAGAGGCATTCGCCAGCATTTGATATGAACGATGAATGACATACCAGCTCACCTCAATTGAAATAGATCGTTAACCAACTCCCAACAACTTATACATATATGAGTCCCTGTGGTCTAGACTGATTTCAAAATTAGGAATGCAAATGATCCTGATTAACAAGCCCGATGCTGGCTCGCGTGATCAAATCGCAACAAAAATAATGGATCCATCAAAACTGATGTTCCTATAATCAGGTTCATTGCACAAATAAAGTACAACTGAAATATATCATGTACATATGTATTCCAGCCGGTAAGTAAACACAGCTGGTAGTTCAAAATCAAAAAGCATTTCAAGCATGAAAGCGTTAAAACATGTCACACAAGATCGTTCAATGCATATTCAATTATTAATTTCATTAAAACGGCATTCATTTTCAGCAATAAACTCACCTTGGTCCTAAGATGCTTGCTCACTATTTTCCCAATTATCTGTAGTTTATAAATATCGGAAGGTTCAATTTTTATTCTATTCCAAATAAATTCTGACTTTCTTAAGTTTATACAAATCCTAACTTATAATTTCTATAATCCCAAGTGTTTCTTAATCCTAATTAAATAAAAATATTTGATGAACTAAAAAGAAATTGCAAAAGATTTTAAGTTAATTTTGTAAAAACCAAAAAATTTAAAACCAATCGGTTTTACCCAATTGAGAGTCGGTTAAAACCACTTGCATCGGTTTTACCTGATTCCCAATCGGTCTACTTCTAATCGATTTTAAGATTTTTCACTTGGTTTTTCCCTGTTTTCTTGAGCATGAATCGGTTTTACCGGATTCCCAATCGATTAAAACCAATCCGTGCCCAGAAAACTTGATTTCCAAGTTTTTGCTTTGATTTTCTGCCAAATCCTTCACAAAATTGGTTTTTCTTTGATTCTTTTTGTTCAAAATCAATCCTACAACACTTATACAACATTCCTATTGATCCATAACACTTTTAACCATGTTGAATCATAAAGATTTGAATCAAAACCTTCAAAACCTAATTTTTTTCATTTTTCCTATTTTCTAACACCTAAACGAACAAAATGTTTTGCCTTCATGTTTTGGAGTCTCTCCCTAGCATGAAATTCACGTTATAGAGTTGAATTCCTACTTTAACCTCCTCCTTCCCTAGCTCCTAGCTTTTCCATCTTCCTTCTATTTTCTTTTCCTATTTATCTACTTCTTTCTTTTTGGTTTGAGATGGCATGGATGGAAATGAATTCTTAAGGGCTAAAGAGCCCTATTTATAGATGAAGTAGCCTAATATGCCAAAAGGGCTCATGATTATCTTGAAATATTATTATTTTTCATTTTTTGCATGCAATTGATTTTACCTGCTCATAAATTGGGTAAAACTGCTCCAATTGGTTTTACCCGCTCAGAGATCAGGAAAAACAGCTTCGTGAAGTAGTAGAATCAATTTTACCCATTTCATGATCGGGTAAAACAGGTTCCTTATCCAAGAAATCGGTTTTACCCATTCTATAATCGGGTAAAACCGGTTCCTTATCAAAACAATCAATTTTACCCATTTTATAATCGGGTAAAATCGATTCGTTATCACAGCAATCGATTTTACTGGCTCAGAGATAGGGTAAAACCAATTCCTTATCTAGTGCAATCGGCTTTACCCGACTGTTAACATCAAAATTTTATGATTCAAAACTAATCATTCATTTATTAAAATTCTAAAGAAAATCATACAAGTACATAACTATACATATATTTGAAAGTTAAAATAATTTACATAAAAATACAATCCTACGGCTAATCCTAGAGCAAAATTTACAAGATCTCACATCATTTTCCCCTTGCAAAATTTCGTCCTCAAAATTATCTTTGGAATAGCACAAGATGCTTATGCTGCATATCTGCTTCTGTTTCCCAGGTGGTCTCCTTGATTCCATAATGATTCCATTGCACCAATACCAAGGAAATATCCTTATTCCTTAATGTCTTTGTCCGCCGATCCACAATCTTGGCAGGCTTCTCCTCATACATCAATTTCTTGTTTAACTCCAGCTCCTCATGTCATATTACATGGCTTGGATTAGAATGGCATTTCTTCATAAGGGATCCATGGAATACATGGTGCATCTTCTCTAATTGGATTGGGAGATCTACTTGGTAAGCAACCGGTCATATCCCTTTAGTGATCTCAAAAGGTCCAGTGTAATGTGGACTTAACTTCCCTTTAGAATTCGAAAATATGGGGTACTAACCTTACACCAAATTATATCAATTGTGAATTCTCTAGTTGTATTATTCGGACAAGTGCCTTTAAATAGAGGGGGTTGTGCACCTTTGTCAAAGTTGAAAAGGAACAGAAAATAAAAGTGGAATCCAATAAGAATTGGAAACAGTACAAAAACCAAAAACCTAAAGGAACTAGGTTTGCTGGGAGGTAGAATTTCCGTCACCTTGGAAAAAGGTAATGGCCGAAATTCTCCTTGAAATAAAAAGGAAAAAAATGAAAAGGTAATTCCTTATTTCTTAAAAGAAAACATGCAAGAATTCTTTTCAAGAAACTACTAATGAAGTAATTACCTAAAAGTACTAGAACTTAAAAGTAATGGCGTGTAACAAATCAAGAACTCTGATGAATTTCAAGACTTGTAAAATTTACTCCAATTAATACTTTTAATATTCAGTCTGAAACTCTCCAAAATAAATTATCTGTGGGCGAGCTGGAGGTGTAATGACCTTTTCACCCTTTTCGCCCATTTGTACTTCTTCTGGCTTATTCTTGGCTTTGGTCCTTATAGCTGGAACCCTAGCTGGAGGTTTTAATGGATAACCCTTGTATTAACTTAGAATAACCTTGGTTTGAATTCTTGCCCCTCGAGTTCTTACCTTCTAAACACTTGAATCAAATCCACATCTTAAACATGGCAGACACTTATGTTCGATTGTAGGGATGACCTCATCATGGAGTGATTTGCAAAATTGAAAACAAATAAACAATAAGCCACACCGATTTATAGTTGTTCGGATTCCCCTTGAATCCTATTCCACTCCTCAAGTTCTACAACTTCATATTTTCTAATCAACTCTAGGAAACACTTAAAGATGTATTCCAAACCCTTACACTTGCTTAAAATCAAACTCTTATTCTAATGACTTTTTTCCCTTGCCTAATCTATGTCTAAATTATGACTTCCCTGCCTAAGCTTACAATGGATCTTTTGTCTAATCCTTACTCAAGGACTTAGGTCTTACTTAAGACTCCCATTGCCTAGCAATTAGGACTTTTGCTTAATCAATCTCTTCATCAAGACTTTCCCCCTATTGCCTAACCTAACTCTAAGCTTAGGACTTTACCCAATTTTCTAACCTCAACCTCTTGAGATAGGTCTTCTACAATTGCCTACACCAACCTCTTGGTTAGGACTTTTACAAGTGCCTAAACTCAACCCCTTGAGTTAGGACTTCTCCTTCTCTTCTTACTCCCTCTCACTTCATGTGTAACTCTTAATAAAGAGTTTAGGACTTTTCCTAACATACAAGATTCCTACACTCAAACTCTTAAGTTAGGAATTTTCTAATTGAGATAAAAGATGACAACCTCCCTAAGATGGAGTTTACAAGTAATCACTCTCTAATTAGGCATAAAGGCCTCTTACTTGAGGTCTACAATAAATCC